>CM068475.1:10260232-10647732 GCA_034769265.1 Remorina albescens | reverse complement strand
GTTAGAACACAAAATACATGAAGCATTACTGTGCTCCAGATATTCAAATCAAACGTTTGTTTGCAACACCCAACAAAATTTGGTCTTTTCCAATGAAAGAGAAATGCAAAAGATCATTCCAACTGAAAATGAGTTGTATTGTGATCACAATCTACTGAAGCTGAACAGCAGTGATTGTCATCCAGCCCTCATTTATTAGCTGCCCAGTGAGGAAAGTTGACAGAGTGCAAAAACACAGTGAATGTAGTACCCAGTGCACCTTGGACATCAAAGCTGATTCTATTGAAAATTTTCCCATTTTTAACTTGACTCAACTATACAAAGGCATTTGAACTCAATCTTTTTTTTTTTTTTTTAAATGTCCAATAGTTTTTGACTCAATACAGTATCAGGAGGCAGAGTGCCTAAACACCTGAGGACTAGAAATGGTATAGTGTTTGACTGACATGTCCTGCCAGAAAAGCTTTCGCGTCCTCTACAAGTTGCCAGTGGTGGGAGTGACAGTGAGTAGAGCGGTGCCTGAAGGGTTGACAGATACAACCATTTTGCTGTGTGCAGTCTGAACACCCATCTCCCTGTACTGAGGCAGGATCTGTGTAATGTTACACTGAGGGTTACAGATCTTCCAGCCAGTAGCTGCTCTGATGACAAAGCCCCGGGGGCCACCGATCTCCTGCATGTTCAGAATAGCGATAGCCAGTCGGTTTTTAGACAGGGGCCTCTCCCACACTTCAAAACTGTCCACCTGTTGAACGAGTTGTCACTTTTCAATTCGGTCTTATTCCATACCTTCAATTGTTTATACTAATTTCTTTGTAAATTCTTTACCATGAAGTCTTTTGTCGCTAAGACCATGACAGGATGAAACTAACTGAACTGTAAAGACTGATAGTTGTCTTTCCAGGAGGTGAACATGCGTTGGACCTCTCACTCACCTTGCCAGTTTGGTATCCCTGTCTGCCCAGGGGGTCCTGGCTGATGTCAATGATGTGTCTGTTCTGTAGCAGCTTCTTAGAACGTGGACAAATGTTCCTCAGATCATTAGACATGAGAAGAGGGGCTGCCATGATGGCCCATAATGCCATCTGAGATTCCTGCTGATCGTGACTGAGGCCAAAGTTCCCAATGACCAGCTAGAGAAATGAACCAGTATTATAAATATGCAAACAAAAAGATTTCAGCTTTGTGAGTGAATGGAGAACAAGTAGAACACTCTTCCGATGTGTGGTTCTGTTCAATGCCAGCCCTTTACATGTTTGTCCTTTAATATAACTTCAGTCAATCTTCATAAAGGAAGTTCTGTATAAATGGAAAACACGAGAAGCCATGTGATAAACCCTCTATGGACCACTGATGAGAATTTAAACAGAATATTTATGGCGTTAAATTGATTGTGGTCAATGTGAAGCTACAACCAGGGGCATATTGATCACAAAGTCAAAATGGAAAAGGTGTGGAGTAATACTGTGGCAGCAGCTGAAGCTTCATATTACTGATGATTTTATTTTTTATCTGTCTTCAAAATCCAGTGATAAGTGACTCAATCAGTAATGTTAAAGTGATCATATACCACCTTGTGACTTGACAGCCAGTGATTATGTGCTTATCTTGAGGTTGATGATGGTAGTGTTTAAGAGCACAGTACCATATCGGGGTCATTCCAGCCCCCAGGTCCAGCCGAGGGAACGATTATGTCCTGATGATCAGCGGTCCACTCCAAGATGGACTTGACAGAACTCCATGAGTCGTACACATCATTGAAATTGCGCCAGTGGTTACAAGTCTCCCGAATAGCTGTGTAGTTAGGCTGGAGGCAAAGAAATAATCTTTTACGTCATGCAAGGTGGCATGTAGTCTCATTATGATGTGGCACATGACCAATCAATATTCTGTTTGGTTATGTGAGCAAAGTTTCGGTAAATAAACCATAGATTGATAATGTTAAAATTTAAAGTTGTCTCTCACCTTCCGGACAGGCCACTCATATAAAGGCCACTCACAGGAGTACAGAATAGGTCTTCCAGTTTTGTTTAGTGCTTCTGCCATGTTTGTGTAGCCTTAAGCAGAATAAATAATAAAGCAGGTACATTACACCTTGTATGTTACCTTCAAGTTACAATTGAGAGAACCACGTGCAAAAATTTTAGGCCCTTCAAGTTATATTTTTCTCCATCAGACATTAAAAATAATTAAAAAATAATCCCTGCAGTATGACCATCAGTGCAAACTAAATAAGGCAGAAGAAGTATCCACAGTGACAACGCGAACTGGAACTGCTCTCAACTTAAGTTTTAAATCTCACTAAATGAAAATGACAACAAAGATTGATTAGATTTTTTATTCTGTCTAATTTATACTTACTTTTGAAAGTACCCTCACCTTAGTTATAATGGCTAAAATCTTTTCACAGTTGTCACATACTAGTGATCAGGACCTAAGCACGACGGCTTATCTGGGAACTGATGATAAGCTCACCTTCTCCCAGCCTGTTCCGATCCATGTAGCAGCCATCAAATTTAAGCAGATCCACATTCCAGTCAGCAAAAGTCTGAGCATCTGTCTCATAGTAACCCAGACTGCCTGGGTATCCAGCACAGGTATTTTTCCCAACATCTGCATAGATACCCAACTTCAGTCCCTTAGAATGAACCTTTAAAGAGAATAAATGTACTGAAACTCACTTTTAGTCTATTTACAAATTCTAAAAGCAGGTTTCAGGCATATACCAGCAGGTGGCGATGTTACACAACTAAAAACTTGATCCTTCTGTAAGGACACGGTTTTGACTTCATGGGTTGAAATAGAGTACATAGTTTAATTGGTGGATCTAACTTTTTAGCTGCCTGTGTAGGAATCAGCCTGTCATATTGGTACCAATACACTCCTCCTAGAGACAAGTGAATGCCTATAGGTATCTTCCTAGCTCCAGGTGCTGAATTTCTATCAGTATGAAATCTGAGACCTGGGTTCTACATCTGGTCCCTTCCTCTTCAATATGTAAATAATTGCAATTCAGCTTGGATGGATGCATCATGAATACATAATCTGACAGTGTAATCACTTTTACTTTTTGTGTTATTAAACCAGGACCTCCCAAAGTTTTTATTTGTCAAAGATTTTCCAGACTTTTTTGGAAGACACCTTCCACCACTGACTGTCAAACTGCAGCCCATGGAAATACATCTGTAGCAATATGTGTTAAATATGACATAGTTTGCCTGTGTTCAAAGACTGGAAACTATAAGTTATATTCTAGCACATGCTCTCATTTAGTCCTTCCAGCCAGTAAATGACTTCAATTAAACTGAATTTCCCTCTACTGAAGTTTCTCTGACCCCTCTCTCTTATGTCTATGAAATCCTCATGGTATTAATACTGTATTCACATTCAGTCTTTAAGCCTATTTTATACCTGCTACTCACATAGTCGGCCAATTTCTTGATGCCTCCTGGGAATCTTTTGGGGTCTGCCAGGAGGCGGCCCTGGGCATCCCGCTGATGGGAGGGCCAGCAGTCATCGATGCAGACGTACTCGTAACCAGCCTCTTTCCAGCCCTCTTTCACCATCACATCTGCCATCTGCATGTACAGACGCTCACTGCCAGGGCAACAGGAGGAGACAGGCGGGGCCGATAATATCAGTTAGATGCCAGTGTTACTAATGTAAAATGAAGACCAAAAGCATGTGTCAAATGTCTGATTAATCCAATGATTATGACGATCAATTGATTAAATAATTTTTCATGCAAAAATGGTAAGTATCTGCTGGTAAGTAACTTTTATAGTTATAGCACAATTTTTTTTTTTTAGTTATTAATTTTGACCCTTATCATGACTTCACATGTTTTACTTGAACCTTCTCAGCAAATTAAAATGCCTGTGAAAGATAATAACGACCTTTACATATTTTATTTTTTCTTTTAGAGTTAAATCAATTAGTCATTTCATATAAAGCAATTAAAAACTCTTTGGATAATGGACGATTTGTTAAGCATTACAAAATCATTTGTTGGTGCCACTTGCTGAAATTAGAGGGTGTGGTGCATTTACTTGTCATATATAGTAAGTAAATTTATTTCAGCCCAATGTAAGTTTCTTTATCTATAGTTCTCATCTCTTCTTTAAAACCTTGTCACATACTACTGTTTCTATTTCTATGTCCCTGTAAATTACAGCTCTACCTCACATATTGTTTGACTGCTCTCAAGATTTCGTCGTACTTAATGCTCCTTCTTATCAAACTGCATTACAAACATTGGCTGAAACCAACATCTCCCAATGCCTCAAATCCAGCAAAGGCAAATTAAATCAGCTCCTCATTATCTTGCCCACAAACAGGATCACTTATTCTCATTCTCAATTAATCTCATAATTTAAAAAATGGACGTCAAAATTATGAAACAACAATTAAACAGAGCAAGTTCATAAAGTCTTGATTGCTGTTTCTTATTTTTTTTTTCCTGCAGTCTAATTATCTGAGCATTTTCTGTTTTTGTCTTTAACACCCCTGTAAATAAGTCGCCTCATCGTTTCTGACCCCAACAGGCCCCCGTTGGAAACGTCACTTCCTGTGCACGGTAGAAACTAGGAGAACGTAAACTCTGTGATTAACTGGGATGAAGTCAGTTCAGGACACAAATGAGATGTTTGCAGGAAATTCAGCTGGGAGGCTGAAAAGTGCTTGAGCGGTTTATCTGGTGTTTAAACTCAGACCTGATGTCTTACCTGATGCAGTTGTCGGGATCTTTGTCACAGTCGATGTTACACATGAATCTCTCCCAGTGCAGCCAACCCATCGTTGGTTTGAGGGCCAAGCCATTATCTAAAGCTTCAGAGGCGGGGGCGGCTAAAAGGACGAGGCCGAGCAACAACAGCAGGCAGCACATTTCTACTCGACACCTTTCTTGCAAGCTGTGGTAACAAAAAGCGACGGCATGTGTGTGAAAGTCTATTTCCCTGTTTGAAGTGCGGTCGGACCGCCCACCGTGATTGACACTAAAATGGACCAATCAGATTAGAATGCGTCTGTAGCCGTCCAATCACTTCCCTGCTCCAAACGAGAAGATCTGTCTGGATGAGAAGTCAGCCGACATGATGTGACAAATCATAACTAAGTTTAATGATTCATCTGAAGACAGAGACACTAAAACAGCTACAGAAATCACAATTATACTCATATGTATTCAGTTTTTGTTTAATCTTAGAAATGTTTTTTTCAAACACTTAGACAAATAATTATAAAACAAAAATAATATGAGACATTCTTTGGACGTTGTATGTTTTGTGAATTTCAACGTATTTTAATTTTCTGGAACTTTATATTGTAGTCATGACATATTTGTACTCGTTACCACGCAGATCAGATTTAATCATCGTTATTAAACACTAACAGGGGGCATTGTGTGATATAAAGAGTAGACATACTTCACTATATTTGATAATATTTTGCTGCTACTGCTTTATAGTTTGGTTTTTTTAATGTTTTATTTATAAATTTTTTACATCAAACAAAAGAAATCACACAGGACAATAAGGCAACAACAAAGATAAATAGACAATAGACATATATATATATATATATATATATATATATATATATATATATATATATAAAACTAAAGAGGGGCAATAAATAGTTACAACAGTGTCACCAGTTCCACTGCACTACAGACCGACCTATCCAAAAAGTTCACAAGCAGGGTAGGAGAGGAGAAGGGTAGCATTGGTCTTTGATATGCTCTAGTACTGGGTTCCATATCGTTGAGAACTTCAGAAGATTGCCAGATAGTTCATGTCTCAGTCTTTCAACATGTAAAACGCTTATGAGTTCTCTCAACCAAACCTCAAACTTGGGAGCTGGGTCAGATTTCCACAGTTTTAGGATACATCTCTTAGCGACCATCATTCCAAGTGTCAGAGCAGTACCTATGTTACGGTCCAAGTTTTCCAAAGCAGCAGAATGTCCAAATGGAGCGGTTTCAGGATCAGGTGTTATAGTGACCTTGAAGACAGAGGACAACATCTGAAAGATGAGAGACCAAAAGTTGTACAGTTTCGAGCAAGACCAGAAAAGATGGGCAAGAGTGCCTTCCGTAGCGTTGCACCTATTACAAAGTGGAGAAACATTAGGAAAAATTCTGTGCAGTTTTGTCTTGGAGAAGTGTAATATATGGACAACCCTGTACTGGATCAGCTGGAGTCTAGCATTAACAGAGCATGATTTTATACCAGTTAATACTTCCCCCCATGTTTCATCCTCAATTTCAATGCCAAGTTCACTTTCCCAGGCTTGCTTTATGTTGATGGTAGATATATCTAGGTTACTTGAGAAGTAGCTCACCAGATCTGAGATCAGGTGTTTTGCTTCTGGGGGGCCCAGTAAAATTTTTAACAGTGCATTGTCTTCAGGCTGCGATTCATGTGGCTTGAAAACCTGCTGGACATAGTGTCTTAATTGTAAGTACCTAAAGAATTGGGATTTTGAGAGAAAGAATTTAAATTGTAATTGTTCAAAGGAGCATAAGTGTCCATTACTGCTTTATATTTTTAATCAAGCAGAATTATGCATATCTTAAAGAGCTATTAGAAGATATAACATTTTAGTATTTTGTGTTTAGTTGCCTCTTCTGTTTGATTATTCAGCCTTTTTAAGAGTAGTCTACCACAGACAGTAGCCTATTGAAAATGGATACAGACTTTGGGTCTGGAAAGCGAAGACTTTGGAGAAGTTCCTTAAATCTGCATTTTATCAAATGAACACCAGGAGGCACCTGCACTGGTTGTAAAAAGAAGTCTGATTAAATTGAAGTTTATTGGTAAATGGCCCTACTTCTCAATAGTTTTATTACTTCAGTAAAAATTTTCCTTGTGAGTTCACAGTGTCAATTTCTAGCTTCAAGTCTTCCTTGCTACAGTATAAAATGGGACCATAAAAAATATGGTCCCATTTAAAGGGAAATATACAGACATGTCTACCATGTGACTGACAGACTGTACCAGCCTGACAACCAGAACAGAGTGCAGAGCAGGTCAAATCCACCTTTAACTCCCACTCCGCAGCACCCTCCCAACCAAATATCATTTCTTGTGGTTTCAGGACATGCCCTGCAGTTACTCATCATGCTGTGTGCAAAAAAAAGCTAGTTTTTTGTGTATGAGATCCTGAAGTTTAAGTGAAAAATCTGGCAGGCACCATGGGTAAACACTATGGATAGAATGGTCCAATTTACCCCACCGTTCCCAGAGGAAGCTGGCTAATCAAAAATGCAACACACACGATCAGCAATAATGTAGGGCTATGTACACATCGACGCTGCTTCAAGCTGTTTATTAGCTGCAGACTCAAGAAACAAATTTGTCTGGTACAGACATTAAATGAATTATAGATAGATTTCTTAATATAGGTGTAAATGGACACCATGCAACAGAGACAAATTAGTCCTCGACGTTTCTCCTTGTGAAACTGTCAGAGATCTTGTCGCACATGCAGAGAGAGTAATGAGTTTTTTTAATCATAATATTTTGCTCTTTTGTTGGTATTTAAGGAGAAACTTACAGACTGTTTGTTTGCTAATCATATCAGCTCTTTGAATGTTTGTACAGCAGCACAAAATAGTTGAAACTTTACGAAACCAAAATTGGACTGTGATCTTGCTCCTGACAGTCTGTATTTGCTGTGCATGACTCGCTGAAAAATTAAAGTCAACAAGGAAACATTCACCACTTGGGACAAACCTAGATTATGAAAATAATCCTCATCCCCACTGCTGGATGTAAAAAAGAAGCATTAATGAACTGAAAACATGACCTTTCAATAAAATGTCAAGGGTGCCTATTTCCACCCTATACATTATCATAGGCTTCACCCAGGGACAGGCCTGATACAAACAATTTGTCATTTTGCTTTGGTTGGTATCAGTGCTAGTGAGCAACGGTGTAGAGGCTCTAAATGTCAGATTTCAATTTGGCTCGACCCCCTGGTGATGGATGGACCAATCCAGCTCTCTTGAATTCACAGTTTTTTCTTTGTGGGAAAAAAAAAGGGGATCACAGCCACAGTCATGATAAAGACCCTTGTTGTGGTCATTGTTTTTTTTAAACAATGCTACAAAAGAGAGTAGTGTGTCTTTACCTGTACAGCGGTTCATTGAGATTTTTGACAGATATGTAGCATGTGCTTTCTGTCCGTCTTATATTGCTCCTAGAGCTTTCCCACCAATCTCTCATGCGTCTTCCTTCGCCAGTGTCACATAATTGAAGAGAGTGTCATGGCTGACTTATGTTGGCAAGATTGTTATTAAGTATAAGGCGATAAAATGGAAGGGAAAGCCATGTTATTGTGTCGCCCAAGAATTACCTTATTGTATTGATCTGTAGGGACAGCTAGCAAATTTCATCAAAAAAATCATGCTTCAATAAATACAACAGCTAATGCAATGTGGCTCATAAACACTCAGCAGAATATAATTTATTGTCGTGTAATTAGCTGCTTAAATTGTTTATGCGACTGTCACAGGGGAGGTAGCCGACATGTGCTGATGTTGCGACTTTAATTAGGTCCTTGTTGTACTGAGTGGTTTTGAAATGGATTTCTGTAATAGCCTTTAGAGCCAAGCCTATGACCTGTGAATTACTGTACTGATAATATGTTTCATGTCATTTTTTTTGTTCCATTCAACTTTTCTTTAAGTTAAAATAACTTGTGCAAGCATTTTGCTAACGAGTTAAAGATTAATTTAAGATGAACATTTCTATGTTCTTCAGTTTATCGTATTTGTTTTTTTATCCTCAGTGGATTTAATCCTGCCTGAGGGCGTATGGCAAGCTGGCTAAGCATGTATGAGGTTTCACTTTACCGTCTCTAATTACATTTTAGACACTAGCTAATGCACTTTTAGTCAGAATTACAATGTGACACATCAGAGACTCTGTGTGAAATTACTACTTGATTAGAGTAATAATTCAATAATTCAAGAGTAATTCAAGATAGATTTTGACAGTCAGAACTACTTTTAAGATTTCTGCAATGACATGCCAGAATTGCCACACTTTTTATCATTTATTAGATTTTCAGTTTTCGAGTATATAATTATATTTTTGCCTTTATCCAACAGTGGACATTTATATATATTAATAGCAAAGAGAGCGAGAATGAATGACAGGTAATGGATGGATTCAAACATCAGACACCCCCATATAGTTAAAATTTCAATTCAATGTTTGCCATGTTTTTAATTTACAATATTTTCTAATTACATTGTAACTAGAAGGAATTGACCATTAGGTATTCAAAACTGTGTATCTTTAATTAGACTTGTTGAACTGCAATAGTTCTATCATATGGTTTTGAATGCAATTAGAAGGTCACTTATTTCTTGTGCACATCTTAAATGTGAGTCCTGTTAGTCTTAAATAGTGTATCTTGAATCCATAGGCCTTCCTGGCTATGTTGGAAGAAATTTTGGGTAACCACAGGTGAAATACTGCAGGTTCCTCATTTCCACAATTCATACACCTGGTTTTGTGCAAAGACAAATTACTCAAATCTTTTTGAACTGACTCCATGTCTGGGCTTGCAACAGACATGGAGTCAGACATTTTGTGCAAAGTAGAAAGCTGATGTATGAGCAGAGAACTAATTTACTTTCAAATGTAGAAATTATCATCACTTTTGCTTCTCTCAGCTCCAGACAGCTGGCAGATGTTCGATAGGCACAGTATTGGGGGCAAGCTGTTGTTTTTTTCATTTAAATCAATAAACATTTATAATAAATGATTCAACAAAAACATCATTCACTGCCTCGTAGCTAAAGGGTTTAATTGAAAGAAGAATTGCTGATTTTTCCTGTTTCATACTTAAGCATTGTGATTTTTGTAAGGGATATGAGAACCTCCGGTATCTTTTTTTATCCCATTCCCAGATAGCACATTAAAGATACGGCACATTTCTGTCTTGGAAATTATGTGCCTAATTATAATTTTACTCTATTGCCAATGTGGAGACGGTGTAGAATAATAGTCTCTTTAGTGTTTACATCTGAAATATTATTACTAATGATTTCAGAAGCAGCTATCCCAGAGAGAGTTACAGAGCCCCAGCAGATGGCACGGTGTATTTTGAGAAAATCAATTTTAATAGTGTAATCAATACATGATCCAGTCCTTAGTCCGTAAAAAGTCAGGGAGTACACAAAGACTGATATTCTCTCTGGCTGCTGTAAGAAAAGCAGAATGGACCTGCCATGACTAATCCTACCATTGATGATGCACATTCTCCACAATAATTAGATAAAGCACTGTATTGTGTGCTATAGCTGGCATACAAAGTGCTTTGCAAAATCAATAACATCCAAACAGAAGCAGTACATTTCTGATGAAATCAATGATTTGTTTGGATCAGTATGCAGGACACTTACTCAAGGATATTTTGAGGCTGTCTACTTGGCATCTGTTTCCGTCTCATTCTGTGGCATTTATCATGTCTGTGTCTATTCAAATCAAAACAGACGGATAAAGGACACTTCAGATATAATTTTGCTAAACGTTGCACAAGACCCCCTGTAGGTTTTTCCAACTGGAGCTTCCTGTCCAGGTTAGAACTGGATCTCTTCTTCCTCTAATGTTGCAGATAAATGTGAACCATGCGTGAAGACTGAATCATTTAGTTCCATATTGAGTTGTTTTAGTTTCTGTTGTTACATTGATTGAGCAGGAATTGATTTTTTGGCCCAGAGTCCCACCACTTCGGTGTAGACTGAAGTTTCTTGCTCTTTCTTCGTACAAGCATTCAGAGTATTAAGAGCATAATGATCCCTGACAGTTTCTCTCATGCCACCATGAAGGGGAAAATTTTGGTTTTGGATTATCTATCTCGATCAGTTGGATGGATTTTTGTTCAGACATTCACTATGCTGATGTTTTCACATTTCAGCCACTGCTACCAGTATGTCAGAAATTGACTTTATTCAATACACTGTTCAAACTATTCGCCATTACTAATTACTTTTACAGCTAATTACCAGCTACTTTAGTTGCCAAATGTTAGAATGTTAACATATTAAACTAAATTGTAAACACGGTAAACAGTATACATACACATTATTATATTATAATTTGAAGTATAAAAACATAACTGTCTGTTGGGTTTAGCAGCAGCTCAGTCACAGCTGCATTTACAGGGAAACCAGAAGAAGATGTCAACACAGCAACCATGTGCAAGACTGTTTAGTGAACTGCTTAATAGCTAAGAGCAGGTTTTAGCCCTCTGTTGCTGCCACTCACTGTGTTTTATTTTGCCATTTTTTGCAGTGCAAGTCCCCAACAGACTGACCTTTGTTTGGAGCTTTTCTTTCTGCTTATGAAGTCTGCCACAACTGCAGGTTATTTATGACTGCTACTTCTTTTTCCATGGAATAGAATGGCAGCTTCTTGCCGTACAATAAGTGTGGATGAATAAGCCTTTTTTCCGAGTTAAAACTCATCTTACATGGTTCACATATTGCATCTGGGAAGGGCTGACCTTTTCATACAGATATAAACTGTAATGCGGAGATGCCCCCTCAGAGTTTTCATAAACCAAATCATGCATTCTGCAGCTTGAGCGCTCAAGCCTGTACATTAGATAAATACGGCTTTTGATTACTGAAAACTTGGACCTAAAGTTTTAATGTGCTCAATTTTGGACTACAGTACTTCATACTAATTCTGAAAGAGGAGAATCATTGTTGTCTTTTTACAGGCTGTACTTGGTGTTTAATTTTTCATTTGAGGTTGGAAAACTCAACGTGTGCTTTCTTTGAGACTCTGTCTGTGTTACCTGAAGAAATTATTCTGTATAGGAATTCAATATGTCTCAGGTTACCTCAAACCTGCAAATTGATTTCTCTGGGTGGGTTTGCAGCCTGGAGCACATTTTTTATTTTCTTTAGACTGAGAGGAAAACAAATAATGTCTACCGTACCATTCCATCTCTTTGTTAACACATGAAATGTATTGTTGTACTGCTCTATTTGATGATGGGAATAAGAAGTAGACTTAGGGGAGCATGTTATCAAGTCACATTATTCGACCTGGTTATGCAGAGTACAGTGGGTGCCTGGAAAAGGGTTTTAAAAAGCCAGCAAGGGCACATTTTGCCACTTATTTAAACTAGTAACATCATCCATGATGACAGCAAAAGAATCGCATGTGACCTTAATGGATAGAAATACAAATGTAAGACAGAATATATAGGCTCTCTCTGAATTTTGGAGCGTCTGCACAAGAAAACACGGTCGGTATGATGCAGGATTCAGGATTTTATCATCACTATCACCATGGCAACCAAAGCAAGATTGCTATCACTGTGCATTCGGGAGATCCCATGATTACAACTCCATGTCTGTGTTTTCATGCTTGAAACACCTTCCCCCTTGTTTACAATTCCTTGCACATCTCTAACATGCTAAAATGGAGGCTTCACCTCATTATGCCTGTTACACTTGAGTGCTAAGCTTTATAGCACTTGAATCGAATAGCAAAGGCATAATTGGATTCAAATGAGATTTTAACCTATTAGAATAATTTTCTATGTGTTAGAAGATGCTAAAATTTTAATGCTTAGTTCTTTTCATATTAGGTGCTAATAGGGAATTGGCAGGTCAAAGCAAAATCTATTCACGACTCTTTAATTATCTGACACAGAGATTAAAGGTTGTGGCTGATATTACCCTCAGCAAAAATATTTTCTAAATGATGTGTGCCTTTGTGAGCTTTTGAAAAATGTGTGAAGAAGTTCTCCACTCAGCTGCTTTTCATTGATTAGAGCACATTAATATGAAGCATCACAATTCAGCTAAAGCTAAGATTTAAGATAATTCATTAACCCCATATATAAATTAATTAAAGGTACATTTCATCTTCAATCTTCAATGTGCGCAGTTTTTATGTCAGTGCAAAGCATGGAGCTGATACAAAGCAATATTAGCATTTCTTTGCACCACATCTGTCCACTTGGCGAATATGAGTCTAATAGTCACTCTCCTTTTAGCTCAGTTTGAGTCTCCATGTGTTCCTTGATGCCTCATCAATTCACCAGCTAATAATTAACCTATTTGCTAAAATCAGCTGTCTGCTGTGTCCGCAAACAACAATGAGAGTTTGGTGAGAAACCAGCTGTGGACTGTAAAATGCAAACAATGAACTGAAGGATGCTAAAATTCCCTGTAGGTAGGAGAAAAACTACTGAGTTTGGGGATGAATGTCTGGGAGTTTGACACATGAACAAGAGCTTTTGTTATTAACATAATAGTTTGATGTTATTCATTTTAGGTGGTATTTAAACACATATGTCCTTCTAAAATATATGTCTGGTGTTAAAATAAAAACTTCAACATCTAAACCATAAATATTCTGAAGTGCATTTCTCTTCAGACTGGTTTGGGGAAATCTTGGTGACAGTGTGGAAAGATTTCAGCACCTGCAGCAGGGTTGAGTGCTTGACAAATGGCCTTCAACTGTACATTTAATATCTATATATCATGAGCAATGGCTTGGGGTGGAAAATGCATGTTTGTTCAGCATTTTCACGACCACGGCATTACAGTGACACATTGGATGAGGTGTGTGTAGTCAGGGGTAACTGGATGGGATGGACCATTACTCAGCAGAAAGTGGACAGAAAATAAAAGGGTGTGGTGGCACCTGCTGAGTGTCCCCTCCTGGGCCCCGTCTTTCACATTTCAGCACACTGAATGTTTTTTTTTTTTGTGCAGAAATCTCTCCACCTGATTGCTGTGATGCAAAGCTCAACTCACAGGTAAAAGAAAGATGTGATGTTTATTTCTGATGCTCTTGCAAACACTTTCCACAGTGATGACGATGCAACTTTGAGAACAGAGAGGACAAAAAGACAAGCTGCACTAACTGATGTCCTTCTAACACCAAAGAACCTTTATTCCAGCACAAGTGTATGTATTATGTATGCTCACACAAACAAAGACACCTCTTCGTGCTTCAGCCCCTGTAGACTGGTTGTTTCTCCTCCAACACCATCCCCATCTCTTACAGAATAATTCACTCTCAGCTTCCCCAGCAGGCCCATTGTTTCCAAGGCAACAAGTCTTAGTGTGAGTGTTGAGTTTGATGTCGTCTAAACAATCAGCATTTTTACGGTTCCTTCACTTGCCTGAAATAGTTTACCAGAAACATGCTACCCACATGTTGAACACACGTCTAGGACATGAATTTAATATTCCTGAAATTAAAAAAGCCTTTTAATAAAACTTTTGATTGATAACATTCAGCACCAGACTAATGATAGTTCAGAGCTGTCACACTTGTGGCGAGTGCTCCAGAGGGGGCTCTTCTGCATGGCACACTGACATTTGCATGTGCATACCCAGATAATCACAACAAGCCTTTTCAGCACTATGAAAAGGTGAGGCCTCACTATTTCCTGCCGAATGTGACACTGACTTGTCAACAGCACAAACACATCTTACATAAAGCTCAATTAGAATTTGCAGAAAAAGGTAAACAATTAAAAAGAAATTTCTTTTGTCTCGAAATGTTGCCCTGGATTTTGAACCATATATCATTCTGTACAGTTCACATGTCATGAGCAAATTCACTACCTGTCGATATAAAAATACAGTGTTCATTGTTCAGTGCACATACAGCAACACTAATCTCTGCATCACTGATGCTGCACTGCTGCTTGTGTTAAGATTATCCCTCCATCTCCCTTTCAGCTTTTATTTGCATTATTTGCATTTTTGTTTGTTTCTTTGTGCTTTTGTTTCTTTGTGTCTTTGATGATATGCATCTTCGACTCTGCCAGGTTGTGCGCGTATAAAAAGAGCCACATTACCATTACAATAACTACCTATACAGTGTTTAACCATTATTGTGACTGCCCACTCTGTTGTCGGCACCTCAGGAACAGGGCTGTGTTAATGGAGGCTGCTGTGAAACAGTGGCGGACGCTCAGCAACAAATCCCTCTACCTCTGGTTGGATGTGTTTCAGGACTGACAACATCCTTATCAGTCAAAGCAGGTTGGCTTGAAGACTCAACCCTGAAAGGCCACACAACACCTGCTCACCTTGCAAGATGGGCTTGTCTGAGAGGTCACTGTGACCAGGCTGTCCTTCCCAATTGTCTTTTGAACTAGCAGAGTCTATTCCCAGGTGAGTGTCCGTCATATCCAGAAAGGATGGACTAAATTTAGCTGCTCAACTAATTACAGCGTGTGATGTCAAAGCAGACATTTTTCAAAACTGCTGCAATAATCTTTCCCCCAGATGCAGTTTCAGTGACTTCCTCACCATACAGACCATCCTCAGTGTAAAGTTTTCAGTGGTTGATGGTGCAGGTACATACAACTATATTTCCAACCCCCCCCCCCAAAAGAAAAAAAAAATCTTATTGTCAAACTCAGCAGTAAGGGGACAGACCAACAGTGGGGGATGAGATTTGAGGGCAATAGGGCTGAGCATAGGAGATCTTCCACCACACAGTAATCATATTACTACAGGAGATCAAGAAAAAAGAAAACACTGAAAATGATTTCAGTGGCACAGAGGTGTCTGATATATAAACATCTAAATCATGTCCTTGTTGACTGTGGAGTGCTGAGCAAAAGGAGTGGTATAATCCAGGCTTTTACATGGGGAGGAGACTGATTGGTTTATCCTGTGCAAATCTAAGATGTCTTCAAACCATCAACTGACAAAGATCCCGATTGTCAGTTTGTGGGGAAGGCTATCCAATTTACATTCTGTCACAAAAATTTGAAAGTTTCATTAATTTTTGTTGGATAAAAAAGAAAAACAAAAGACAATTCCCCTTTTAAAATGGGTCATCATCAGCATCATGTCTGAATTTTATGATCTTGCCATGAAATGCCACAAATTATAGAGGGCACATCACTATGCTAGTTGACATTTCTGTATGGCTATCTGACTATTTATCTCCTGTGTTCCATTTTAAAATGAGATATCCATTCAGACAACAGTCTATTATGTAAATTAACTGCATGCAAGAAGAGAAATTATATTTAAAAAATGTTATTTCGAGTAAACAAAATCAGGTAATTGCAGCAATTATAATGTGCTTCAATTATTTGGGAATCCAAACTATGATTTTATGATAGTATCTGCTGAAATAGATGAGGTAAGACACATTGCTTGCATACAAATTTAGAGCAACACACAAGTATAAAGATTTGGAGACAGTGCAAGCTGGGCTTTGCTTTGACCTGCCCGAGAAAACAATCAAGATGAAGATGGAAAACCTAACCTTAAAAGACATCCCAACCATTCATTATCATGCTGACTTTGGCATTCTCTGCGATACATGGTATTTAGCAAAAGGACTCTTCTTTAGCCCACCTTTAATCAGCACAACCTTTTTGGATTGTCACAGGCTGTGTCACCTACAAAGAAGAAATTCCATCCGTCTTTATAACAGCCATTACAATGGATTTACATTTAAAATAAATATGATTTTCAAATTGACCGATAGATTAATGCTTGTGTTTAATATTGATCATATACTGATTTTACAAGTTAATATACACAATATAATTTACTAATCAGTAAATGATTAGGGAGTTATAATTAAGCAGCATTTAAGGTGTTTTTATATTTTTTTTTCATTCTGTCCCGATTACTGAGTTCAAAGTGTTGTCTTCTGTCACTGAGTATTAACTGTACATCCATTTTTATTTTACCAATATACCTGAATAAAGTTTTTCTTTTTATTAGAGGAATAATGCAAATGTCGAGCCACATGATTATTATGATTATGATAAAGGTCTTAAAAATGGTCTTGGTTTTGACTCGTTCTTGCCCCCCCCCTTCGGTCTTGGTCTTGGAATACTGTGGTCTTAATCTTAAATCAGTCTCGGGTTAGGTGCTGCTGACTACAACATCAATACCCATATCTATAGATATAACTTTTCACTCCATTTTCACTGCACAGTGTGAAACCCTTACTTTTATGGGTAAATTTACATGCATTTGGGCACATGTAAAAAATCAGATATATTTACTTATGGAGCTGCTGCTGCAGCTGGGACCTTTGGATAATCCACATCTATTCTGTGATTGTTGAATCGGGCGCTGATATATGCAAACTGTTACATGTATGTAGCGTACTTATGGTGGGATTGTGCAACTACTTTTCAATATAGTGTTGTTTAGCAAATGAACTGACTGACAGACTCAGACAGCTGAGCAGGGTGGAGTTAAACATGCCCCACCCCCCAGCATGCAGCCTTCTCATCAGCAACACCTGAAGGTAGTTACCTTGATTGCAGCTCAGTGAGTGTGACAGAGGAACAAGTTGCTGACCAACCAGAGTTGACTGGACTTCTACTAAATAATGCACATGCGTTTCTTTAGACAATATTAACACTTTTATCAGAAGAAAAAATGAAAATTGTTGGTGATTAAGGGATGGAGAGTATTTCTTTTCCCGGAGATGTTCATATGAACTGATTCTTTAAAGGTCATTTGTTGGAGAACACACCCTTACTACCTTGTCTGTCTGACCAACAACACAGAGTCGACAGAGGCTGAACACAACCTGCAGAAGAAAGTCTCCATGGGCAACAGCAACAGCTTGCTCTGATAGCAGGACATGGCAGAGGCTACCCTGATTAACAGGAGGATTGATCTGTGCTGTAACTAGAAGTATTTGAGGAGAAGGCCCACTGACTGAATTTGGCAGCCTGTCAGGAAAGCTGCAGTCACTTCCAAATATGTGTCCAAAGAACCTATGAAGACGTCCCAGCTGCTAAGGTAGGCCTTTCTAAAATTCATCCCTTCTTTAAATGAGCTATTCAATTACAGATAATCACGGTAAAATGTCGTAGTTGTTTCTCACAGTAGGGAAAAGTATGGAAAGTAATTATCAGTCTTTAAGAGTGCTTGGGGCTGGGCATTTGCATTATTTGATCTTAGTTTAATATCTCTGGCAGAAAGCCAAGGAAGGATTGAGCTGCTTCAACTTAACACACCTTCCTATGTGCATGTGTTTGTGCACATATATTCATGGTCTCCCAGGGAAATGATTATATTCCCTCTTGGCTTACTTCACCCAACCAACCTCGGCATAGAGGAAAGGCCAAAGCTGTGAGGTGTGTCTCTCCCTTGTTCTCTTGGGTATTGACATTAGTGTGGGTCGTTTCTGATGGACAGGGCAGATAAGTAGGCAGAAAAATCCTCTGTTTACTTAAATCGCACCAGGTGCAGTGGAGCAGGGTGGATGAAAAATGGACACAGTGGTGAGGAAGTCAGCTTGGCAACAAACATGCCCCCCCCCCCCCCCCATACAGACATGCATGCATATTATCTCCTAACCAGATGTCAGTCCTCAGGTCCACAGCTGCTTAATTGCAGACTTTTTCATTGCACTTAGTCTAGACAATTGTGGGGACTAATTAAAGGAAAGAAAAAAGGTTATTCAGAGAAGACTTGAAGAGGAAGTATTCTGATTCTTGAAGTAAAAGTAGAAACCACAGAAAGTAAAATCCTCCATTAAAGTGAAAGAACTAAAGGATTATCAGGGAACCGAAGCATCTTAAGTCCTTGTGCTGCAAAATGCACAAAAGCATCAAAGTGCACACATCATTTTATTGCTGAAACTGGTGATGACAGTTACCATAATTTAGTTGTTTAGTCCACTGATTCCCTCCTTTTTGTCCACAAATGGATAAGTGTGCCTTTCAAATTGTTATAAATGAAATCATCTGAAAAAGTCCTCATAAATATTTCAGAAAATTATTCAAATGTGATGTCCAATCTCTAAGTATCTTTTGTTGTAGGGAAACACAGCTTGAGCACTGCTGGTTTAATCTTTAACAATCAACTATCTTCTAAAATTTACCTCAAAAGCATACTTGGTTTTCATCACTGCCTTTAATACGGGCATGTATTAGTAGATCTCTGGAGTTTTAATTCATAATCCATTATTGCAGTATGAAGGCACGTGTCTTTCCAGCATGATGCAGGTGGTTAGCCAAAGATTTATGCTTGTGTTGCCATACTTTGACATAGTCCTAAATATAAATCTCTTTTTGGCCTTGTATAGATGAATTACGTTCTCCATGTTGCATTACAGAAAGAGCTGGTGCATTTCATGGCATCTTCTGTAAGGAATTGTGTCAAATCTAATTCAATGTTCAACTAAGATCTGCCCAAGAAATCTTATAAAACGAACAAATTTTGAAAAGGGGCCTGACATAATTCCAATTGATGCCTGTTCTTTAAATAGAGGGATTGGGATGGGTCTAATTCCTTGTTTCTCCTGTTTGCACACAAAAAGAATGCAGTTCGCACGTGTGTCTATAACTATTATCCATGTAAACCCGGAGCTGCAGTCTTCTCAGCTGTAGGGTTTTTCCTCAGATGTTGGAATTACAGTGGAAATGCAGTGAGGGATTAGTGAAAATGAATCCCCCATTGAATTCTCCCTATAACTATACACAAGCACGAATTTGTTGCTTCACTTTGTATCTGCACTTTGCTGCATTTTTGAGAGCATGTCATTCAAGGATACGCGATTTCCCGATTTCATTGTTGGAACAGGAAGATGCACTGATTTGACTGGATATGACTCAAGATGGATAAGGTTTATAAATTAAACAACCTGGATGCCCATTTGACCTTCTTTGAAGGATGTAACTGCTGCGGTGCATTAATTATGGAATCAGAACGGTCTCATAATGAACGAACTCTCGCGGGGCTTTTCACGAATGCACATGCTTTGTTTCGTAGTTGTATTTCGGACTTCACAAATGTAATTTTGAGGCATACTTGTAATATTTTTTCACGGAGCATACGAATTGCTGAACGTGCATTTACGAAATCTGTACGTTGAATTTTGAGACTTTATGACGTCGCAGGTCAACCAACGTCACCATAGGCTGATAAAGCTGTCAATCAAATGTATGTTTCTGATTGACAGATTCATCAGCCAATCAGGGGTGTTTGCTTTCAGCCAATCATACGGCTCCTTACATTGCTCCACATTTAAACCGTTGGCGACCGCTGTTGTTATGGCAACAATAAACACATTTCGCAAAGGCGGCATGTGACATACAGTCACATAGTTTGTGTTCATTCAAACATGTAACTTGGCTAAGCCGGGCACTTCAACTAATTCAATTACATTGCATGATTTACAACAATGGGATAGTCAGATAA
Source organism: Remorina albescens (assembly GCA_034769265.1). NCBI lineage: Eukaryota > Metazoa > Chordata > Actinopteri > Carangiformes > Echeneidae > Remorina > Remorina albescens. Next base: position 10,627,544 of record CM068475.1, on the reverse strand, counting down.
ATGTTACTGACAGGTTGAGGTTGATTAAGTCTCTCCATTCTATTGGTTTAAGTGTGGAGAAATATAAGGAGCCATATGATTGGCTGAAAGCAAAAACACCTGATTGGCTGCTGAATCTGTCAATCAGAAACATATGTTTGATTGACAGCTTTATCAGCCTATGGTGACGTTGGTTGACCTGAGACATCAGGTCAGTCTCAAAATTCAACGTACAGATTTCGTAAATGCACATTCAGCAATTCGTACGCTCCGTGAAAATATATTACAAGTGTGCCTCAAAATTACATTTTTGAAGTACGAAATACAACTAAGAAGCAAAGCATGTGCATTCGTGAAAAGCCCCGCAAGAGTTCATTCATTATGAGACTGTTCTGACTCCATAATTTATGCTGCATTAACCTTCTTGGCTCATGCAAATAGAGAGTAGTTGTCGTCTCTTCTGCTTGTCACATTTGTCTTTGGCATGGCCATGTTGCCTGTTGTTAAGAAGTTACGTGTTAGAGGTGTGTGTGTGCACAGATCGTGAATAAAGATTGAATATATCCAATAGAATATTTTGAGCATCTGCAGAAAGAGAAGAAATGTTTGATTTGAAACTGCACTGTCATTCTTCTGGGGGCTTTGAGACACAATCACTGAGAAATGAACTGATTCCAAGAAAATAGCTGTTCTATCACATTTGTTGCTGTGGGTATATACTGCATTTCTTGGCATGCTTGTTTTTTAATTTGTATTGTGAGGTGCTTTGAGAATGTGAGAAAGTACTATACAAATAAAATGTATTATTTTTTTCTCTCTGTAGAAATATCCTGGAATAAATCTTTTATGTAGATATGGCCTGAAATGCTGAGAGGAACTTGGGGAAATAAATAGGTGGAAAGTAAAAGCTGATTATGACTTTAAATAATAAAACGCAAAGTGACAGAATTTACTGTAGCCTATACATTTATCAGTACCAGTGGTTTAGTAATATGCCATTCAGGTTTGAAGTGAGGCAGTCTTCAGCCAATTGCTTTTTAATTTTTTCACTGTTCTGATGTTGCAGCTGGTTAATAGAAAACTATAAAACTCCAGCATTGCTCTCATACAGTGTTTAGTTTATTGTAGCTCTGCTCAATATTTATTCCACATCAGACCTGTGACATCTTCGAACCTAATGTGCTACCTTCAAACTTCCACCTTATGCTCATGTGAAGTTTCTGTCCCTGCCATTTAAAAAAAAAAAAAAAAAAAAAAAAAAAAAGGGGCCTATTAATCAAACCTTGGACAGATTACAAATGGCTTTCTATTAAAGGAATGCACTATAATGTCAATATCATTCTGCAGACAGTTGTAAATTGGGGTATAACAATACACAACACTGATTCTTTATGGTTGGAGTTATGGTTAATAAACACCCCTGATGTCAGGTATTTACATGTGTGTTTACTCTTCTCCCTCTGCTGCACAAGCTCTTTGATTCATTTTCATTTGAGTATAAGTATGTGTGCAAACAAAGTGAGTTAAAACATCTGAGGCCACTACATTCACTTGAAAGAGAGTATCTTTGTCTACATTTTAATATGCGTGCATGTTCACCATTATGCGATCAGATCATTCAGCGCTGGATAGATGGGGAATTTGATCCGATCCCTTGCACAACCAGCCTCATGCTGTGGAGCGGGCAGTGCGTTTAATGTTAGATATCCTTGTGACTATTGTACATACACTTTCTTCTAATGTTTTACTGTTTCTGCATGCTGGGTAACATTCACAAGGTTTATACATCCATTATACTGTGTGGAACAAGCGCTTACTTTGTTTACACTCATATATTTAAAGGTGACACATGTAGCATCGTCTCATTAATTCATCACTGTCAGCAGCGGCCATTTTCCCCTTGGCTGCTGTTTCTTTACACAGCAGTTGTTTATCAGGTTAGTTTCCTAGAAATGGCAGTATATTTCTACAGCTTTTACTTTTAGGCTATTACTGCTGTTGTGTGTATGCTAGTCTTTCTGTAAAGTTCTTTGAATTACTGTGATTATTTTGTTTTCCTCAAATTTATCATCTCAATATCGGAAAAAGCCACCATAGAGAATAGCAAGTCCACAGATAGTAACGGATTGCCGTTTGTAAAATTTCATTATGTGGATGCATGGAAGCCATGAAAGCTGTATAATTTATTTATTTTGTCTATGCATGTGTTTGTGTTTTTATGTGCATGAAAAGACTAAGAAGCCGGTGCTCTAAGGGACAGCAATATTGATTGTAGGTCTTAGGCTGCTCCCTCAAAGCTCACACATCAGTTTTAGCTCTGGCACCACTGACATTCAGCTGAAATGAGGAAGAGGAAAGCATGTTGATTACCCCCAAAGGGAGTCGGCAAGGGCACGTCATGGACATGACAACAAGCAGCTCCATCAGATGCACACTCTTTTCTCCTCACTGTATGTTCATTTATATGCAATCAGGTGGCTTGATTGTATATGTGCCATTCATCAACATAACACCTTCCTTATAGAGGGGGCCTTTAAATAAAACACAACACAGCAAAGCATCGCAGGCGTCTGAAGGCTGTTGGAACAATGAATATTTAATATCCCCATTTAGGTCCTTCCATTGCAGGGTTTCTTTATACTGTAGATCTGCCTCTTTGATAGCATTGGGTTGCTTTTTGGTGCCTTTGTGACAAGAGAAGGGCTGAAAGTTTTGTTTGTTAGTCATCACACTTTTGGGATTTTTGCACGTAGTGAATAGTTTACGTGCGACTCCAGTTGATTGAGCTAAGATCCTGCATTATTGGAATCTATCAGTCTCCCTGCGTTCTCAGAAAATTATACACATTCAGAGCGAACACGCTGTTTTCTGGAAGAGGCGATGGAGTGTTGTGTGCGTCAGTCATGGTTTGTGGCTTTAGAAAAGCTTCTTATATTGCCATTATATGCCTTGTGCCATTTTGACTTATAACTGAAACACTTCTATCTCTGGAAAGAGAACAACTGTTAAGATGACCACAGTTCTGATTATCATTTTTTTTTTTTTTTTGTGTGAAACCAAAAAAGTAAATATTCACCAAAAATGTCTTCAACACACAAAGGTATAAATCAATACCTTCAATCTGTGACTGTGAGGGTTGTCTACATTGTCACCTATCCAATTTGTAACCTGGGGGCATGTTTGTTTTTCATGGGGTGGGACTGCAATGATGGGAAAAGCATTGACATGAAAGGAACTCTTTTTTTTTTTTTTTTTTTTTTTTTAACATTTGCAAAGATGCATCAATTTTGAGAAAACCTTAAGTATAAAGCGAACCAGTAAATATTTCTAGCTGCACTGTCTGTATTTGAGCGATCAGTAGACTTCAGTGCTTTACTTATAATAGTTTTAAAAGGGTTTAAATGCCACAGATTTTTATAAATGGCTCTATTTCAGCTTTTTGTGTGTGTGTGTGTGTGTGTGTGTGTGTGTTGCGCATCAGATGAGCTTTGAGAACCCTGAAATAACCGTCCCAATTCTGTACTACGTTATTTTATTTTAAAGAATTTGTAGTCTTTTTTCATTGGAATTGGTTCTTTAATCTCATTCCCAATCTGTAGCTTTTTGATAATTAAAAAAAATACATTCAATCCAAGGAGATGGTCATTTTAGGGGCCAGCTCTGTCTTGTAACAATCCAGGCATGAAACTGATGTTGACATGTAACTGCAAGAGAGCAAATAAACAAATTTTAGATGTTGAATTGTTGGAGTTTGGGATCAAATATGTTGAATAAAGTGACAAGCAACACCTGGTGTATTTTGACTTTTGCATGGCCTTTTATTTAGTTTGATAAATGTACATTAGCTGTCAGGGGCACGTCAGTGAATATGTCAAGCTGCTCTGTCTTTCAGCAATCTGAGGCAATAAGTCATCTCTTGTTTTTCTGTATCTGTTCTCCAAAGATGTAAATGCCACGGCCCCCATTACAACTAAGGCTGGCTGGAAAATAAAGACTATGAATAATAAATAAAGTTCAAATATTACAAGGAATTTTGTGGGAAATCATACAGTAGAGTTGATTGCTGACCAAAACTGAGTCTCCAGCTGTCTCTTTGAATTAATTGTCATTAGTAGTAGGATATGATGGTATTTCAAACTCATTACTTGATGAAACAACCCTCTGATTTCCTTTTTAAATAAAGAAAATACATTCACTTTCTCCTGCTGCACCATATCTCTGCTTTTCCTCACCTATAAGCCTCTTCTGAGCCTGGGAAAGAAACAGCAGCTCTTGTGTGATTTCTTCACCAAGTTTATCTATTATTCCTCCCTGATTGGTTATGCAAGTATATGGTTTCACAGCTATCAATACAGTCATTATGTTAAGGAAGGAAAAAAACTTTGAAAATAGCTGGAACCACTGATGTGAAATTATTTTTTTTATTTTATTTTTTTTGCATTTCCTTCTTGGGTTTTATTTGGCCGATGGGGTCTATTAAGGGACTTCAATAGAAAAATAATTGTCTGTGATGCAGTTAATCTGTGACTGAATTTCCTATATGCTTAAAAAAAAGTGAAACCTGTATTGTTTTTCAAACTAATCAACTGAATCTCAAAGCCAAAGAAAAACCAAGTTATACCTGATTTCCTGGCAGAATAACAATTTATTTAAATTTAGACAAAAGGAAATACTTATTTGTGCTTTCGGTAGTTTAATGAACAGGTTCATTTATATACACTTTATACACTGTGTATACATATATATTTATATTTTTTATATATATATATGTTGTTACAAGTAGCTAAGCTGAATAATCACAACTTCTTGAATATTCATAAAGACCCATCACCCACCCACACTCATTGTTAACCATTTGTTAGTCTAAATGTGTAATAAAAAATTCATTTATTTAATTTTCAAAAACATTCAGAGATGCGAAGTGTCAAAATTCAGGTCAATATATCTCATCCAGCCAGGTTCAACATCAACTTCTCTGAGCTCTCTTCGTAAACAAATGTCACTAACAAATACCATCAGTGTTTTTTGTCTCTGTTGTAATCTGGGCAAATCAAACCAAAGGCCAACCACAAACACCAGCCTGAATCCATGGAGCTTTAACTCGTCTTTGTTCTTCATCACACATTGTCTGAGATCCTGATGACACACCTGAGCACAAAATTTTATTTATAACCAGTGGTTTTTAGAAGCAAATCAGCCTCTAGGTGCATTTCCTCATTGTAGTGTAGATCTGACAGGCAGTTTTGGTTGAATTGAACTGTATCAGCTTTCGTTGGAGCATTTTACAAATTTGCGTGGATGTCCTCATGTCGCAGCACTTTATAGGTGACCCAGTAGAAGATGTTGAATATGAGGAAGCTCAAGGGAAAGACAGCCCTGGATATGGTGTCGATGCGCTTGGCCCGGTCCACAAAACGCTTGTGAAGTACCTCTCCATCGTACATGGTCACTGGAGGTGGGGGTGTGAACACAGTGGCACCTTCCACAGCGGCACCATCCTTGGTCTGCAGGCAGTGACCCAGTCCATAACCCCGGAAGTAAAAACCCCGACTCTCCCTCATCAATTCCTCTTCCTGTGGAGTCAAGCATAAGGAAAAATTGACTGGCCTCTTGCTGTCGACAAATATTAACTTACAGCTTTTCACGTTTCCTTTTGGTGGCTGATTCCCAAATGCATTTGGGATGTAGCAGCACAAAAGGCTAGTGGAGTGTAACAGATTAAGTACGTCAGCAGAAAAAAGAAGCGGGCCACCCTTGAAAAAGGCAGTATTTGGTATATTCTAAACACAGAAACTACTACTACTACTACTACTACTACTACTACTACTAATAATAATAATAATGATAATAATAATAATAATAGTAAAAAACTCAGTTTATTTACTTATATTACCTTAATACCTGCCTCAATTTGGACAGTTTACAAAATCTTGCGACATGTAACCATCAGAGAGTTTTTTAATTTCTGTATTTTCAAATCCAGGTAGCTGCTCTTGGTGTACACCACAATCAATATATGAATTTTTTTTTTTATACTAAGTAAAAATAATAATGCCTACTGAAATAACTAGAGACAAATAACTGATCAAAAAACACTTTGGCCACCTTCATTACTGTCATCACTTGGGAAGCATATTGGAGTCTTTAACGAACAACCTTCAGGATTGTTCAAACACTGTTTTTAACCGGCACTTACCTTGTATGTAAAGGCAACATGGGAGAGGCACATGAAGGGACAGGCTCTAGCTTCAGATAAACTTTCTTTAATCAATTAAACCTTTTGAAGTTTTGACAACACAGAGAGGGGAATTGGAGGGCATCTTCGTTAAAGGGAAGAAAAGAAATTATAATTCTGAAAGTTAATCAAAAAATTAACCTCCATCTCTCCTTTCAAGTTTCAGAATGATAGACTTTTCAAAACGCCCATTATTAAGTCCTGATCTAAGCCCCACCAAAAAAAACCCCAAACTGTGCCTGGCATTATGCTTTGATGAATGGTGGGGCACTTTCTTGCATTGAATGAGATGCTGTTCTGCCTTCTGAGGAGAATATTAATAGACATGCAGCTTAACTCTGACAGCCTTCTGACACTGAGAGATTCACTTTAGCAGGGGAAAGTGAAGATGTGGGATCTAAATTGGATGATTAGTAGTCAGCATGAAGTGCCCTGAAAGCTCTGATCCCTGCCCCCCCCACTCTCTTCCACTGACCCTGGCAGCTCTCTGTTGAACTTTTGTGACCCGCTGCTGGGTGAACAGATTCAGCTGTGAGACACTTCCAGTTCCTGTCAAAGGTTCACTGTGACTAATGTATTTCACACCTGTCTCTTAGTGTTACATTTCTCTTGCACTGTATATTCACTTAGTCCTTTTAAAACCTTCCCTACCTTTAATCTGTGCCAACTGCCTTTTATTTGCACCTTCATGCTTTAGCTCAGGGCGAAGCTTCTTCCATATTACAATTCTCTTGTTGTGACTCTCTGTGCTGACTGGTGCCCCAGTGACAAATTACATTGTACAACAAGGGGATAGGGAGCTGTAGCTCTTCACAGCTTAATTATCCCTCCTATTCCTTCCTAAACGATACAGTACATCATGTGCGAAGATCTAATGGTGCGTTTCCCTAAAGATAATGGGTGCTCATTGTTTTTAGTCTATGCTCGGCAGTAACCACACACTTTGTCATTTGTTGGCATAAGAGCAGTTGAAACTAGCTACAATTATCATTAAGCTTGGTGTGGTGAATTGGTTGTGAGTGATAGGTGCCCATTTTTTCTTTTAAGGTATAAATTGAATGGATAAATGTGAAAGACCCGCTTCAGTTCATAATGTGGAAAATTGGATAAGATCAATGCCACTACCTTGTACGTCTGGTTAAAATGAGGCTTTAGGAAAATTGGTATCATAAATACTGGAACAAGTAGTCTTGTCTAAAAGTGTTAATCAATAAGTACCTTCTGACAAAGCCACAAAAACTTTTTCCTTTATACTGAGTTTAGGTGCCAAAATAACATAAGAGAAATATCCAGAAGGCAAATACATTGAATTCCTAGAATGTTTAAATGTTATTTTGATTAGGCATTTGAACCAATCAAATATTCATTTACTTGATAGATGCGTCTTTAGTGAATGCCAACAATCTTTTAGAGTTAGAAAACAAGAACAGAAGAGGAAGGAATTCATGTTGAAATTTAAAAAGAGGTCATAAATTGGGAAGAAATTAAAAAGCATGTTGGTAATGTCAGTATATGGGGGCAGACATCAGGAAGAAAGGGTCAACAGGCTGTGGGAGAGATGCCAGGATAGAGTCAAGTTTGAAGAGAAAACTGCACAACACAATCAATTTAGGAGGCTGGGGCCACAAACAAAAATTAGGTTTGAGGGTCAAGGTTAACACAGGGGGCAATTTTACTTTATTTTTTTACCCTGGCACAGGCGCTGCAGTGCTGATTCAAATTCCTGTAGGCTGAAGTGTTACCAGGGATGTCATTTGCTTTCCGCAGTGACTCAACACTCCCAGGCTGACTGTCAAACACCTCCATAGGAAAGGAAGGTAGATAAATTACAGTTATTGCAGTTAGTATTTTATTTGAACTTTTGAGGAAAAACAAAAGTATTAAAACTCTTATCAGAGAAATACTTTAGTATTTAATGTATTTCTTTTGAATAGTTGGTTTGGGAAACAATAATTCCTCTTCAATTCTTCATCTAAATAAATAGAAAAACCTGAAACATGCCAAAAATAAAACCATTAAAGATGCAAACATCAAATCCAAATAACAAACTTGACCAGACGTTCTCAGTTTTTAATTAGAGGGATGCTGTGAGTGCGGTGATACAGGACATTATCTGCTACTCTAAGTCTGGAGAGCTGGCTTTGAAGATGAAGAACGAATCCTCAAGGAGCCTCTTCAAGTGAAAAGTATAAATGGATTTACAAATCTTACATTTTTGTAGTGTGGAAGGCTGTGCGGGTAAACGGTACTTATTGTAGTTTGACATTTCCGGTGCTTTCTAAACCAAACACAAGGATGGAAAAGGTGTATTGATTGAGCCTGGTCAATCTGGGAATTGTAAACACCATCTGATTCCCAGCCCCTCTCTCCCTCCCGCTCTGTAGGACAACACAACGATACGTCAATATCTCTTAGATGGATAGTTTGTGAGCTCACAGTCCTCAGTGGAAGTAATTATGCCTCTGATGTGGACAGGGGAAGTCCTTTCCTCCAGAGTATCATTATGTCTCTGCTGTATCAATGCAGCAGGGCAGACCGTCCAGTGGAGCTGCTGGACTCTTCTGCCTTTACAGCAAACTTTGCCACGAGTCTGGGAGGCTGCCCAGTCCTAACTGTTATAATGGGACATCTCATCTGTTTCTCTTGAGAATACCCTAACTCTGTCGAAGAAGTTCTCACACTTCTTGGCAAATGCTTTTATTTATTATCCTTAAAGCTCTTCGCCTTTTGAGCTGAATCCAGGCACATGTTTGGCTGATGCCAGAGCACCAAAACCACTTACTTAAAAGCCAAAATGATGAATTTATTCATAATAAAAAACTATTCATTAATACTTTATAGATCACAAGTAAAACTTAACCAGAACAAACTGTTAAGTTGTGAAAAATATAATTTTAATATTTTTCCTTTTCTAGCTTTGCTTGGTTTGTCTTCATAGTCAGTATCTGGAGGCTGCAGCCTTTGGACACTGTAACAATTTGCCTTCTGCACAATCTGGACATCTGTTTGATAACATTTAATTGTGTAATTAGCAAATGAAAAACCCATGACACTTAGTTTCTCATTAACATTAACTTTATAACTAGGTCCAGTGCCTTATTGGAAAGTTGAGCAAGCCATTAATACATAGAAATTGCTTTATCGGGAGGTATGGATTGGTGGCCTGGCTCTGGTTGGAGGTGTGGCAGCAGGAGCTTGTAAAACCACGCTGTGGTTTTTAAGACATTTTTTGTGTAGACTGAACAAATGAGGGATAACATATCATTGACCCTTGGGGGTGCTGCCAGGTGTGTTTTATTTATGCTGGATTGTCAGATTTTTGTAAGATACATTAACAGGCAGCTGGTCTATGAAAGAGATGTCAGTCTTATCTACCTCAAGGCAAATAAACATATTTTCCCTAAAGTTTCAAACTACTGACCTCTTCTAACCACATACCATACATAACACAGTAGTGAAACTGGTTGAAAGGTTCCAAGTGCTTGATTATTTCTATTAATCTATCAAAATGAAATTATATCAGTTAATGACAAGGCTGTAAATAAACAACAGCTCAGGACATACAAATATGTTAATCTGGGTGGTTCCAGTAGAGTTGGGGTATCTCAGGAGGTTTGTCAAGAGGCTGCTCCTATAGCAAATACACTGAGAGGGGGTAGGTTAACAGAGGGGCTATACAGGTCAGTGCAACTCTTCCTCATGTAATGTGACAGCAAGCTGTAGCGTGCTGATATTGTCAGTTCCTGAACATACGCTGTCCCACAATAACAAGATCCATAAGGCAGTGTTATAGGGGCTGACAAGGTCTTGTGTGTGTGTGTGCGTTTCCCATGCTTATTTCTTAGAATCTGCAACAATTTGTGTCATTGTGTATGTGCGCGTTTTCTTTGTTGGAACAGGTTTTAGCCTGGGAGAGTGTGTCTGTGTGTTTTTCCCACTTACTATTCTTTGCTGCCGTTGCTTTTTCCTCAGTCTGATGAACTCCTTGTGTTGCCTTGAGACAAAGTTGACTGCTGCGTACTCCAGCAGGGCAGCAAACACAAACAGAAGGCACACTGCCATCCAAATGTCAATGGCCTTCACATAGGACACCTGGGAACAGGCAAGGTCAGAGTCATCAATAGTCAATCACTAAGTTTGATGGATAATCTGAGGGTTATCCACAATCTACCCATTCCTCAGCTCTGGCCTGTAATGACACACATCTTTGGCATGGCCTAGAATTGTAATGAGTCAGTGGGATGTGGGCAGTTGACACATAGCCATGAGACAGGTCACGATTAAGACTCGGGGAGAGCCCAGGCTTTGTTGTACATGAGAGATGTGTCACAACACATCAGCAATGCACAATGGGCAAGCATAATCTGGAAACTTCACTCAATTGAGCAGCAGTTCACTCACTGTTACAGATACATACATGGCTGTGGTGGTAGAGGGGGAGGAAATGACACATCAGTTGGGTACAAACTGTAATCTCTTGTGGACACTGGAAAAGCCTCAACCATTTTTTAATAGACACTTCTACTGCATTAGTCTCATACAGTCTCAACAGTCACACATCTTTTTCTTTCACTGTGTTAAAACCCCATTTAAAACCTTTAGGATTCCTGATAATTCAAATGTTTTACTCAATACATTTAATTTCCTATACCCTCTTTTCATGATTAACCCCTGATGGGACACTACTAGTGTTCAAGCAGAGGGGATCTGGCAATATTTAATGTATTATACTGTACTGATAATTTGAAATATTGTGACATGGTGCTGCAGTTGCTAGCACTGTCACAAGAAGGTTGTGGATTTGAGTGTGTCAGCAGGTCTTTCTCTGTAGGGTTCGCATGTCTGTTGAGAAGTAACTCAGATACTCTCACACAATCCAGAGACCCAGGATGGGTTAATATTAGATAAACATCATAAACAACATCATAAACTACCATCTGATAAATGACCACAAGTTACCTTCTGACACAAACAGCACGGAATAGTGTGATAGAAACAATATAATGTATTTAAAATGGTGCAGTTTAATGTAGTGAATGGGTGCATGAACAGGATCCAGGTGTATTTGTAGGATCTGTGCATCTGTGTAAATGTGGACAGGATGTTCCTGAAAAAGGCAACAGCGCTCTGGTAGAGCACTGGTTTAATAAAAAAAAAAAGAGAGAGAAAAAAAAGATCATCCTCAGGTTCAACATGCAGGCAAAATCTACAAGCACCAGTGAGAGTCAACTGGTAGCCAACCATTAGGCAGAGGTGCTGTTGCTATGGTTACCTTAAATCTAATATACTTTGTGCAGTGATGCAGGATCTCATCAACATTTCATAAAACACATTTTAACAGACCAGCCAATCAAACAAGTATTTGGCATTGTCATGGTAGATGGCTCTCCTTTCCACCCCCACCTCACCCTCTCCCCAGGAGATGCGTTCTGCTCTGTCCTCACTTTGCCTCTCTTGCCTGTTGTGATCTCCCTAATTAGCCCCTAGCTTTGTCCTGGATCAGGACTTGTCAGCATTTCATAAGCAAATGTGGTCTAACCCGCTTTAGAGGGCACAACCAATATACTGTTCTGTCACTCGTTTCATGGGCCACTCATGCCTGTCTTGTCAGCATATCAGGAACTAAAGGAAAAGGTATTTTTAAATGCTGTATCAGTTTTTGTGGGATATGTCAACTCAAAATGTCAGAATTTATTAGACTAAAGATTCTTTTATTATTTAGTCTCTGACCTTTTTGTTGAGCTGATAGCTTAATGTGATACTGTTTTCTTTCAATATATGGTGGTGGAGTTTTTTGTAGTAAGAAAAGCATATGGAAGCTCAGTAACAGAACTTACTTTCTTTGTGCTTCACTGCTTTTCAGGCACACCAATAAACAAGTTACACAGCCCAACAAACATTTCAACAACTACAAAAGTCATGATAGCGTGTTAACATTTTACATCGATGCATTTTTTTGCTTCACTGATTGGTAATTCACTCCCTGCATGAGGTTTTACTGAACACTTTATCCAAAATTTGCCTGCAAAGGATCAACCTTCCAAGATGTACACAAAGAACAAGTATGTTCTACCTTGGGTAGCGAAGCTCTGGAACCAGAGCTCTGTGTGGTCATGGTCAGTACAGTGGTGATACCCAGGCCCACTCTGGCAGGTGCAGCATCCATGTTTATCCAGAAGGAAACCCATGACAGGATGACGATGAGGAGGGAAGGGATGTACATCTGGATCAAATAGTAGCCCATTTGACGTTCCAGATGGAATTTGACCTCAATACAGGTGAATTTACCTGAAGACACGTCATAAAACAGGGTAGTTGTTGTTTTTCCTCTCTAAATTAGTCTGTTTCAGTTGTCGAATGATACTGATATTGATTGATATTAGCAAAATATAATTTGCAGTAATGACTTTTTTTATGCAATTGTCCTTTTAACTTTACAAGTGATGCAGAAAACCCAACATGTGAAAAATATATAGCTGTCTTACACTTACTTCATTTTACAGCAATTTCTGAAGAGGAAATCAATATAAAAATGTCTTTTTAGCATGAGGTCAATTTATTCCAACACCCAAGATTAATTTTATAATGTACCTGTGTTGTAATGCTTTGTGCAGTAGCCCAAATCCTTCTCCTCTTTAAGCACAAACTGTGGAAGGGTGAGATCATCAGCCACCTGAACAGGATTCTCCGACAGCCACTCAAAGATCAAGTCATTCATGGTGTAACCAACTGTGAAAAAAGAATGGGGCAGATAAAAAGGAGAGAGAAGACATCTAAATAAGGCAGAAATGGTGAGAACTATGGCTTTGCAAGAGTCGTAGTATAATCAGTACAAGGATCACTAAGACAAAGCTGTTTATGTTTTGATGCATTTCTAAAAGTCAACTAATGTGCTGCACGAGCCTCCACAAACTTCCTCCTCCTCCTTAACCTAATTTGCACTGGGATCTTTTTAGTATGGAATAAAATCTGTGCCTCAAACTTCAGAAACCTTGGCTAATGAGACTTGTAGAGAACGAGGATGAAACTTGGAGGACTGCGGTGATGTAATGGCCCTCAGCCCATCTGTCCAGCTACCAGCTCCCCTCTGCCATCATGTTTGTCACAGTAAAGGTCACACACCATAGCTACATTCGTGCTGTCGTGGTCGCTTGAAGGTTACATGCCCTTAGATACATGCGGTGCATATCTGCTTAGCATAGTGGAGTCACTGCGTATGTTGACTGCCACTGAGCTTATTAGTGTGTGTAATCCTATTGATGGATTGCATGAAGGTAAAAGTGTACAACAACATATGCAATATAGTGGAAAACATCAGTTGGCAATTACTAAAGCAGTTACAAACCACCATGCGTGATGGGTCAATAATTATTTTTGCTTACTCGCTTGAAACGCAAACACATATTTGTTGCTGATTTGCATGATCTATTTCAAAGCTGCGCACCACACAGCTGCCTGATTAGAGGTTTATTAAAAATGCATGCCACATGCAACAACAACGCAGAATTCCTCACGCATTGGAATAATTCTGAAGTCTACTGGGACCTTTAAGGACTGAGTTACAACGCTATCAATTATTCAGGAGGTTACATCCCATCCTGTACCATGTGCCTGGAAAAAAAACACTACTCAAACATGCTTATCTTGTTCTTGAGAACTCATCACACCTCCAGCTGTATCAAGCGATGCTTCAATAGATAATGAAATGGTCTCCTTTTCTCACGCTCACTGCAGCTAAGAGGCTTTAAAATACAACTGGCAGTTGTGTTCAAGGTACAATAAAAGTGAAATTCATAAGATGGAATGTCTGGAATATTTTAGCAAAGCACAATAATGATTTGGTCACACATAATTTCCTTCATGTAAAGGGGGAGTTCACCTAATGAGGGCCATTATCCCAGTGTAGATACTGTAGGGTTGTGCTTCATATTTGCTGTCTTAGTCTTACTTTTTACTTATAATGCAATTTATGAAGTGGATTTGGGGTTACTGAAAACTAATGGCTCAAGGCAAAGTGAAATAGTATAAGCTGCATATATGGGGCTTTGATGTGTCAGAATACGGCAGAATCTATTTATATGTCTATATAAGCTCATGACATGAAAGGCCAGAAAAGAAGATTGGCCTTGGCTCTCTCAAACCCCCGAAGATAACTCTCCTCTTTTCATTGCCTTCCTCATTCTCTCTTTCTTGTGTTGAACAGAGGGTGGTGCATCGGCTCTGTTAGTAGCATTAAAAGCCATGACGTCCTCTTAACATCAAGCTGTAGCGAAGGTGATCACACCCTTGGGTGGTGTACCAACACTTGTCAACACAAGGCCAAGTTTCCCTACCCAACAGGCCTTTAATCAGAAATTTTTACATCTCCTCTAATGGCAGTGTGATATGACACATTTACGCCAACGCAGACTTATGTAGACACAGTAATGCCTTAAGTGCATATCTGTTCCCTTCTCATGCTGCCTAAGGAAAAATATCTTTGTTTCTGTTTTTATGTTGGCTGGTGTATATCTTAACTCATCATTGGTTCTTTTTATTGGTTGACCCTGTGTGAAGTTACAGAAATAAATCATGCTGTCTCCAATACAGAGAAGGAGTTGTAGTTCTTTACAAACCAATTCTTGGCGCTCTTATTGAATCAGATAAGGGTGCAGGTAGTGATGCAACCATTCAACCTGACTTATTTCTTTTTGAGCAATGCTTCAGAAAATGGACAGTGACTTCATTGTGTAAATGCTCTGCCTGTTTCCCCATTTTTGCTTGGCTCAAAATCTTTTGTCCTGATGAAGGGAAATTAGGTCACCTCTAGGCACGGGGGTGGGTCACTTATAATAAAAGGGACACAAAATTAAAGTTTTATTATTTATATCCAGGAAATTGGTTTCAAGAGGGCAGATAGTATCTCTGCTAAAGGCAAAGGAGGAATGAAAGGGGGGAATATTATCCCTACCATACGTTTTATCACAGTGATAGCATTTTAAAAGGTTTCGAATTAATTCTGTACTTTTTTTGAATGGTTCTTTTTGTAATTGTTCAGAAAATGGGAAGTTTTTTTTTTTGTTTTTTTTTTTAAAAAAGGAAAAGACAAACAACTGACCATTTGCTAAACCACTACACAGTTTACTGACCAAGCTTTCAATTTTCTTTCATACATGTACAGTTTTGTCATTACATGGTATGATCAGCCATTTTAGATTCTTAGTAATTATTAAAAGAAATTCTCAGTAACCTCAGACATTGGCTGAAAAGAGAGGATGTCTTTTCTAGTTGGCAACCATCAATTTTACCAACTCCAAACAGAAGCTGACAGATCAGCTGTAAATAGCCGGCTAATTAAGGTGACATTAACTTGGTGGGTAAGAGATTGTCTCTGGATGACTCAACAATTATAGCTGAATTGTTTTAAAACACAAACGCTGTAAGGGGATGAAATGTATTCAATACATGAGCTGTGCTTTTAGGCTTTAGGTCTCAGGCAAAAATCTGATAATCCATGTAGAAGAAATGTAGGCTAAATAGAGAAACATTGACCTTGTGTTATTGTTTTCTGTTGTTGTAGTATACTAGTGAAAAATGAGGACTAAAACCATTTTTTAAAACACAAACACATCGGTATTTTTTACTGCCGGGATCTGAGCAAGTTTTACATGTTGTACTGCACTCTGCCAGTGTACAATCTAAGACTGTCCGCAATACAGTGAGTGTGCGTGTTATGAATATCTATTTTATTTTTTCTGAAGATAGCTTGTAACATGCTTGTACATGAAATAATCATTCACTCTTAGCCTTGGAAACCACGCAAATATCAAACTGAGCTGAACGTTAGCACCACAGTAAATTTATGATCTACCAGCTTGACAGTCACATTCACAAATCTTTGATAAATAACCACAAAATGTGATGAAATGAGCAAACACTATTTTCCGTATGGATTGTGTGAGTATAACCCTGACAGTGAGAGAAAAAAAAGTTGGATCAGTTAGCAGACTGGCAAAAGTAAGAG
The DNA here is from genome assembly GCA_034769265.1 of Remorina albescens. Classification (NCBI taxonomy): domain Eukaryota; kingdom Metazoa; phylum Chordata; class Actinopteri; order Carangiformes; family Echeneidae; genus Remorina; species Remorina albescens. The sequence continues at coordinate 10,611,327 of CM068475.1, read as the reverse complement.
AAGGAGAAGAGATAAAAGCAGGAAAAAAGAAAGCAGAAGAAAAGACTCACAGCTTTCTAGCTGCATGGTACAGGTCTGAATATCCATTGGGAAATTCTTCAAGTCCATAGGGCAGGATAGAATAAGGGTCAGCCTGAGATAGACAGATTTGAAGAGAGAAAAGGAGCCATAAGGAATGTCAAAAGTCACAAAAGGAAAAGGCACTCAACAACAACAACAAAAAAAAGGACGGATTACTAGTAAAATAAATAGTAGTAAGCTGCTTTCCTTTTCAAATCATGAATGAGTCTGTTTAATGGTGTTCAGTACAATAAAATTGACCAAGTAGTAAAAAAAATTTCTTTAAAGCAATAGATTTGAGGTATAGTTACTGTCATTAGATTACCCATTGTAGCACATTAATGGCAAAGTAATCGGAGTAAGCATCCTTTTGCTTATTTGTTGTGTTGTGGATCCAATAAGCCTTCATGAATCCTCAGAGGGGATAAATGGAGAGAGGGAGAGATGAAGAGTGAGCACTTTGTGACTTTGTCTGGAAGAAAGCTGTATAATTACCTGCTGTAATGCATTGCCCAGAGGCGAGAGAGCAGTATATACAGAGGCACCCACACAATATGTTGACACAATATCTTTTTCACCACATGAGGAACAAACTATAAACACCTTCGTGATTGACTCTCCTATCATGGCCTAAATTGTAGCATGTATTTAGAGTTTGATCCATAATTACAGACTGTAGGCCGGAAACAAGTCTAGAGGATGCAGTGAAGTCAGTTGGTGATTGTTTGTATTTGAATAACTCTTGATATTAAAACATAAATATCCAATAACAATTTTTTAAACTTTTGTGGGTATTTATTGATGACATCCCACCATAATTAGTCCTTGATTAAATCCCTGATGTCATTCTCTGACTGGCCAAACTAGAACTTGATGGATGCAATCTTTTAGTTACCTGATGCTATACAAAACGCTTCCATCTTGGAAAATCCTTAGCAGCTTGTTATCTGTCGTGACCTCGTGGAAATTGGCTCCTTTTTCGTTTGCAAAGAATAAATCAGGTTTCCAAATGGAGTCCAACATGGAGGGATCCAGATCAAGCGAATCATCTGGGTATTCGCTGTATGCCAGACGAGGGTCATTCCATTTTTGCCGTAAAAATACGTTGAGCCTGTAGTCCTGTAGGAAAACTCAGGGTAGTTATTGGAAAATATATGATCAGTGCAGCTTACAGTAAATGAAGGAACTTGAAGGGGTTCATTCAGCTGTAGCGATTTGAGGTGCTTCTGGGAATGGACTGGTACTGATCAGGATTATAGTCCGTTCTAAATGAAAGGAACAATTCATAGTACTCAATGCAAGATTGAACAGTGATCTAACTATTATTTAGAGGGAATAGCAAATGACATTTTAAAATGGCTATATTGTACATCTTTCTTCTGTGTCCAGTTATAGTACTGACGGCATGAAATGCTTATGGCCTCATGTTCCCTGTACAGTTGAGCAACATCATGTTATTTGGTGTAGTCTTACTCTTTGAAACAAGCAAATGGTTCATTATAAGAAGAAAATGTGGTTTCTGTAAATTAAAGAAAAGCTGAATGATTTGAATAAGTTGGCACTGTAATTAACATATATTGTAATGATACCAGGTAACGAACTTCTTGCTGAGATGCCCCTATTTCATATTCAGCTGACTTTACCGAATAAGATGGTGCGCTGTTTTTCAACCATTGCCAATGAACAAAGGGTTGACAAGACAAGCCAAGGACAAATGCTGAACACAATCACTCCTGCCTGCGGCCGGCATGCATGAGTAATTAAATTAGAACTCTAACCCCTGCAATTAATTCAGAGTTCATCTTTGGGCTGTGTAGATTGCTTTCTTTTCTTGTTCACTTAATTTATCAGAATAAAAGGCATGCTTCACCAGTGACAGCAATGACATCATTAGTGCTAACCAACCCAACCAGTGGTCTGGTCTTCTGGGCCCTCTTTGGGCACCTTTAAACAGTTCACTGCTGAATTATGCTGACCCAGCAGTTCAAAAACTGTAAGTGCAAACTTGAGAGCAGCTCCCTTTTCCCTCAAAACCCTTGTCCTCGCTAACTGCCCTCTTTTCATTCGTTTTTTTTTTCTCTTTTCATTTTAATTGCAGAGTGGACAGTTCATTATAGGTGTGACGGTGACCCAGTGGTCTCTGAAGGTTGCACTGTTATGCTCCAGGAAACACAGAAATGAGGGAATGGCTTTAGCAATGAGCGGATTAGCAAAGAAGTTTGTAGAAAAGAAAAGATGTCGGGCAACAAGATATTTCTATGAGTAATGGGAGAAACACAAGAGCACCACACATTATCCACAATTATATTTAGACACAAACTAATTATAATACCGGTTTTAAACATTACTGCAATGTCACCATGTTCTTCTTACCATTGTAGTTTCTGTGATGGACCCAAAGCTGTTGATGAAAATATTACAGGTGACATTCACAGGCGGACCTGTGGGAAGAGGAAACAGTTTCACATTCCTCAGTTCAGACAGTGTTGTGTGATTCACATAAAAAATACCAATTATAATGTACGTTCCTTTGGGCCTCCTAATATTTACAGCATTTTCTACATTGTTTTTCAAGATGTTGTGACACTAATAGTCGTATCAGCTCTGTTTTTAGCTATAATACTAATACTACTTTACATTTTAAATGACCGAGTTTGAAAAGTTAATTTGTTCTGTAAGGCGGCCACCGTGCCGCTCAAGGCAATCGTGAACGAATCAGTCGAACCTACACTGCGAATGCGCAGCGGACGTGTGACAAGTGAACGAGAGACTCAGACCCGAGGACCCTATTTTATGAGCCGTGAACAAATCGGTCATTCCTACACAGAGAATATTCGGCAGAAATACCCGTTCGTGAACGAATCTGAGCCTGTGGACCAGGGAAAAAAGAACGAATCACCCACTGAGATGACTTGTTACTCCCGAGTCATACAAAATATTAGTTCAAAATGAAAGAATCGTTCACAAACGACACATCACTAGCTCGCTCTACTTTACATCCCGCGACGTGCTTTTTCAAGTTGGAAGATGAGTTTTTGTAGGCCGTGATATAACTTGTTCGCGGTGAGCACAACAAACATTTGAACTGAAACGAATCCGTTTTGGTGTCAAAAATCTCAAACGTGGGCTTGAGATAACTGTTTCTTCCTCCATCTCTTCGTCCATTTTCTATCTCATCCAGACCACCAAAGTTATGTTTCGTCTTGAACACGACGTATAGCATGACGTAGTACAGGTACGGCAATACAGTTGAGACAAACTATACGCGAATCAGCAGGAAGTTTATTTTTCTCAGAATTTTACGAAAAAAAAAATCATCAGCTGATGTAAGCGCAAAAGTAGCGAGTAACGAGAGCATCAATAGAAATGTAGTGGCGTGAAAGTAAAAGTATCCCCCCAAAATAATGCTCAAGTAAAGTACAGATACTCAAAAATTTTACTTAAGTACAGTACTCAAGTAAATTTACTTTGTTACTGTCCACCCCTGCCTATTACTTGCATACATACTAAAAATGTGGCAATTCCTGTACTGTAAAAATTACATTGCAGTGAACATAAACCCAGCAGCAATTATTTTCCCATCAAAACACAAGTGTCAGAAGTGACACAATTTAACAGCATATAAATGTAACTTCTAGGAGATGGTGTTCTTATTCTGCATGGTAAAATATTCTATCTGTAAATGAAGTCAATTGCAAAACAACAAAATGGCTGTCACCTTCAAAGCTTAATAAAATTTTGAACTAATTGTACTCTCTGAAACCAAACAGGGTGAAAACGAGGACAAGCTGATGCAGTATGTTCACTGGAGGGCTGGAAACCTCAGGGTCATACTATGCTTTCTGACAGAGGAGCATTCAGCATGTACATGTGACTGGTTGGCACAAACCCATCAGTTTTTTTGTTTTGTTTGTTTTTCTTGTGTTTGTGCTTCCCACTGAATTTTCTCAAGGGCTGCGGAGATGGTCAGCCTTGAGTTGTACTGTACCTTTGAAGTTGGGTCTGATGCGAGCATCATAGCCTGATGTTCTCCCCATGAGCTTGTCTAGGAAGTCAGAAGGCGACAGCTGTGGTCCTGCCCTGCTGGGGGGCTTTATCTCCTCCTTACAGGAACTCAGTCTGACATTACCCAGTGATGGCAGGGAACAAACATAAGCAGAAAGTACAGAGAGGGGATTTGAGTAATAGCAGAATGTACTATGTATATGTATGAGAAGTAGCGGTGAGGGTGGTGACGTTAGAAAAATAATGAGAAACCAACAGAAAGAGAAGCCAATAGCTGCAGGTCAGTCATCAGCAAAAAATACCCAGCGGTGGGAGCGAAATGATGGTGAAAAATGCCTACTGAACGGCTTGCCTCAGCTGGCGAGTAAAAGATTATCTGTTTCACATCATGTCAGACTTATCATTGTGGTTAGGCCCCGGCTAGAGAGAATCAAAACAGAAGCAGAGGTAGCCTCGTCCCTCTCCTGTGCTTCCTGCTGCTTGTAGCTTAGCAGGGGTAAGACTTGACAAATTGATGGCTCAATTGTAATGCTATCAGTGTCACACCAGGGATAGGAAGAAGTTGATACAAGCCCCAGGTGAGGCTCAGGAAGCCACTGACAGGAATAACCAACAGACCATGGAGAAAGTAAAGAGGGAAAGGGAGACTGAAAAAATCATAAATAATAGTGGGAAAGAGGAACACAGGAATGTGAGGAAAATGCTGCTACAGACAGGAAACCCTGCTTTTATTATGGATTGGATTTCTTACAATATGTGTTCCTGCTGTAGCACAGCTGATTGCACCCCAAGCTTTGAAACAGTTGTTAACTGTTCATGGTCTCTCATGATCTGAAACTCTGGGAGACATATTGCAGGTTCAATCCCCTGCGAGGCACAGCTTTGCTGATGTCCTGTGTTCTCATGAGAGTGGAGGGCCAGTTACTGATTCACAAATCTTACGACCCCTTGACTGTATTTAGTCATACAAACTGCACTGTCAGGGGCTACTGAATTTGAAGAATTTCTGGAAGGTATTTTCAGGATTTCAGCGGTAAAGCTGAGCTGAATCCAAAGAGATCTTAGTGGAAAAAAACTATTAAAAATCTTATTGAAACTGTAATGGCATTCAATAGAATAAATACTGCTAAGAAAAGTAAGGCAGAACGAATTCTGCTACTAACCATCGTTCCCCAAACACACACACACACACACACATATACAGAGACAGACAGATGCACATGCACAAGTAGAAATTGATGGTCAAACTCTTATTCCTACAATAAGCTCTTTATAAAGAAAGATGGCCTCTCTTGGGTTCGACCTGTTTTGTGAACCAGTTGTAAAAAATAAATATCCTAAAAGTCTCAAGTGGGATGCTCTCTGACAGGAGATCACAAACACTCAGACACAAAAAAACTGTAGTGTAAACTCTTAAGTCTACAAGAAATATTGGAAGATGAACATGTGTTAGCACAGATTTGTGAATGCAGTTTGGTGCCTGATATTGGTCTTCCTTTTTGTGCTTCTGGTTTGACTAATGAAGCTTAAATTTTGATTAATGTCCATCAATAGCACTTTAATTGTAAAAAATTCCTTTCTGTAATTTGTTTATTTATGAGCACTCCAATATTTGCCGTGTGTTCTTGGGAATGACTTAGTAATTGATATTTGCTAATTGGAGAGACAATTTCAGGAAAAGTAGTAAACTCTTTGTGATGTATCTCATGATTTAACTTCTCAGATCAGCTGTGTCAGTAGCTGGGGTTTCTGCTCTGTGTCCCTTAGAATCTCCAGAACTTCTTCGTCAGCCTTTGCGCGTTTCTAATTGTGATTTGCCATCGGTGGTCGAATTCTGGCTATCTTTTATCAAGCAGTGGGTGAAAAAGCAGCAGCAACCCATATAAGTTAGTGGTTATCTTGCGGCGATGTTTCTTACTGTAGGTTTTGGATACAATGCAGAAAGAAAGCTGAACTCCTTCCAAAGTAAATATCTTTACTGACAAAAAATAATCTTTGTGTCAATACAAACTAGATCCGGTTTTAAGATCGACTGTTGTACAGTACATTAAACTCAAGTATTAATACCTGAAAGCATTTGCTTGACTATTAAACTTCAAGTGTAATAGCAAGTGTCTTCACAGAACCCTTCAAAACTAAATCATGTGTTTCTTTGTCTGAATGATTCAATTATGAAGATGCTCTTTGCTGACATTTATCGTGGCTGACCTTTTACTTCCTTCTACATCCCTTTCATTTGAGCATCGATGCCAGACTGTTGTCAAGAATATGCAACAACTTTCTTCCCTTCCATTATAGAGCTTTGGCTGTCACTCTGGCTGTTAACAAGGGATTTTATTTGGCTTTTCAAAGGCAAGCTGACCCAAAGATGAAATACAATTGTGTACACACACACACACGAAGTTTTAGAAAAAAGTGGTTATAAAAATACCGCACCTTCCCAGCAGCTCAGGAATGATTTTAGTATCTTTTGAAACTTCCTTATGTCAGCCAGTGTTAACATCTTTACTGCATTTTATTTCTAAGTTTAATTCTTAATGAAGTGTTCTGAGAAGACCAAATGGGCACAGTTTTAATCTCAGAATCCTGCCCGGATATATACTGTACCTGTACAGTAATTGCTGGTTTTAAGTCTCAGTACTTTTGTTCTGATTTGAATTTGTTATTCACCATCTTGTGCTCAGTTAAACCTGAGGTAGTGTGGACTACAGGTATGAGAGGAGAAACCCAGTTATGACAAACCTGTCAGCAGTTCAACCATGGGAAACAACTGTATGTGCAAATAATCAGAAGAGCTAGTGAGCTCTTCTTTATGGTTCCACCTCACCTGTTCAAAATATGATTACACTTGACCATGGGTTCAATATTGTGTTCAATAACATGGCATGTGGTAATTTTCTGCAAACATGGATGCATGGAGCAGTGTGGGCCATGGTTCCCTTATCTTGCAAATTTTCCAAACAGGAAAAAGCTCCTTCAATAGGAAACGGTAATCACACTGGCCAATTGCTTGTAAAATGTATTTATTATGTGCTAACCTGATTGAGTCTGCAGATATACACATTATGTATTCAGCAACTTCCTACTGTTTCACAGTTTTTTATGATCTACACAGGGCAATAGTGTGGTGATTGTGTAAACTGTTGTGATTGTATATTTAAAGAGTAATAAACAAATTATTTTGGCATATAATAATCCTAAAAAACTTCTTGGCTAAGGGTAAGGTTACAGTTATAAAAATAAATAAATAAAATGCAAAATTAAGTGCAGAATTGAAACAACTTGTCTGCTTGTCTGTATGAAGGTCAACCTACACACCCTCACTTTCTGCTTTGAAAAATAAAGAACACTGCTTTCTTTACTGGCACTGAATGCTGCCTTTGGTTTAAATTTAAGATTAGGATATTTGCACTATTACAGTGAGTGTTAAGGGTAGGGTAGGGTGATTAATTTAGATTTTCATTTGCAAAATAGGACTTGTTGTTTTAATAGCTCCCATTGACAGGCTACTCTGCTATTTAATGTCTACAATGATCAGGGACGGCAGGACCGAAGAAATGGTCTTCACTTTGAGCAGAATGCTCTGCTGCAGCTGCCACTGCATGTCAAGTACATAAAACTTAAACGTATAAGGACATAAATGGACCAGGGACACCAAGGTCAGAAAGAAACCGATATCTGTATACATTTCCAAATTCACTTCTTCTTATTGTATTATAAGACAATAAGTTCAAGTGTATATATGACAAATATGGACAAATTTGAATGTTAAATGTAGCATTTACTGATAAACCCAAAACCAGTCAATTGGTTTTCACTTATCTTATTCTGTATAGCAATAACTGTTGAGCCTCAGATTTGGAAGCAATGGCCCAAAATTACTTCTAACTAGATGGGAAGGGATTCTGCCCATGGAGTGCAAACATATTCTGTTAATTGCTTTTACATTCGAAAGCTGGTGATCAGAAAAGCATATCATTTCACAATATGTTTGTTCCTTGTTTCCCACAAGGAAGCACTAGGGGATAACAGGCCCATTAGACAGCCATGCATGAACATACCAACTTTTTAGTGCCATTAGCATAATGGGAAGGAGAGCAAAATTGCTTTCCCTGCCTGTTGAAACACATTGCTCTAATTTCCTGCTTGTCAAATTGACCTTGACATCTACTTGAGTCTTAGACATTGCTCTCAGAGTGGAGTATAATTGAGGACTTTTGGACACAAGAAAGACAACTTTCAATCCAACCATATGAATTGACACCTAACAGTGACAGGTCTTATATCATCATATATCCAAAGACAGTTGACTTTATGCTAATACCATGACATGTCATTTTTTGTCTTTAATGACCTGTGTTGCTATTATGTTACTAGAGTATGTGATGGTGTAAAGCTGCTGCTGTGCCCCCTTTTGATCAATAGGCTCAATGGGGAATGGGATTTGGAGCACACTGCAATTTACCCTTAAACATTCATCTTCAATGACATGACCACTGCCACTCCAGCTTAGTGACACTTCAAGGCATGAAAACACAGATAAAGAGAGAGCTTCCTACAGCTAAAAGCTTCTCACTGACACTGGCTAAAACTAGATGGTAAACTGCTCTTGACCCTCCAAAGAGAAGTGGAGACATTGATCACAATTTGAGACTTGGGAAGGTTAGAAAAACATTAAAAAGACCTATGGAGATCAAACAAGAGTGGCCAGAATGCATAACTTGGCAACAATATGCACACTGACACAAAAACTCTTTACAGTATGTCACTAATAAACCAGAGTTTAGTAAGGCTGAGTTGAAATAAAATTATGTGCTCATTAACCTTTCAATATAGAGTTCCCATTTGCAAGGCAGATTACAAGAAACCATTCCACTGGGTTGATATCATGGGAGAAAACTACAGGGCATGCATACATATTCTATGTTGATAAAATCGAAGACGGATGGATTTGAAATTACTTCTGACTTTTGCAGACAGTTCATTTTCTCTTATGACCTCTATCTGTAAAGCGATATCTGTCATTCTACTGGAAAAGATTGAAGAGCTAAAGACTCCACTTCCCGACATCATTACCTGCCTTTGTATTATCTGAAGTTAAAGAAGGCAATGATCTACTTTTAGTTTCACTGCTTTTGTTAAAGGTACTTTATGCAAGAATGTGATGCAGTTTGACAGAAATGTGAAGGTTGTAACTGAACTTAAAAATGAGACAGCTGACTTTTTCCTGTGCCTGTCACAGTTATTCATTTAATAGCCACCAGTATCTAGTAACTGTGGTTCTGAATGGTACATACATGTAGTACAGCCTTTACATGATTAAGTTGGAGACATGCCATTTACAACATATTGAACAAAGTTAAGCCGTTGTCTATAAATTTCATGAAAAGACCAAAAGCAACAATGCTTTTGTAATTTGCCTTTCACTATGTAAAGCATTAAAATGGTGTCCTACACATATATAGGTTAACTATATGTACTGTAATTTATGGCAACAGTGTGTTTTTATTTATTTATTTATTTTTGGGATTATCCATCTGTGCATTTGCAAGTATGTGCATTGTTTGTGGTACCTGGCTAACATAGGTTACAGTGCATGTTTACAGAACATGGCGGTGTAATAGTTTGGATCATTTATGCATTTTTAATCATTTTTGGAAAACAATATATAGTCGTAGTACAAATGTTAGATCTGGCTTTGGCTACATCTTGGTATTCACACTAAGAATTTATAGTCAGTTTGATCTTTTCATTTGTTCAGAGGGATATGTAAAATATGATCAGATTTGTTTAGTGTATGTTAAAGAGTTACAGAGGAATTGCACTAGATATAGATATGGGAATTTACAGCTTTTAGTGACTATATTTGAACAGTTTCTGTTCTCCAGTGTTAACTGTGATCTTTCACTTTTTTAGTAAAGTGTAATTAGGTCAGCCATGAGCAAATGCTAATAGCTATATATGCTATATACGTCTTGTTAAAGTACTGCATATAGCTGTCTTGATGCAAAGCCTGAGCTTAATGATTTAGATTAACCCAACTCAGCGCCATCGCTCATGCATACTAATTTATAATGCAATCTTTAATCTTGTGAGATTGTGACTTGACATCTCTGGAATACCCAGCAGAGTAATGGCAAGGACACAATGAGCTGCAATTTGATAAGGGATTTGTTCATGATGGCCTGTTTTTTTTTTTTGGGGGGGGGGGGGTGTTTTTCTTTCTTTTTTTTTTACATTGTACTTTAACTACTACCCCAAACCTTTTCCCCATGCAGCCTTAAGTAATCTGCAGCACTCTGTTCTGGGCTAGTGACTTAAAACTAATATTTATGTGAAATATAAAATGATTTTATCTATTAAGTTTCTGAATGGTGTGCCAAAAAAGCAGAACTTAACTGTCATGCGCTTTCTCCTACTCATAATGTCTACATCTGCTGTCAAAAAATTATGACAGGATGAACTGTTCAGCCCACACACATGAAGAAAGTATCCTTTTTTTTTTTTTTTTTTAGGTTAATCCCAGAAAATAGTCACACAACTAAACTTGGGAAAATAAGAAACTGAATTTCAACATGCAGAAATGTCAAACATGTTCAAGATAAACAGGATGTACAGGATTTATCACAGCACAGTCCTGCTATTAGTATCGTTTAATGGTAATTTCTGGGTGACACTGCTGTGATCTTGGCCATTGCACGTCAAAATATAGTTTAGTGTTAATAGGAGACAATACTTGCCTCCTGAAATACTCAGGAGGAAGAAGGACTTATGGAAGTTTCTAGTTGGTTGGATACTTAATAGCCATCTTCATGATGAATTCATGCACTTTATCAAATGTATATTCTGAACTGAAACCTCTGGTCATCATTGACATTTGCATCATGACGCAATCAAGGTAATTTCGTCAACAACCTGCTTTAAAATTTAAATGGCCATTTCAACAGTGAACCCGAGGAAAGCCCCCACCCCCTTCCAAAGGCAGATGAATCTAGTAGGGTGTTGTCAGACACACCCATTTTCCAGTTATCTCTCCAAGTCTCTCTTTATTCAGGCCACCTTTTCCACATCTAAGATCTGATATCAGCAGAGATTGCCTTCTGTCAGTCTGGGAGAAACAGAGTTAGCAGGATTTCTGATAGCGAGAAGGGACTCTTCTGACTGCAGAAGATTGCTTTAGGGTTTGAAGTGAACTGGGGCTTTATCCTAATACAGTTGACAACTGCTCCCCACATAAGCTGTAGGGTTGTATTGTCGTGTTTTCACGGACAGTAAAACAGTAATTGTCCATTTCGTTCTCTCTGATAAAACACTAAATACAACACATCTAAATTAATGCAAATAGAATCCAGCCTATATGTATGTGAATATATGAAAGTGTCTGTGTATTCATCCATCAAATCCTGTATATATCATATGAGCTTGTGTATGCCTCAATGTGAATTTAGTCTTATGTGGTTATGAGCCTCACTTTAAGCTAAATGGCTGTGCTCAGATGCAGAAGGGTATAAACATCATGATCAAAGCAGAGTATCCGTCTCTCATAGTCTCCATGCTGTAGTGATGGTAATGAAATGGCATGAAAAGAAGTAAAATGATTACCAGAAAGACTGGATTTTGCTGCAGTCAATATAGGATGGTGTAATGAAGCAGTATGGAGTGTGTAAATGTGCCTTTTTAACATGTGAGCCTCCATGTTGCAATCTGAACCCCCCCCTCCACGTCCCTCCCATCCTTCTGCAGTGAAGGCCATTGGGAAATCTCTACAGCTGGATTCGTACAGCTGACTACAGTCTAACATCGAACAGTCAACATGTAATTAGAAGCTGAAGACTGTTTGGCTGTGATGATTGATGTTCATGTACGTGCACCTATATGAATATGGATAGAGGTGTCAGCTCCCATCTGTGTCCATATAAATCACATTCTCTGATAGAAAATGCTTATTTTGCTGTTCAAACCACCTCATTTCCAGCTATCATAAATTTTTACTTCTGTCTGGGATGTTTACTAATTGCTTTAAGCTACATTTGCAATGGTGTTTTTGCTGCTGTGGTGTTAGAATTTGATTCATCATTCACATTTTTGACAATCCTCTGGCTACATCCTTTTGTTTATCACCTGTTTTACTGAGGAAGTAAAAAGGTCTTTTTCTTTGCCCTGAGGACCATTGCACCATAGTCATAAGCACATATTGTGCGAGACATGAAAAAGCCAAGGGCTGGAGGTGAGTCACTATGTGCTTGGTCCTAGTTGTGGTTCACCTGCGCCTTCAACCAAAGAATTTAAGCTACTGGGGTTTTGCTGTCAATCTGTGTAGAGAAGTGAGGCCTCAGCCCAGGAGGACATAGTAAAGCAGAGTGTCATGGAAAAAAGTGCTTCCAGAAAAACAATACATCCAGACACATACAAAAACGGTCACTGCACTCTACGTGACCCATATTTTGGACATGACAGTGAGGAGAAAGGAAGTTGTAGGCATAGCTTGTGGCCTGTTGGTTCCAGCCAACAGTTGGCTGGAACCAACTGCATCATGACAAATCCACCATGGACTCCTGTCTACTCGGGATTTTCTGAATCATGCCCATAAAGAGGGCAGCCAAATGAGGCTTTGTGAAATGTCAGTTTCATTTCATTTATGCCACTTATGTGGAATTTTACAAAACTCCTACAAAGGACTAGGGGTTAGTTGGGTTTTACCTTTTGAAGAGAACTTTGACTGCACTATGTGGAGTCATTTTGTGTTTTATTTTTTGTATACGCTTGCTCACTGACAGACATATGATGGAAAAAATATGTATGAATGAAAATTAACAAGGAGGATCTGTTCTTTGACCTATTTATATCTCACTGAGATCTGAAAGAGAATTTTCACAGTAGGAAAAAATCAACAGAGGAAAAAAAAAACAACCCTTTGGCCATTAGAAAATATTTAATTCAAATATGCATGCACATTTTTCTAACTAGTTAACACTTTCCCTGTGATATTAACAGGTAGGGATATTTGAAAGTCTTAAACAATAGACACCAACAGTCTGGACTGAGCCACTCTCAAATCTCATGTTACAATTTGGTAGGCAAGTCTCTGATATAACAAAGTTGATGATTAGTACGTAAGTAGGTACGTACTACCTACTTACTACGTAAGTAGTAAGTGTTCTTATGTTTTGAAAAACCCAGAGGCAAGAAAGACACCTGCTCAGTGAGATTTCCTAAGAGGCTCATGTCCAGGAGCCAACTCAGGCACTGATCCATTTGCTTTGTGCACTTTTTCCAGGGTGAGGTCTTGCTCACAAGAGCCTGCTAGGGTGCTGGACACACATTGCATGTCTTGCAGTTTTTCCAACGAACAAAGGCATACTGCAATGGTAATCCTTTAGCCTGTTATGGGAAAACAAGTTCACACAGACTACAAACTAATCCTGTTTGCCATGCAATGTTATTCCTTCTCCATGTCTTTACTATCAGGTGGATTTAATTAGTCCATTGTTGAAATCGTTTTGTTTTGGTGTAATAATCCGAACACTGCAGACATTTAATACAAAGATTAAAAACGTTTCTCGAGTCTCTCTGCATTTTCTCCTTGAATACATAACGGTATAAATCAAAACCATCAGCGGGGGCTATGACTTGTTTATCTGGCGAACCACCCATTTATTGAAAAGCCGACATTTCTCATTCAAAGAGGAGAGCCACAGGATTTGACACACTATTTCAGGAAACAAAGTGGGCGTCCTGTGGGAACATGCAGACAAATGGCAGGAGTCTCAGTGGTCAGGCACCAAGGTGAATACATTTTCAGACTTGCATTGTGTCTGCTCAACACGATAAAGACACGTCTCCAGTCCTGTTACAGATGGTTCGGAAGCTCTGCGCTGAGTGTGTGGGCTGAGATAACCATGAACACAGCATGGCCACGCATGACTAAAAGAGTGTGTCACCAAAAACAAAGTTGCAATAAAATAATTTCTTATGAAGATCAGCCTAAACATTTCTCTTCAAAATTATTGATCATTAACACCAGGATAAGTAAATATTAACAGACCTATCTTAAAATGACCATTTCTGCTGTTTAGAAAGTAGAAACTTGTTTATATAATTTCATTTTTTTTGTTTTGTTTTGTTTTTGTTTTTGTTTTTTTTTTTTTAGAAAAAAGGGAATCTCATAGACTCTCATCCTGGGTGATGAATAAGGCCAAGACTACTTAGTCTGAAACAGGTCATTTTGTGCAGAGTGATTCTGGTAATGCTTTAAACCACATAATTTGAGCATGTGTTAACCCTTCCATGACTTTTGATAATAAATACACTTCATGCATGACATTGTAGAGCTAATGTAAAAAAGGAAATCCAGCAGCAGTGTTTTGTTTTTTCCTTTTTTTGTTTTTGTTTTTTGGCAATACCATTATCTTGCCATTCTCAAATAACCCAGGAATTCCTTTCAGCAGTATGTGTTCTGTAAATGAATAACCACATTGGCTTACTAATTTGGTTTAACAGTACTTTATTAAATGATATCTATTTAAATGGTTTTGTCCAAAATGACGTGTACTTATCTTTTCCTGGTACTTTTCCCAGAATCCATGACGCAAGGATTTAGTTCTGCCTCAGTGACAGATAATGAAATAATAAGACAGAGGAGCCAAAATGGCGTAACTCTGACATTAAATAATTCTTACTTAACTGCAGTACTCCAAGTTGGAAACTGCAGAAATTAAATATTTGCTAAAACATATGTGGTATGGACTGAGTGAAAATTTCATCCTTTCAAAGGCACCAGTCCTGGGAAGTTGTGTACCAATAAAAAATAAGTCGGCTCAGCAACACTACTTATTATTTTTGAAGAGCACACTATGATATCATTACAGTTTAATACTGCAATTCACCTGTCAAGGACAAGTAGTCATCACACTAATGTGGTATGAAAAAGTCTGTCAGCGATCCAGAGGTGGCAACACAAAGGATTTGTGGAAGTACGTGAACTCTGTAGTGCTCTATCCTTGAAGCATCTTTGCACTGTGACTAAAAGACAGTCACCTCCAGGCCAGAGTGAGGCCTAACATCAGGCATTAATTCATTGAATGTGTAAATGAATTACACAGACTCTTGCTTTGTATCCCAACATGGATGAGTCTCATTTCATGCTGCTAGAGAAGAGAGACCTTCCTTCTGCCTTGTGTTATCTGACCAACACAGCTGTAAACCTCCTCAATGACCCCCTGCTCCCCCTGCAGTGACCAACAAACTCTGCTTCACTGGTCATCTGTAACCTGAGCCAGAATAAAATGGAGCAAGAAGAATATGTTTTTTTTCATTCATTCATCTTCAACCGCTTATCCGATTCTGGGTTGCAGGGTGCTGGGGCCAATCCCAATTCACACTGGGCAAGGGTGGGGTACACCCTGGACAGGTTGCCAGTCCATCACAGGGCCAACATACAGAGACAGACAGAGACAAGCAACCACTCACACTCATACTCAGACCAATGGACAATTTAGATTTACCCAAACATGCATGTCTTTGGACGGTGGAAGGAAACCGGAGTACCTGGAGGAAACCCACTCAAGCACGTGGGTTTCCTCATGTCTGCGTGGCACATGCAAATGCCACACAGAAAGGCCCCAGGCTGGGAACCGAACCTGCGAGCTGGGGCAACAGCGCTAACCACTATGCCGCCGTGCTGCCCGTGAATATGTCATAATGTTTGATTTTTATTTTCACTGCAGGTGCGCCTCACTGGGTATTATTATGTACCATCAGAATGAAAGCCAAAGAGGCTGCCTCAACAGAGAAGCTTTTTTAAGTCAGACTGCAATCTGGAGAGCAAACTGCTGCGAGAAACCAAAGAATAAGACTAGGCTCTTGTCTGGGAGGTGAAGGGTACAATTCACAGATGAGTAAATCTGAGATACCAACTATCTCAAGTCTACTTGTGCTTTCAAAGCAAACCAAAGATGAAATATTCTTCAAAAATCAATGTCCAAATTTCATGAAAAGGTAAAATATGTTCATTTATATGAAAGCAGACCCCAAAATAGGTCATAGGTAAAGCTGTTTTTCAAACAAATTATCATTGTTTGGTTAAATTTGGGTCAAACTGTGTCATATACTGAACTGTAGCACTCAAGTAGAGCCAAAATGTCTGTAATTAAACCTAATGGATCAGACTGAGGTGTAAATATTCCTTTGAATTAGTGACTATTGTGTGTGGTACACTCTGCTACTGTTGCCTGCAGTATTTGGCTGATAAAATACAGGCCTACCTAATTACTGATTGATTGCTGCATGGTCTTCCTAAATGCTTTGGTTAATGAGAATTTAATTCAATTCCAAAGCAGATCTTCAGTGTGACTCCAATACCCACAGTTTCCATTTGTCCAACTATTTGTTATGAGATCTGGTGTTTTTTGGTCCTCACTGTCTCTTGACCGTGAAAGTAAAGTTTAATCAGCATTGACTACTGTATATGGTCAGACATAATGACGTGATGGAGGGTTTCATAATGGTCCCCACTTCATGTCCCTAATTGCAGAGATCATGATGATCTGCAGTAGTAAACCTCAAAGCCAAAGTGCTGGTCTAGCCAGTGATTGGCCATTTTAATCTGCCAGGGCCAGAGAAAAAGAGTGGAGAGGTCCACTTAACTGCATTACGCTATCACTGGGTTGCAAGCTTTGTGCACAAACCAAAACAACAGATAAGAGTTGTGTCAGTTTCTAGGTAACAGAGAGAAACTTCACAGATAAACACTGAAGCCATGTGAACCCCGTACATCCACAGTGCCCCTACTTTGGCCATCTGTCCGCTCCTCCTTTTGAAGCCATTGCAATTAATGAATGCATTTTTGACTAAACCTGAGATTCTAGCAAATGTTGAAATTTTCTTGGGCAGTCTGGTGGTCTTACTATAGAGTTTGGCCATGGTATGGATAAGGCAAGGCAAAGCAAGTTTATTTATAAAGCGCATTTCATACACAAAGGCAATGCAATGTGCTTTACATACATACAGAGAAAAGTAAGAACAGTGACATGCATAAAGTCAAATTCATAAAATCATAAAATGATTAAATTGATAGAATAGCCAGCTGTCTGGATACGTTTAGAGAAGTACAGAGCATGTTTCATGCATAAGCGCATGAGAAATGTTTTTAACCTGGATTTAAAAGTATAGACATTTGGTGCTATTTTAACCTCCACTGCTAGTTTGTTCCACTCTTTTGCAGCATAAAAGCTAAATGCTGCTTTTCCATGTTTAATTGGAACTGTGGTCTAGACTAGCTGACCTGAGTTGTTAGAATTTGAACATAACTGCCATTCATCTCATTCAGCTCTGTTTTGGTCTCCACCACCTCAGGATGAGCATCCCTGACTTTAAAGCTGCTAAATGCTCCCTGCTCCCTCTCTCTCTCTGTCCTCCATTTTCGAGCTTCATAGCCATGTGGGAAGTGGTTTACAGTTTGTATGTTTGTTTTATTTGCTTGCTGTTGTCTGCATCTTCTGTTGAATTTAAATGATCCTGTTCCATGGAGTTGAGGGCACCTGACCTATGCCACTCTTTGCTCCTCTTACTTTGGTTCATATTTGCCTCAATTCTACTTTCAATGTTTCACAGTTTGTTGTGGCAATGTAGTGGCACATTTAATTCAAAGCTTTCTTTCAGTACTGGCATAACTTTTCATCCATATACTTATGTGTGAAGAAAGTGATTCTGGTTTAGCATTAGCAGGGTACATGTGAGCAGAGATTAAATGTTTATCTTCAGCTCATATGCACCAATTTCAATTCATGATGTGTTTAATATTCAGCAGCTCAGGGTTTTGATTTCAGCTGGCAACAGAAGCCACACAGACACAGAGTTCAGTGTGAGGAAGGAAAAGGCAGGGAGAGATGCCCATTCCTCATCCAGGCTGGAAAGTTATTGTAAGATGTCACTGATTACGGCATTTGAATTCATGGTGAGGTCCTTTAATAAGAGAAAATATCATGAAGCTAATTGGTATATTTCAGGAGATATCCACCCTGATGATAAACCACTATCTTTATCCTCAGGCATCAGGATCTCAGTGAAAATTGCCTTTCCTTCAGATGTGGCAAAGGGGATTGTAATGCACATTTCATATAACTGAAAAAAGGGAAAGGTCATATGTGGTTTGATTGAAATGGGCAGAAAACCATCAGTCACATATCGTAGCTTGGGGTGTCAGCCCAACATTGACAGTGCTGCATGACCACTGGAGACCATCAGAAAGCTGTCAGCTTCACCATATATCCAAACACAAATTTAATGCCCATGGAAGCAATAGGAGGGTCTGTCTCAGACATTGCTTCTTTGGTGTGGATTTTAGATTTGCTAAGTGTGTTTTCTCACCAACTCCCTTTTTATATTAAAAGTCTGTCCTATCACATCAAAAGCAAGAGAAGGCTCCTTATTTTGGCAGAAAGTAAGCGGTTTGAAGACAATTGCTATTTAAAACTAGTCAGGGGTGGGAACTACTCCAATCTCCAAAGGGCATTCCTCTTGAGAATGTGAAAAATAAACAGTTACTTGTTTTGAAGGTTTATTTAACAAGCCACAATTAAATAATCAACATATCCTTGATAAAATTTTAAACTCACCAGGGCAAATACATCAACTCTTTGTTTTATCTTTTGATGAATTTTCTTTGTATTCCTAGTCTTCATATTTCATTGATAAGTATGCCACTACTGTTCATGGTGGGTCTGGCTGCAGAGGGGAAACCGTCAGTTCAACTCCTGTCTCCAGCTTTGCTTATTTTTTAGTCATTAACTCACGTAAACATCCCATCTGTGCTCCTTTCATGCTCCCTTTTGGTCAGCACTCCTCTCAGCTCTATTTTGTGTATTGGCCAAGTGCGTGGGGATTTCCTGTGTTTTCAGAAAGGATAACAGAGACCCAGAAGTGTCTGTGATATTTGAACTCAAGGTGAAATTGCTGCTCCTCTTCATTGAAAGATTAACACACAAAAATCATGCATGTGAGCTCAAATCACATGGCTATTCAATTCAAATAGTTTAATTATATGCTTTAATTTCAGTTGAAGCAGTTGCACAAAAGTTATGCACTTCTCTACATCATCTTCATCGTGTGTGGAGAAAAAATTTCATAAACGAAGACCAAATTTTCTCAGGTCTTTGCACTACTGTTTACTAGCCTCCAGATATAAATTCAGTGTTGTAGATACTTCTATACCAGCTGGGACAACCATCAGAATTTAATTAAAGGACTATGACAGAAAGATTGTGTCCTTGCCCAAGCTTTTGAAGTTTTGGATTCACTAAATTGTGTTGACTTCTTTCCATCATGTTTCCTGCAGGGTATCTGCTTCTTAACAGGTGTTTCTTGATGCAAGTCATTTTAATTCAACATTTTGAGTCGTCATATGAGTTTTAATTTGGTGTCTTTTAATGTTTCCCTCTAGGAAAGCCTTATTTACCATACATTTAGATTTAAGTTTGTAATGGTATATCTTGACTCATAGTGAGAACGGCAACACAAGCTTAATATAATTCATAAGTAATTATTCATTACTACAATCAGCCTAATATCAGAAGCCATGACTTCTTGATTCAATGGAATTTGCTGTGTCAGGACAGCACAAAGACTTTAAATAAAATCTATTAGGTATAATACTAACTGAAGAGTAAATGTACTCTTTGATAATCAGACAAAAAATGGAATTCATCAATGAGTACAATCAATAGCTAATAAAATTATCTATGTAATGAAATGAACAATGGTGGGAGACCACATGTTGTGGCCATTTGCAATCTAATGATGGTCTATTACTAAAGATATAATGCCTGTGGATGAAATCTGATTGATTTATCTCTGCATCAACACAGTCATGAGTACAATGCTAAGGTCCTGAACCTTAAACAGCTGATGTTGTGCTTCGAAAGCTTTGACTTTGGATAAGTGGGTTTCCTTGGAGCGTCATCCATTACTGAAGTGATTGGTTCTGCCACCGTGTCTTTGTAGTTTCAGCTTTGGTGAGTTCTGCCAGAGGACTGACTTTCTCAGGGGCACTACATTTCTTCGTGGGCTTCTTTGGATGTGGTTTGGGGCTGATCGTATTGTCTGCATTCATTGTGATTTGATGCCAAAATGTATTTGGCTTGTTAACTTTAGAGGAGACTGGTCAGATTATGCTAAAACTGTGAGATCTTTGCATTATTTATTGGGTATTGACTTGGCCTATAAAATAAAAACTTGTACATGTCAATGATGAAAAAGCTTTCCCACTTTATTGGACAGGGCAGCTTGAAAAGTGATAGGAAATGTGGGAAGGAGGGGTGGATGACATGCTGCAAATGGCAGCACAGCTCTCCCACAGCAAGTGGAACAGCAAGTTGTTTGGGTTTCTGTTGAAAATAATACTTACTGAGGTTTGAGCCCAGATATTTGTGCACTGAGGCAAACTGCAGTTGTGAGAGCTTTGTGCTTTCATTATGAAATTTGATGAGTAAAGTTTGAATGGTTATGTGTAATTAAACAAAATTACTGTCACACTAGAAAGTATCAGTGGCATACACATCATCTTAATTGGGTCAGTTATCTATGCAGATACAGGAGACTTACCCACAAACAAAATAGGCCCAGTAATACTCATCTGAAACAGTTTTTTGCCATGTTAATGATCCCTGGGTGCATTTTTTATTCTGTAGCCAGTGACAGTACATTAAAACAGTTCATATTTAAAACCAAAGAGAAGAAACAGAGTAATGCAGTGAGGACTCTCAGTACAATGAAAAATATCTTTCCTTCTTATGTCCTTCTCTGAGTTACAGCAATTTTTGACAAGGTTTTCTGAAGATGTCACTTACAATTTGTTTATTTCAATAATTCTGCTGCCGACCCACTTTCTGAAGATGTGATGTGTTTAGGTTTCTCATCAAATATAGTCATTATCTACTTGAAATAATTCATTACAACTAGGAGGGAAAGTCTCCAGCAAATCCACTTCTTTCACACATGCACACAAATGCACGCACACGCACACATCAAGCAGACACCCAGTAATCAGACATGTGAGGACCCAGCTTCACTGGAAGATAAGACTTACTCTCTGTTTCCAGTTCTGACTCATGATCTCTCACAGACTGGAAGCAAGGACAGAAGGGATCCTTGGTGGCTTTCTTTGCCCTTCACTTCAATGCAATTCACTGCACTTCACTCTCAATTTGGCAACGAACAGATACAAATGGGAAATGGACATATTTTCAGAATTTGAGTGTCCACTGCTGGTGACATCAGAATGTATTACATTTTCAGTTTTATATTATATTAACATCATACAACCTCTTTTAGAGCATTGTATGATGTTATCCAGTAAGCTGGTCTACATTTTTAGTTTTGCTTTAAGGCATAATGTTCTCAGAATAACATTTTACCAGAAATTGAAGTAACTCAAATGCAAACTGCTGTTGAGAGGAAAGGTTAGTAGCACAATTTAAGGTCCATGTCAGATGGTGGAAAAAGCAAATCAAAGACAACTATACAACAATAAGTGGCTCTCCAGTCTCCAACAGGTGGCAACACACCTCAGTAGATTCTTGATTCACATAAAATGTTGTATCTACACATTGTCAGACATGAAAGCTAATATTGAATTGACTTGGATCAAATTTGGTCTCTATTTTTACTTATTTGATCAAATGTTTCGTTTTTTTGTCTTGTCTTGTGTTTTCACGGTCAAATCATTAAGACCATGCTGCAAAAACACAATATCCATACTAAACCCAGCTGACATTGGGTGAGGTTAGGGTACACCGTGGAGAGGTAGGCAGTCTATCACAGAGCTGATACATACAGGCAAACAGCCTTTTATGCTCACATTCACAGATATGTTCACCAATTAACCCACTGCACTTGTCTTTGGACTGTGGGAGAAAACATGCAAACTCCCTACAGAGGAGGCTCAAACCCAGACAGTGACAGTAACCACCCCCCAAATGAGTCCTTGGGTGTTTTCTATGTTTGGTAATGGTGGGATCAACACTATATCCATGTTGCTGCGCCCTACTGACCATGGTAGTTCCCACACTGCAATGGTGTGATTATTGATTTCAGGGTTAAGAAATAACTCTCTCTACATTTAGTAATTTAAACCTTTTTTTTTTTTTTGTTTTTTTTTGTTTTTGTTTGAATAGGCTCTTGTGTTGATTGAATTTTCAATTATTATATTTTTATTTTAGAAAAACAACTACCATTTTGGATGGTATTTATGAGCACCAAGATTAGTTAATTATCTGCATTTGTATAAAATCATGTCCACCAGCACCCAACCCTAACTCAAAAATCAAGCCTGAAACGAATTAATTTGATGGATCAGTGGAGAAAAGAGGACTCCAATGAAAAGTGTGCAAAAAGGAAATTTTCAGCCCGTTAAGATCAACAAACCTGTGTACACTTTAGCCATCAAAGCCAGTTCAATGGAAATGGACAACTTTTCTGTCTGATGTTTGAAGTTGTTCTGTATTGTATTTTTTCCACGAAAGGACACATGACAAACCTGCAGGAACATCCCATTAATAGGTCGAGTGGTAGAAGGGCTCAAGCTGCCAGACAGATTCAAGGTGTCCTGACTTGGCATTCAAGTATAAGAGACCTGAGATGTGGCAACAAGACAAGACATAATACCACACTGTCTCTCTTTCCACACATGTAGACGCATGCATGTGCACTTCTCTTAACCCTAAACCAGGGTGTGATACCAACTTTATTTATTACAGCCAACGATCCAATCTGAAACCTATTGTACCAATCCAGCCGGTCGTCTCTTTTACATGACAATCCTTTTTTTCCCCTCATCTCAAACAACCCTTTCTGTCCCTCAGATCCACAGCCCCTCCACCTCTTTCTCCATCTCATCTCATCTCTCCTCTCTGAACCATTCCTCTCCATCTCCCACCCCATCCTCCACTTTACTAATCTCCTCACCGCCTCCAGCTAAATGAATCACCCTCACATTTCTCTTCATCTTAGTTTGCTCTATTCTCATTTTCACCCCCTGATTCTACCCGTACTTCACCACACCCTAATCTGACCCTGGCTGTTTCACAGCTGACCTGCTCTTCTTTTTTGCAAAACCCGCCTTCCTCTCATTCCCTCCACCTTGATAGCAGACAGGCTGGAAGGACAGCATATAATTTCTCAAGAGGAGGTGCTGTCAGCTGACTGCCCTCCAGACTGAGAGCTGCTCTCCTTGCCCCTGGGTTCAACAGAGTCACAGCTCTGTTCCGCTCAAGGATTATGCAAATCTTAATTCCCCTCAGCTCGCACCTGAGGTTGGCAGGACATGAAATAGGGAAAGTGTCTGCTGCAAATAAAAGTTTTTGCCACCAGGAAAGATAGATAGAGAGAGAGAGAGAGAAAGAAGGAGCTGGTTTGCTTGGCAATGGTCTGAGTGAGTCAGTGTGAGGTGGAAGAGAGACACGAGATGTGTGGCAGCACAGACTGGGGTGAGACAAAAACAAAAACACCTCCGTTATTTTGTGTTTTTCTCTTAGACACGCAAAGTGGGATTTGCCACCACGTGCCCTGTGTGCACAACTTTGTATATCTTGCTCTGACTCTCTAAACACTGAATCCAGATGTTAACATGCATGACGTCTCTCAGGAAACAAACGGACTGTTTCCCAATGAACTCTTTCTTCACATGTTGTTGGTAAATAGTTGATCACTACATGAAAATCTTATCGTTCACTGCAGTCTGTTACTTTTTTATCCTCCTCTAAAAGCCACCAAACGAACAAAACAAAGCAAGTATGAATTCCACAGGTAGTTTTTGACCAGGAGAGGCTTTAAGTCGGATGGGTTTCTTATGTTTTGCCAACATGGGCCTGATTTCTGCCGGTGGGTTCATTACTAATCTGCATTTGCCGTCATTTTCCAAGCTGCGACCATGATGACAAACTGATTTTTCAGGTCGGAATTTGCGCTGAATTATTTATTGTGTTATATATAAACCCCCTCGGCACGAACCGCTTTATTCAGTGTTTTGTGTTGCCAAATCTTATAATAATGACCAATCGAGTGTGTGTAATGTGGATTAGTTTAAAACGCACTGAATCGCTTCTCGTTTGAAGTCTTTTTTTTTTATTTTTTCTTCTGAAGACCTTCACTAACATATCGAGTTCAAAAAGTAAAAGTCCGTCAATAGACGGATGTGATTTGAACAGCGCTGTGGAAAAGTTGATGAAAAGCAGTTCAGGAAGGAAAAAACCCCAACTCGCACAGACAATATGGATGATGATGATGATAATAATAATATTAAATGTTAGTGCGTCTCACCTAATAAAGCCTCCTTGGAAAAAGCAGAAAGACAAGATATACAAAATCCGAATGACCCTCGGGAGCATCCTCTGGCTCAAAATCTCTCCCCAGTCCGGCTGAATAAATTTGCAGAAACAAATAATTTGGGGAATCACTAAATCCAGTGAGCTGTCAGTGAGGCTGGGTTAGGGGAGCAAGGCATCTTGTCTCTCCGTGATCCGAGCTTGTCTGTGGGGGAAACTTCTCCCCTCCTCCCACCGAGTCCACACAGAGTCCACAGAGTCTCCACAGAGTCCACAGAGAGCTGATCGGATCCACTGAGCGGCTCCAGGCGGCTCCCTGTATCACTGCCTGTGTCCAAAAGGACTGTCGGCTTTGGGTGTCACTATGAGTGCATTTTGATATGTGGGGTGTTTTTTTTTCCTCTTCTTCTTCTTCTTCTCTGGTGGATCTCCCCCACTTCACTCAAAAAAAAATATATATAGATATATAGATAGATAAAGGAAGATTTAAAGGAACAGTAGCTTTTGTTATGATATCCTCCTCGTGTGTAATTTGCCTTAATTAGGATGGAGGGAGTGATGGCTGTGATGATGATCTAAATTACAGTGTTGTATACAAGCTGGTTGATAACCAATCTGAAGCAGCAATAACACATTCAGGCAGAAGATTTTGGAGGAGAAAGAGGAGGTCCTCAGATGATTAAAGCCCCAGTGTAGGACGGACTGTGCAGAGCCAAAGTAATGGTCTTAAAATTATGTCTGAAAGTTTGAGGCTGGAGATAATTCATTACACAGATAATAAATGCCAGAACTTGGACTGAGCTGCAGATATTGAGTGTTTTGCACCTCTTAGGCCACTAGAAGGCAGAGCACAAGGAACTGGTTGTACATAAGAAGAGGATATGAAACCACACACAAAAAAACCAGCTCTTCTTCAAGAGATTAACCCTGAAGAATTATATCATAATGTGCATTTTCCATCAGTTCCACTGAGCATTTTGTTGACTTTCAGCTCATGTTTGTGTTTTCCTGGCTGCAAACTGCAACTGTTTGCAGTTCATTAGCTATAAACTGTAATGATTTCAAAGAATTCAGTATTTGACTTCTATAATGTTACCTTTGATGGACAGTTGAATAAGCAGTAAAAATCAATGCAGCAGAGCCAGATATCACTTCTCATTTTTTATTCAATCCTATCAAAACATCTGGAGTGGCTGGCCTCGAGCAGACAGCAGAAGCTGGCTGGAGAAGTCCAGAAAGCTCTCTTCTTTGTGATGCCAAACCACTAGATAGTTTTCCATTATTACCCTTACAGTATTGAGCTTCAAACTATTCTGACACCACTGAAGTCAGTTTTATCACACACCCTGCTGAAGGCACAAAATCCATCATACACACATGCTACAGTTGTAGTGTAGTGTCCATGAGCTGTAAACAAACATGATGGAGTTCACGTTTAATCAAATGTTTCAGGTTTTCAGCTTGATATGCTGAATGACCCTTTAAATAAATAATATTAATATTATAAATAAATATCAAGTTTGTGTGGTTGTTGAACACATTAAATATTGTGTAGCAGTGACCATAGGTTTACATGGGTTGGTATGAACTGTGCTCTGCTTCATATTACTGTCTTATTTCATTTCCAACAGCAGTAGCCAAAGTTAAAAATATTCAGTCCTATAAGTATGGATTTAACATTGAGCAGTGGAAACTGATTAGATTAGAGATTGAACACAGATTACTTAAATTTATATATACTGGTTGCTCCCTGCCATGAAAGTTTCACACCAACGTGCAAATTCGCTGCACCTAACCTACTTTAGGAGCACTGACATATTTGGCATCAGAAAAGAAGCCCTTAGTCCGACTTCACAAGCACAGCATCGTTCTTTTTGTGGAATTCAGCTCTGTCTCTCCCACTGGAGAATAAATCTGTGTCGATTTCATACCTGCTAGGTGTCTCTCAGATGTGCAATGACTCAGGTTGCGCAGGTTATAGATCAGTGTATCTGCACTCTCAGTATCCATTAAAGCCTCTGTATTAAAGATCACGGGGCAGAAGCACAATGTGACACATCGCTCACAGGGTTTGACCATTAAATTGCTTCTGTTGCAGTCATTTTTCTTCCCAAGTGGATTCCACCCAGCAGAGCTAGTGGTCCCTAAGCAGGCTGAGATGTTGCCCTTTTCTTGTTCTCTTAATATGTTCTTATGAAGAACTGAAAAATCATAAGCTCCATTGCTTTCTCAATCTGATAATTAATTTACATTATTTTTTATTCACACGAGCCAAATTATGCTCTTATGTTTACTGACAAGCAGAATTTCAGACATGTAGTGGAAGTCAAAAGGCCTGTGTATCATTATGATCATTGAAACAGTTTAGTTTTAATACCTACCATGGTTTCTGGTCGCTGCACTAACAATGTCAGACTAAGCTGCTTTTTTTCGTTTTACTATCTTGTTTCTTTTTATTCTCTTGCAGCTGAAGAAACATGAGAGGCCAGCTCTGTATTGTAGCCAGGATGTACAATTTAGCATAGTGTGGATGAGGTGTGGAGTTGATGGATAGGAAAAACTGAAAATGGAAATGAAAAGATGAAGATTTTGCCTTTGCTGCCGGCAGCCATACTTTATCAAATGGCAAACAGTTGAACCGAAATCTGGGGCTAAAGAACATAAAAGAACACAGTGATCACTGCATTCAGATGAATGTGAATGACACATAACCCATTAGTTAGTCCTGGCCTGTGTGCCTGTTTCATTGTTGTTTTGGTTCAGGACAATAAGAATAATTAAATTATAAAAAATTACCCTTATGCTTACATTAACACTGAAGTTCAAGTTTTTTTTATGTTTAAACATAAAAATGAAACAACTCTGCAAGAAGAAAAAAGCTGCTGAAGTAAAGTATCTGATATCTTTCATAGATTCTGAAAATGTCAACTCTTTAACTTGTCTGTCACTCTATAACCTCTCACCCTGCCCTCTGATTTGTAGATTAATAGCTGTCTTGCCAATGAAAGGTCATATTCCAGCTGGGGTGATCACTCTGACCTTTTTCCCTTTCACCCATAAAACTGAGTAGAAAGTGTTTTTGACCAGCCCTACCTTAATATAACCACAGGCCGTGCATGTGTTATTAATGGTCACATACCTAACTCGACCTTTTAAGACCTAGAGAGAAAGTGTTTGAAATAGGCACCACCTTTTCTTCACTTGAAATATGCAAGTAGAAAGAAAGAAAGACGGACAGAAAGAAATCACTGAGACCCGATTCAGATCAGTAACTGAACAGGTATCATTCCAAAATATGCATATAACTCTTTATTGACTATCCATTATGTTGTCATCATGTCCAGCATTTGTTAATTTGCTGTGAAAGTGGTTTTTAGCTGGCAAAATTGTGCCTTAGAAATTTTTCACCTCCTCGGTTGCAGAGCAGTGCCTGCTCAGCTTGGCACAAAATCCCAATCTTGAGCCTTCCCCTGCAGGATTGACCTGTGGCTGGAAGGAGCATGTTTGTTGCCTAACCTTTTTCTTATCCTCTGTTGAGGAGTAAATAACATTCTGCATGGCTGTCTGAGTCAGTCTTTCTAGGTGAATACAAAAAGCTTTGTGTACCGGTCCATGCTGTTTATGGTCT
Organism: Remorina albescens; assembly: GCA_034769265.1. Taxonomy (NCBI): domain Eukaryota; kingdom Metazoa; phylum Chordata; class Actinopteri; order Carangiformes; family Echeneidae; genus Remorina; species Remorina albescens. The sequence goes on along the minus strand of CM068475.1, from coordinate 10,583,316 downwards.
AAAGAGGTGATTATCCTTGTTTGGAGAAACTTACATAGCAACAAGGTTGAGATACCACACACTCCGGATGTACCGCAGCTGTCTGCATTTAGGACTTTTGTGACAAATGGTTCTCCTCTAAAGAAGTCAGGATGAAAATCTGATGGACGCTGGTAGATTTTAACATTAACATCATGTGCAAAATATTAAACTGGCTCCTTTGTCATCAAGGTGAAAATGTGTCTCATTCACATTCATACAAATGATCAGCTACATAATTAAAAATATTGTATTTCCTCTGTACAAACGTGACCTCACATGCCAGATGGTTTGTTACACAGAAACAGATGGGAAGACTTTGTTGGAAACAGTGTGGAGGAGTGCAGGTGCTTTCAAAAAATATACTTGACCAGTAATTGGATAAATCATGTTTATCATGTGATTTTTAGTAGAAAACCAAAAGAAACACAACACAGCAAGAAACTGCAGTCTGAGGAAGCTTGCTAGTTATCATATTGGAAAAATAATGAATACCAAAACACTCTACTAGCTCATCTCCCGTCGAACACAGATCAGTCTGAATTATTGTGGTTTACTTAGTGTTTACAGTTATGCTCATTGCTTTTCTTGCATTCAGAAAAATTGATATAAAATGAAGAATAAAACCCTAGAAGCAACAATACTCCAATTTGAAACCACACATATCAATGAAGCATCGCCACAGTTTCTCTGTCTACTGTTTTATTGTTTGGTTGTTTGTTTGTTGTTTTTTTTTTACCAGAGCTCTGTTTTTCATTTTTCATTTGCTGAAGTTTTACTTTCTTTGATACAATCTGTGTTGTTGTTTGGTCTGATTTTTGTTACTTTTATGTTCATCTTGTCTATATGAAAGAAACATTTTAATAAAGTTTTCAAAAAGCTATGAGATAAACCAAACCAAAAACTACCTACCTTTCAATGAAGAACATGCTTGGCCATATCTAAACTCCTCATACATAAATATTTGACTCAGCCCATTTCTCTCTAATCCTCATGGCCTTTGCTGTTTGCACCATCATGTTTTCAGCTCTGAACTTTACCTCAGGCAAACTTTACATCAAATCAAAGGTGTGTGTGAATATTTCATTTCTATCATGTGATCACATTGTCCTCATGTATAGGTAAAAGTGCTCTAGGTCTTCACAGACATTTAAAGTGAAGGAATAATCCAAACAGGCATGACCATCAGTCTGCATGAATAAAGCATCTGTTAAATTTGTACAACCAGCCAAGTAGACAGCCAATACTTCAGAAAGCTGATTGGCTTTGACAGATGGACACAGTCATGATGAAGGAAATGACAAGGCAATACAAAGTCAGTCAGTCAACCAAATTATTGGGAGATTACAATGCCGTAGTAAGTTTAACACAATATGGGCACTACATGTTATTCATATTAATGGAAGTCAAAGTCTCTATTATGATTCCTGAGCACGTTTCCAAAAGGAATACCACAGCCCTCCTGTCAGAAGCAATCTCCTTCAAAGAACTTACAAAAGGAGGAAAACTGTCTTGAAGGAACTACCACCTGTATTATATTGAGTTATGATTCATTTTCCTTTTGGGGAGTCAATTTTATTTGTCATTTGCAAACAAGATCAATCAAGTCAATTTGAAGAAACAATGTTAGACACTCAAAAACATTCATTATGTCTGGGGACGTATATATCGTATATATATTTGTGGGACTGCAGCCACATCCTTAATTTGAATTCCAGTTAGTTCTTCTGCCCAGCTATGTAATGTACTGCTCAGTGACGTTACGTTTCATTTCTTTAGTCTGTACAAAAGCCAAAGAATAAAAACTTTCATGGGTAAGGAAGTGTTGAGGATCTTTAACCTTTTATTTACCTCTGGACTGAGTCCAGAAAGCAAATGTATAGATTGTTCCAAAATTCATTCAAAGGAAATCCCAGTTTAATTCATGGGGTTGAATCATTTAGCCACTTTTTTACCCACTGTTGACCATAAAGGCTGCTGCTTTTCACAATTGCCTTTTAGTTCAAATTCAGCTCACTGACTTATCCACGTTATAATGTCAGATCCCGAACATAGATTGGAAAGCCCTGTGTCTTGTTGTAAAATAATGTGTAGCAGTAATACCACGCTCGCAGTGTAGCAACAAAGTTCACCATCATGTCTGACTCAAATCTCCAGTCATGCAGAAAGCTGTCATCGCTTGACTGAGACACAGTTACAAAGAAAAATTCATATGATGCATTATGCAGACTTGCAGATGTACTGACCCAAAAATAAAAAAAAGAGAAAAATGTGTACATGCATTGGCCTCTCTTAGACCTGCATCATGTCAGAGGAACATGGCGTCTCCTGAGAATGCTCAAAAACTGCATAGAGGGTGGTCCACCCTGGTGGTTGGTCTGGTATGTTCTGCAGCGGTATAAATAGAGGAACAGACTAAAATGGAAAGAAAAGATGAAACTTGATGGCTGATGCAAATATGTTGACATGGAATAGGTGTGACCTGGAGGAAAAGGTCATGAAAGACAGTATCTCCTTTCCTTCTCCTGAATACCATGTGATGTTTGGCTGGCACATATGAACCACGTGATGATTGGTTGTTTATTCACTACATTCACTGGTCTGGTAGAACTGTTTCCTCCAACAACAAACCAAGTGCTTTGTGGTTCACTCCTTCAAGTGGGCAGAAGCTGCTGCTTTGGTCTTGTGTACAAAAGTAAAGCGGACACTTTGCTCAATTCCAGATAAGAGCTTTAAGCCTGGGCAGCAACTGTGTGCCTGAACATTTTTACTCTTTCTCAGCCTTACTTCCAGCTGCAGGAGAAATCTGTCTCTCCCTCTAAGAACACAGTTTTCTCTCTTGTTTAATGTGAGGCACAACTAACTGACAAAATGGACACGAACTAACCCTCTGACCTGCATTAACATTCCTTGTAGCTCACCACATCAAACCACAACGTTCTTGTTTGTGTTGGTATATTACTGATAGTGGCCTGCAGAGATAACTTCACTAAGTTAACCTGGTGCATCCTTCAATGTACTTCTGCCTCCCAACTACTAATTGGCCCACACATGAACACACATGCACATGTTATTTAATGCATTATCTCATCCAAAAACTGCATTGTATTAACGCAGCTTTCTATACGTTTCAATTTGATTCACAGATATTTTGATATATGACACAAAAAACAAAGTCTAGATCTCTTTAATGATACTTTAAAAAGCGACTTACATCCAAGAAGTACGACAGTATTTCAGCAAGGACCCTAAAATGCCATATTCACATTAAAGTGATCATAGTAATTATCATTGGAACAAAGCATTACGTGTGATTGTTGAACATGTTCGAGTCTGACGTTACACTGACCCATTCCTCCACCTCAACCTCCCCTCTATGTGGGATTTTTTGAACTATAACAAAGTTCTTTTTGTATTTCACACCTGTTTTCTAGAGAAGCCAACAAAAGGCAGATTTTCTGTTCACTGGTTGTTCCTTTAAATTGAATTTAGCACTTTATCCTGTCAGGAACATTATCTCCTGGCTTTGTAGCATCCTTGTACAGGAACTCGCTTTTCACTTACTCTTGGTTTGTATTTTAGCTGTAATATTGCCAATCTCTATATTTGTCTATGTCTTTGTGGTGTTTTTGATGTCAGTGGTTGGTTATGTTATTTGTATGTACTTCTGTGCAACATCATCTTGCCAATAGACTACAAAGGGAAACTAGCCTTTGGCGATAATCTGGCATATTTACATGTTAGAGTTCATTAATATGCACTGTCCTAATTAAAAATACACAAATAAATAAAATAAATCAATAGACACATGAAATGTAGATGACATGGAAGGAGTGTAGAAATCAAGATTACATTAATCCACCATTCTCCACTGAACAATTACAAAGACTTTTACAATGAGCAGATTAGAATTGGCCTGATGCTCTGAGTCATGTTACAACAGTGATGCAGCCGGTTTTAATTGCAGCATGTTTTATGATACTGAAGGAGCTCTAACAATGAAATACATCTCTGGATGTGTTTGATGGGCAACTTAATGGGTCAGGAACGTGCAGTGCCCACAGATAAATTATTCTTTGTTCTCCCTTTAACGAGTTCAAGTGTTTTAAAAAGCACCCTTAAAATGTAATACATTTTTGGGGAAATATCTATTTCTTTAAATTTCATATGCAATTCTTCATAACAGTTTTTGAAGACTGCATCTGTGTGACTCATTTCTGTTACAATGGATTTTACAGAATTATTCAATCACTGTCCTATTTTCCACATTATGCCTGAGACACTTGCAGGGCTAAAGCAAGAAACAACAATAGAGTGCCCTGTGGCTTCTGTTACATTGCTGTTGTGCTGTATGTGATGGAAATGAATATAATACAAGCAGTGGGATGATGTATTAAATTTTAATCAGCTAACAGAAGCAGAGAAGAGTTAAGAAATCTCTCTTGGTTGTGGATTCCCATCGCAGCAAGGAATTTTCTGGTTTTATGTGAAACACAGTACTTTTTTTTTTTTCCTATGTGGAATTTCTTTAACATCCTTTTTGAATCAATCATTGATATATTCAATCATGAATGATCTCAAGTTCATACAGCCTAAAGGGAACATTATACGCATACATTTTTTACTTCTACCTTTCTTTGAAAGTCACCTGTGCTCCACACGATTGTGTATTAAACACAAAGTGCACTGGGACTTCCCACATACAGTGTAATTTGAAAGAGAAAACTTAAACTGCTACTGTATGTAGACTATGGGTACACATGTATTCTGATGCTATAATTATTTTTATATAGCATAAATAAATGCACTTTTTGTCCAAATAGTTGATCTATTAGGTGGACATGGTTATATAATATGATCAGGCTATGATCAACTGACCGGTCTTTGCTTTGGTAGTTCAATTCTTTCATCCTCACTTCAATGTTGTTCTCAGTTTATATCTGCTGTGTGGTTTTCTCATTGGTGGGTTCCATTTTATATGTCTGGTTTAGTGTACCTTACGTCAGACTTTCCCTGTCGTATCAATGCATTGAGTATTCCAGTATTAAGGGTTAAATGGCAAAACCCACCACTAAGGACGAACCAAGTTCTATCCCATAATTACCCAGCTCTGCACAAGATACAAAAGATTTCTTCAGTATCTATGACAAAAATTGTCTTTGCCATTATTCTATTAATTTATTACATCATCCCAGCAGCTGTTCTGGTTTGGAAGTGCATTATGATATTTGAACATGAATAATGGTCTTGTTTGGCCACGTACACCGCCGCAAATTCAGTAAGCACCATCTGACTTTTGAGTAAATGCAGCTAAAATTGGTTTATTTCAGTGTACTCCATAGTTACTGTCAGACTGAAGTACAAAGACGCGCGAGTGTAACCTGGGAGACTTATCTTTCCTTCACAGTGCCCAGACTGCACAACAACAGACCGTTTGAGATGAATGTTTTGAATTATTGATTTTTGTTCAAAATGGATAGGTTGTTATTTATATTCTGAAATGGCTGAAGGGGAGTTCATGTTTTCTGAAAAGCATGTTCTTAACTGATCAGTGATTCTAGGCTCTACTACAAATTAGGTAGAAAATCAGTCATGGTGAAAAGTGAGCCAGTGAACACACAGTTGATCAAGCTCTTTGTAGAGGATCCTTGAATCTCAACAGGTTTGGTTGTTTGCTTTCAATTGTAACTGACTGGATGGTGTCTGGAAATGTTTCTCTGAGTTAAGGGGTCTAAGAGGAATTTTTTTGTGTTGCATAAAATAAACAAAGCAGAATTTCAGCTGTCAGAGGTGTCCAGGCGAAGAGGAGGAGCTCCAGTACTCAACAGGAAATGTCTCTGACATCATGAAGGATGATGAAACCAGCAGCAATAGCACCTTATCTTTTTATAATAGAGAAGGTTGACATTGTAGTCCTTCACTTCGGTGAGGAGCAGACCTCAGTGGTTGTATTTCCCAGAAGTCCTTTACTTTGCACTTTATACACAAAGTGCTCAAGGGTAAAGCAAATTTTCTATAAAAAAAAAGACAGTTAGCTAATGCTACTCAGTTCAGAATAGACTGAATTGGCTGCAATGAGCCAGCAAGAGACCAAGTGCAGTAAACTGAGAGAGGATGATTCATGGTGTTGTGTCAGGAAACTGCTTATGTGAGATGGCACAGGAGGTACCAGGCCCCTGCTAAGGGGTGGTAGTTATACTGCTTTATAGCATTCATATGATTCATTGTGTTTCATATACTCACCTGTGGGGTCATTTCATTTCCAATTTACTATTGTTGGAAGTCTCTATCATGAACCGCACAGCGTTCATCACCGAAAATCCAAAATACAACTAGGCAAAAAGAAATTTGAACTTTTTTCTCTTCAAGATGCCAAAGATATTCCACCCAGCAACAAAACACTCTCATGAGCAATAATAATCTGAGACATAGTACTCTGATTCATGCAGCCTGTAGTGGCTGCACTGGCTACAAACACAGTAACTCTTTTGCCGAGTTAATTTGTCATTTCTTACCACACTCATGTTTAACAACGTGAGTTACAACATACAATGTACTATTAACTTTCTTGGCACATTTTTGGTGAAACAATTCATGCATAATAAATCAAAGCGTATACATTCCAGAGAAAAAGTCAGAGGAGAAATATAATTTCTTCCATAGCCTTCTAAAATATGACTCAGTTAGCTCACATTTTAAATAAAGTTAAAGAAATTATGTCTTCACTTATTTGTCAAAAGACATTATTACACGGATTAGTCCCTCTTCTGCTGTAAATGTTCTGTACATATCTTATGTGTTGTGGGAATTTTAGTTCTGTGGCCAAAACAGTGTCTCATAGAGATCAGCTTGGTTCCTTAGCTGTGATGTTTCAGGCTCGTTTGTTTTTACAGAGTTTAGATAAGGGTAGATTTTTGTAACTTTTTCACAAAAAAGTGAACTTGATTTCACTCCAATGACAGGGTACAGTTCTGGTTTACTTTTTTGAAGAGTGTGATTCTTTGCTCTCCTCAGTTATGAATATTTCATAGGGCTTTAGACCAACAGCCAGGGGCACCTGTGAGGGAGGGTGGAAGAGAGAGAGGGGAGAGAAATCATAATATTTCAGTTTGGGAGAATTCAGAGTGCAAAAGTAAAAATGAGATTTAGTTGGCAAGAGTTGATTATATTCTCAATTTAGCAGCAGAAGGTAGGAACTGAACTGAATATCCTTGGGTTTTGGACTGTTGCTTAGCAAACCATGTGCAGACATCAGCTTAGAAATTACACATTAATTTGATATATTTTAACCTCTTGATTGCCGCAGACAAACTGCTGGAACAATTTGAACTCACTTTGAGGTACAAATATAAATTGATGACTTCTATCACTTCTATCTTTGAACTGCAGCAATTCTGAGTGCAGCTACTCTAGAATAATGTGAGCAACACTTTCTATTCCAACTTCTCACATGAAGCTGCAGAGCTAGAGGGGTGTGGATGGAATTTGGTTTGACTGAAGGTTCAGGCAGAGGGAAGGAGGGAGGGAGGGCAGGAGTATTTTTCAGTAGCGCGAACCGCGTCTCTACTTTGCAACTGTATCTTCATTCATCACTGAGTCAAAACTGAATAATTCATCTGCATGTTGTGGGTTTATTTTGTCAAAGCTTCCCCCAACATGATCATGATGGAAGCCTCGGTTTGGGTGTGATGGGAAGGGGAAGCAGAAAAATTGTCAGGGAATGATCAACACAATTATTACTTCTTGTCAGAAACTTGTCAAACATCTATCATCGGTAATTAGGTTTATGACATTCAAAGACGCATCTTATTTTGAAAACTAATAGCTAGGCGGACAACTTCTGGAAAGGAAGTCTGACTTCCTGGATCTCCCAGCTGCAGATTTTCGATTCTCCTTTTGAACTTATATTTCTTAAACTTAATACTTAAATACCTATAATTCACCTTGTTGTGTAATATATTATTTTGTCTGTGGATAGAAAAGGAAAGTATAATGCATGTCTGCTCGTATATCAATCCTTGTAATCACCGTCTCTACATGAACATTTAGGCCACCCTTCTTTGGATAAGTTAGCTTTAGTGCCCTCGAGCAAGTATCTCAATTGTAGGATTCACCACCCACTCAAGAGGAACCACAAAAAATGTAAGCATGTTCCTTCACTCTTCCTCTTTGTGTTTTGTTTATGGTCTATTAAAATTCAGAATTGTTCGCTCCTGTACTTATGCCTTCTGACATAGATGTCTCTGCTAATGAAAATCTCACCCTCCTCGTTTTTCCTGCCATTTTGTATGCATCTTCATCATAGTAATCATCTCCCTCCTTTGAAATCCCTGAGTAGAGGGTTTCATGCCTCAAAAGAGCCTTTGTATTTTTTATATCACAGAAATGACAGCCACCCTTTGGGGATTGTCTCACTGTAGTTTTTGTCAAATTTGCAAAACACTTCCCACTTTCTAAGTTCCAAGAAACTGCGTGGTTGAATCTATTTCTCTGCTTGTGAAAAAAGATGGTGAACCTTGACTGATTTGGTGTAAAAATACACCACTATTTTTAATTTCTCACCTCTTTTTACTTCTATAAACTTTCATGCCAGGTTCAATTTTATGGCTCACAAAAACTCCTCTGCACTTTCCTTTCAGACCACAGAATTGCACGATGACCCACCTAGATATGACTCCTTGACAGAGTTTTGCTGGTTTGTGTTCAGCTGTCTTGGTGCCCCTCTTTTAAACAGTATCCTGCTGAGACACCTGCAGGATCTTCTTTTCAGAGAAGCTGGCATTCAGAGGTGTTTCAAATGCTCGTTGCTAGCTCCCCATGGAAGCTAAAGAAACAAAAGCTCAACGTGTCATGGACCCAAATAAAACCAGCCACTGCAGATTGGCTCTGTCCTCCCTGCTCAGATACACTGATAAGAGCAAGTAACTAACTTACAGTATCTTCTCTCTTACAAGGGAACAGCTTCTTCTCGTTTCCATTTCCATGGTAGGGACAAAATGAAAGACCTTTTTCAGGTCTAAAAAACTGTCGTATAACCTGTTAGGAGTGTACATGTAAAGGACAAACGTGTAGTTTAATCAATTCCAGTTCAGTTCTAAACAGCATGAATATGTTTTATAATATATTTTTTTTTGGATAAAAACCAGAGTAAGGTTTCTAACTGGTTCTAATAATATTCTGGTTGCCTGCTATTGTTTGACCCCCCCCCCCACACACACACACACACACTTTTTTTTTTCAAAAATCATGTTAGTCTATTCTCTGACAGATCATACATAAAATATAATCTGTCCTGGCTTGTTTCAGCTTTTGACACTCCAGAATATGTTTATATGTGTTTACACTATACTATAAGGTTACAAATGTAAATGATACTATATAAATATGCAAGAATGTATTATGTTTATCTTAATGTGCACAAAAACACACACACATGGCATTTTTATCTTTGTAAACTAGAAACTAGGTAACTAGACATTACAACAACCGAGCTTTGGGGGTTTGTAAGGTGCGAGTGAAGGATTAACGTAATTTGACAGAGTTCACAACAGATTAAGGTGATTTGACAACAAATCCTCATAATCCAATATTTTAGTTAATCTTTGCACTTGCCTCATAGGCAGGATCACCTTCTGAAAGCAGAGAAATTAACCCTGACACCACAGTTATACCTCTACCATTTGAAAGATGTACAGTTTGGTTAGACTTCAGGCAAAACATAGTTTGTATTTCATAGCAACAAATGGTTTGATAGCAAAGTTAAATAATAACTTTGCATTTTGCTACCCAATCCATCCATCCGGTCTGTGAGCTTTGTAACTTTATAACATCACACACATTTACTCCGCATTCCCTCGATGATAACAGTCATCACTGCTTTGGTTTGTCTTTGTTCTGGAAATAAACATATGTCGCTTTTTGAGCATTTGCAGAAATGGATCTATTATTCTAACATGCTTGTAGTAGGTCATGAATGAATAATAACTTTTGCTACAGAGCAGTATTGCGTTGGCAAAGAAAAAAAAAAACAATGGTTCAGGGGAAGTACATGGGACACGGCAGTGCTTTTCGAAAATATCACTATGACTGACAAACAACCTGATACTCTGACCCTGCAGTCATTGCAGATTACAAAAATAAAAAACCGGGAATGCTTTTCCATGCAATATGAGCCATGCCTGGATGCTTCCCATGCTTTCTTTCATGGAGGAAGAGTCAAGAACATTAAAATGGCAATGCACGAAAATACCTTCCGATCATTACTCAGAGATAGGTAAACACTTTGTGGCATTGTTTGGCATGCCCACTTACTATCGCTGTTGCCCCCTAATGAATACAAATTGCAGTGTAAAATTGAATAAAACAGAAACAACACAAACGAAAATTCAATAAGAAAAAATAAATGGGGCCCCTCTACAAGACCAGGGAAGTGTATCTAATCCCTTAATTAGACAGAATGTCCACATAGTAGCTTTTCTCTCCTTTTTTGTCATGGCTCTGTAGATGTAGGAAAGAAAAAAAGGGATTGATTGAACAGAATAATTAAAACAGGGAGAACTGACACAGGTGCTTTGAATTTTGACATTCAGCAAAGGCTTCTGGTGAAAGGAGAAGCTAAACTGAATTTAAAGACACTTTTAGTGAAATTTTTCGTTCACTGTTGACAAAAAAAGCGTAATTTAATTTGTTGATATGGAGCAGCTTAGTTGGATGCTGGCCCAGCTTTTTCCTTTACTTTGAAAATTAAAGCTGCTGCCAAAAACTTTCCTCATTCTAAATTTCCATTCTCCTTTCAAGTTTGAAGCGTGTGGACAGCAGAACTGCGGTGTGGCATTTGTATGAGGATCACAGAACGAGTTTCATGTTTGCTGGTTTTGCATTACAATGAAACTGACAGACACTAATGGAATGATAGCAAATGACAACAGGGGACACAATATCGCTCCTCCTGTCTTAAGAATGAGGAATTACACCAATAAATACGGTTAATGGGAACACAAGTCAGAACACGTAGAGGGGTTACACATCGGTAGAATAATAAGTTAGGTGCAGAACTATAAAACAAAAGGAGAAGCGAAGGGGCGGGGTGGTGGTGGGGGCGGGGGATGCTGGAGAGGCATGGAGGTCATTTCAGACTCTATGGATGCCGGAGGAAGGAGGGATGGGAGCATATTGGACCAGTAACTAAACAAACATCAGTGATGTCTCCCTTAGTGCCGATTCCACCCATAATTCTCTATGCTTGTCTCTATGGTAACCATTAGCTTTTTGAAGTCCCACCCCCAACACCTACCCCAGCATCCAGCACTAAGCACACGTGTGTGCATTGACACAAACCCATGTTCTGTTCTGCACTGGCAGATGCTTTATGCCACGAGGTTGAAGCAGGAAAATAGTTCTTCATGGACCCACTTGGGTGATTCATCATTAATTATCCAATATAACGCTGTGGAATAAAAATTTCTGTGGTTCTGAATTACAAACAGAAAAATATGCTTATCCTTGACTTATCCTGCATCCAGTATTAAGATGTAGCCTATTTACTTAATGTGTTTCTTAAAAATATTCAGCCACAGTTTTAACATTCTTACCAGCCAGTCTCCTCGAGATTTTGTCTCATATCATTGGCTTGGGATGTGAATGCCACAAAGTCTCCAATGGCAGCTTGTCTTTGGATTTATAAACAGGGGGAATACAAACAGCATGTAGGACAACGGTTCACAATATTATCAGCAGCCTCATGGGGCAAGTGGAAGGAGCAGGAGTGACATGTAATCTTGTAATAATTCTTTTCCATTCATCCAGGCACCTCTCCAGCAATCATGATGGAAACTTCCAGAAGGGGGATGCCCAATAAAGCTCTCGCCCTCAACAATCATGAAACAAGACCCACAGAGACCCAACGGTAGATAGTAAATAAGGTTATGTGATATGTTCACTCCAGAGGTGATGTAAATCCTGCAGGATGTGTGTTGTTAGCCTTCCCCTTGAGAATGTTTTTGTTTCTGTTTTCAACCTGTATTAAGTGTAATTCATGGTTTGCCCCTGAAGCAGGAATAATTAGAGATCAGAGTTAGTATTCAGAGATGTGTTTTGTTTACACAGGGTATTTTTTTGAAAAGGAAATTAGGGAAATGTGAAACTAAAGCAGAAGAGCAAAGAATTAAGTCGAGAACAGCTTTTTCTCTCTCTTTTTTTTTTTTAATTCCTTTGAGATATGGACCCGGGTATTATAATAATCATCCTTCGGATAACTTTACTGCATTATCACGTCACTATGCACGTGTTTACAATACATCAGTGTCTTTAAGTTATACTACACAGCAATAGCATAAGCACAGGAGCGAAGAAGCAGCCACGTATTAAAGACGAGCCTCCTAGAAGTTTAGATGTTGTTTATTCAGCCTTGACTACTCTATATTTGGGGTCAACTACATCTACTTTAGCACCTTTAGATTTACACCATAAACCTATACTGCTTTCGAGTTTAGACTATCACGGTTTAGTGGAACACTGAAGCCGCTCAACTATTTTGGTCTGTTAGGTGACTGTGAAGCGCTGCATGTATATCATTCCTCAGAAATCAAAGATAAGTCTCCATAAAATAAAATCTATACAGTATATGTTTGAAGGTGGGGGCTTGGGGTTTCTATAGGATGCCTTGTAAATCACCCTGAAGGAGAGGCTCAAGGTTGTTTGTATGTGTATGGATGTGGATGCAGGGGCTTGTGTTCAGATACACACTTTCATGAATTTACTGTCATGCTTGATGATTGCAGAAACATAATTATTAGTTAAATTTGTCATAACTGCTTTTCGCTTTTGTTGGCAGCAAAGTTACTGTCAATCATATGTCAGCCTCCATGAAACAACCATGACGGCAACATGTACACTCATTTCATCTATGGCTTATCCTTCACAACAAGGAAGAACGGTCACAATGTTATTGATTATTACACGTGAACAAGAGCTTAATACAGAAAGAGAAGCGTAATTACTAAAATCAGAGCATAATCCCCCTCCAACTACCTCCAAAGCAAATGTTACATTTACTTTATGTATGCAGCACAGCAGCATTTCATCAACACCAGTAGTTTCAACACCAGACATGGAAATGTCACCAGTGGCAAAACAGATTGTGTGCAGTGTACAAATTAACATACACCTACAGATTCAGGAAATGTGCCAAGGCTGGTGCACACAATTAAAACACAACACTGTCGCAAAAATTTTTTTCATAATTTTTTTTTTATACTTCAGGCAACATCTGCACTGTTGCCATCAACACCTCTGCCAAATGAACAGTAAATATAAACTCTGCACAACACTGGTACACTGAAAACATCATGGAGAAAGCAGCGTTGCCTATAACTGCAACTTCAGATTAGTCAGAACTAATGTATGTATAAGTTATTTTATAACAAAGTCAAGAGTTTCACTTTTTGTCACTTGTGTTCTTTATATTTTGGCACTGCAGTTTACTCAGAAACATTCTCACAACTCTTCTCAGTTCTCAGAATAGTTCATCCTTTCCCCTCACAGAGCAGCATTTCTCATTGTTTGTGCAAATGTGTCCAACCATATTTCAGTACTAAAGACATTTTCTCATTTTCTCGCTTTTACACAACTTTTAAACTAGGCTTAATTTTTTTCAAAGCTCTAGACACAAATCCAACTATTCCATCCACAAAATGCAAGGTGCCATTACATAAGCACTTCTTTCTTCCACAGGCTTCTTTCTATATTCACATACAGTATTCTCAAGAGACAATGCCAAACAGGAATCTGCTGGGAGGATTCACAATGTACGAAATACCAAAGCAATGGTGAAAAGGAATGTATTAATTAAAAGAAAACCTCAAAATAATGTCATAGGGTTTGGTGAATTTATAATTACTATCATTAATAACAAAGCACATAACAAAATCGAGATGTTGTGCACCCATATAAGTCTGTTCAAAAGAGAAATCAGTAACACATAGTCACTGAGATGAATATTAAAAATAGCTGCTGGCAAATTTATGGGAATCATAACAAGCTATCCATTGACTATTCGAGCAATTTTATTTATAAGCAACCTTTTACAAAAATGACACAAGGCTATATTGAATCATATCTGTCAAATCTGTAATGAGAGAGAAATCCTTCCGTTTTATACCATCCCTTATAAATTACAATATACATTTAAAATATGTAGATGAATGAAAGTATCAAACTGAAGTTGGCTTTGTAAAATCTAGTGCATTTGCATTGCATAAGATAGCTCAAAACAACAAGCTATTATAAATGCTACATACATATTTTGTTTTTTTTTTCTTTCAATATGTATGATCAGAGAACAATCTCTATTGAGGGTGTTTGTTTCATATGTGGTGCAGCTGTGGTTACTTTGACCCCTCCATAGTATCATTTTCTCATGATGATGAGCTCACCCCATTGTTCACTGTGAGACTATAGAGTGTGTCAATCTGCATAAAAGTTCATCTGAATGCCTAATTTGGGATTGGGTTTTTAATTTAGCATGAATTTGATGGCTTACCTTTGGACAGCAAAGCAATATTCTTACTGGCATTTCTTTAGCTCTCTATTTCACATTATACCTTTGTCCAAAAGTATAAAACCAACTATTTGAGGCTTTAAAGAATCAGGCTGTTTCCTTTGTTTTCAAATGTTGCAAGGTTTATCTAACCAGCTCCTAGTTATAACTGAATCTTTGGTGGATAAACAGAAAGGTGTTTGCTCTTTTAGTTCTTTGCATAAAAAAAAAAAAAAAAAAAAGTTTGAACATTACACACATAAACCTGATTGAACAGTTGAGCTTGGCTCTTATTAGTTTCTCCTTTGTCTCACAGTATGAATACAAAAACTATAAAATCAGTAAAACTGTTCTTGAAGAAAGTGTAGATACCAATTAACAACTGTCGGATGGTTACATTGTTTACATGTTTACAAAAGTCAGCTATTCAAATTAACAATATCCATAGTGAAGATATGAATACTGTCAGATTTTTAGTTTGTCTCATCTCAGACAACACAGACAAGGCATGACAGAAACCTTTTTCTTTTACAATACGATAAATAAAAAATCTGGGAAACCTGCTAAATCCCTTGTGAGTTACTGTATGCTGGGCAGCCATCGAGAGTATCCGAAGTCCTACTGGTGCGGTTTGGCAGCCGCACTGAACAGGATCAAAAGTTATTGAAGAGAACGGTATAAACAGCATCAAAAATCATAAGAGCATCGCTGCCACAGATTCAGGGAATGTACATCCTGCTGGAGAACGAAGGTCCCATGTATTGTGAAGCATAGGAGCCACCCAGCAAACAGAAAAACACCTTCAGTGTTTCAGAGCTTGGCCCAGCCACTTCAAAGAGAGTTTTTACACTCAGGCAATTAGACTGACTGAACAATATGCACTTTATATAACTCACTGACTGATGAACGCATTGTGGGATTAGTTACAATTCACTAGTTGTTTCTAATTATTGTTTGTTTTTAAATGATTCTTTTTCTTTTATGTATAGTATTAACTGCAGAGTGAACCAGGACAGATGCATTTCAGTACATTTGACTACACAGCTATACTTTTTAAATGTACATGAAAACAACGCTTGAATGTATTTTCTTTTCTATTAGTTTAGTTGAAACACATTCAGCCTTTCTATTCACTTCCTAGATTAAAGTTTTTTACAATCGTCCTAACACAAATTCCAATACCTCTGACACATTTCCAAAACTCGTCAGACAGTTTGCACAACATCAGTCTGTGTGGCCTATACAATTAAAACATTTCTTGTTTGTTTGACACAAACTGCATACAGTGGACACATTTACAAAATGTTTTAACTTCTTTTACAAACAAGCTCTACCAAGGCCAAAACAATTGACTTTAACTCACAAATGTACAAATGCTTTCACGCAGTATGTCAGAACAGATAACCTCATGTTCTAAATGTAACCAATAGGTTAAAGTTGAAGTGAGCCGCAGTTCACTTTATAGATTCAAATAAATTATCTCGTTTTTTCTAATTGTCATTGAAAAGCAGCTCATTGAAGTTATGTAAATTAGTCAACTAATTGAAGTCACAGCTGAATAAAATAACAGCTAATACATAAAAAGTTTGGTGTGGTGTGTTGGTTTTTGGGTCTGAAGAAACAAGACAATACGTGAGAATGGCAGACCGAAGAAGAGTTGGTGAAGAGAGAGGAGTTGGTGAAGGGAGAGGAGGTGAAGGGAGAGGGAAAGGAATTCCTGGAGGGAGAGGACCGAGAGGAGTGAGAATGCATGGCAGTATTCAACGAAGGGGCAGGACTCGGGTTCCTGATGAAATTAGGGCAACCATAATTGACCACATCATCAATCATGGCCTATCATACAGAGAAGCTGGAGAAAGAGTCCAGCCTCATCTCAGCCGGGATACTGTGGCATCTGTTATCCGGATTTTCGAGAAACCAACCGGTAAGATATATCATAAAAGTGTCTCCTATTGAGCCATTTACAGTATAGAATTTTACAGTAACATGTATTGTACTATGTGACTGTGTGCCTCTGATCCCTAATATGTTACTTTGTTCCTCTTCTCTGTAAGGATCCAATGTCTGCCTCACTCAGGGGGCAGGGGAAGACTCCTAACTGAACAGCCAGTCCAGCTAAGGTTATTCAGTAGTTGAAGTATTACATAGTGTGTATTTTGCAGTAAACTATTCTATAAACCTGGGTTACAGTACACACAGTAGATATAAAGCAAAGCATTTACTCATAATGTTTTTACTTTCAGAGAGTCATGGAGTTGGAAGCCAATCAAGCCCCACATGAGATGATTTACATTGATGAGGCCAGCTTCAACTTAGCCAAAAAGCGTCGGCAAGGCAAACACTTGATGGGGAAACTGGCCACAATCCCAGTGCCAGGCCAGAGAGGGGCCAACATCACGATCTGTGCTGCTATATCCAACAATGGAGTAGTATTGCACAAATGTGAGATTGGCCCCTACAATACCAACCGGCTCCTACTGTTCTTGGAGGAACTACATGAAAGACTGGTGCCGGAAGCAGACAGGGGACTGGATGGCCTTCCAACTTATGTAGTGGTCTGTGACAACGTGGCATTCCACCGGTCGTGTGAAGTGGCAGCATGGTTTGATGCCCATCCCAGGATGGTGTGTCTGTTTCTTTCCCCTTACTCCCCCTTCCTCAACCCCATTGAGGAGTTCTTTTCAGCGTGGAGATGGAGGGTCTATGACCATCAGCCACATGCCCAGGTGGCCCTCCTGGAGGCCATGAAAGCCGCCTGCCAGGAGATCACACCTGAGCACTGTCAGGAATGGATCAGACATGCAAAGAGATTCTTCCCCAGGTGCCTTGGAAGGGAAGACATCCGGTGTGATGTTGATGAAGCCATGTGGCCCAATGCAGAAGACCGGGCAGATTAGCGTCTTTTTTCTTTATACAAGTATTTTTCTTTTTTTATACTATGCATTTCTTCTGTGCATTTTTCTGTTTGTATCCACACAATGGTGAACAGCAATGATTTTTTTTTTTTTTGCAGGCTTGCAGCATTTCCGACACAAATGAAGCTTTTGCAAAAATTCCATTACAGTTGTGACTGTCTTTTTCCATAAAACTAATTTCCACTGAATGTTTGCTATAAAGAAACAATGTATGCATCTAGGCCTACTACATGCAAAAAAACCCTACATACTTACCTGTAAGAGGTTCAATAGAAACGGCAGTGCAAAAAATTTACAAAAGAATATACCTGAAACATAATGCAGTTTCTGTAAATCCAACTGGTGTTAGTGTTTTTTATGACAGTGTCATATGACTGATTAAAGGTTTCTGATGGAAGAGAATAGGTGTTGGTGTTTGGTTGATCTGGTGTATAGTGTTAGTGTATTCTTGCATTTTGAAAACTAGTGTAGGTGTTTGGTTTACAATGTGAGCTTTTGAGCATGAAGTTAGCTGGTTTGTCAGTTGTGTGTTGTAGGTGTGTTGGTGTGTTGGTGTGTTACCAGTTTTGGAAATGTGTCAGAGGTATTGGAATTTGTGTTAGGACGATTGTAAAAAAACTGTAAAGTAAAGGTCTGAAGTAGACTCATGCTCTGGTGCTCTATGAGTTAACAGCCACCCTGGGTTGCATGCAGATGTTGGAAAAAAAAAAAAAGCCACTAATTGAGTAATTTTCTTCATTCCAACTATTTAAGGATCACATCGATTTTAACTGGCTCCTACTGACATCCAGCAGTGTTGATGAGAAAATTATATTTGACCAGAGGAGTCGAAGCCACAGAGTAAGAATGACACAGGCCTCCAATTAAACCAGATCATAATCTAGCTCACCTACACCCTCGCCGCCATACATACATTACTGAGATTGTTATGTCTTAATTCTCCCATACCTTCACAAAGCCAATAAAAAAATTCCCTTATTACCAAGTGCGCTGTAACCTTGAAAGGTGGATGATAAGTTGCTTTGTTTTGCCCTCATGGAAGTCAGACTCAGACTGCCCTCTACCTTAATGTGGAGTAAAAAAAAAAAAGTATTCTAGTTGTAATTGTGCAATGAGCACTAGAGATGTGGAGAAACTTTCTAATATTGATGAATGTTACATAAGATTGTTGTGGATGTCTGGACTACAACAAAGCAAAGAAAAGATGGTGTTTTTTTAAATATATTTTCAGATGAAAGGATTTCATTAAATAAGACCCACACAATAAATGTTGTGCATCTCTAAAGGAACTCATCACCCAAAACTAGAAATAATGCATCATTTCTCAACTTTAGCATCCCCTTAGACATTAGATGCTCAGGCCCAAGGAAAGAGAGATTTTGGCTCATTTGAGAGTTTCAGTTTTTTATAAATGTTTGGAATGAGCAAATATATATATATATATATATTTTTTTTTTTTCTTTTAAGTCTTCTATCAGGCTGCTTATTTAGAGAAGTATAGAATTCCACTATATGTAAGGTCTTGCAGTCCAGCGGTGCAATGGCAGGCAAAACGAGGGTGCATGGGGCAGACTGTGATGGATGGAGAGTATCTTGAGCCATTGGCTTAGTGTTAAGCAAACGCTGCATCTCTTTCTTGTCCTGTTGCCCTTTAAGGAGCACCAGCAGGTGCTCCATAACTCAGTGGCATATTGGAGGGGAAGAAGATGGGACACACAGCACTGATCAGCCCCGATAAAGGTCTGTGTCCTTGAGAGGTGAATAAGGAGTACACAGCTTAAGATGGTCCAACCTTTGTCATGCTAACATTAGGGCATGCAGACACACAACAGGGTTTGTGTTTATGATGTGTGGCACAATGAGACACTGTCCAAGACGAGTCAAGATGGTTCAAGCTGATCTGATCAGGTTGGAGCTTAAATCTTGAACTTGATTGATACAAAGTGACAGAACAGGTTAGTAACTTTTAATAGTTCTTGTATCAGAAGGCAGGGGTGGACGGTAACAAAGTAAATTTACTTGTACTGTATGTAAGTAAGTACAGTTTTTGAGTATCTGTACTTTACTTGAGTATTATTTTTCTGATTGACAGATTCATCAGCCAATCAGGTGTCTTTGCTTTCAGCCAATCATATGGCTCCTTACATTTCTCCACACTTAAACCGTTGGCGACCGTTGTCGTTATGGCAACAATAAACAACACGTTTCGCAAAGACGGCATGTAACATACGGTCACATAGTTTATGTTCATTCAAAAATTGAATATTGCATGCTTTACAACAGGATAGTCAGATAAATGTTACTGACAGGTTGAGGTTGATTAAGTCTCTCCATGCTATTGGTTTAAGCCAGTTAACCAATTAACCTAGACCTGTTTGGGACCCCAACCCCGACCTTCTTATTGTGGGGCAACAGCGCCGCATGGTGGCGTAGTGGTTAGCATTGTTGCCCCACAATAAGAAGGTCGCAGATTCGATTACCGTCCTGGGCAGCCGAACATGTCTAGTTTAATTGATGTAAATGAATGTGGTGACTCGAGCAGCACAGTGGCGTAGTGGTTAGCGTTGTCGCCCCACAATAAGAAGGTCGCAGGTTCGGTTCCCGGCCCAAAGATGTCTAGGTTAATTGGTTAATTGGTGATTCTAAATTGTCTGTAGAGTGAGAGATGGACTGGGCACAGAAGAGCAGACCCCCCCAAAGACCAGACCCCTCCACAGACTAGACCGGACCCCCGACCCCCTCCAGAGCCTAGAGACTAGACTGGAACCCACTAGACAGTAGAACAGACCCCCTCCAGAGACTAGAGACTAGACTGGACCCCCCCCAGAGACTGCACACCTCCAGAGCCCTCCCCCAATTGAGCTATAAACATGTCTGTAGCAGAATTGTATAACGACAATATACAATATTATACAATTATTCCTGTATTTCCTGAGGTATTTTTTTTTTATACTTTTACTAAAGTAATATTTTGACTAAGCTACTTTTACTTGTATTGGAGTAGTATTTGACAAGGAGTATCTGTACTTTTACTCAAGTAGTGAAGTTGTCCACCTCTGTCAGAAGGTTTTCTGTCAGTATTAATTTACCAGAAGTTAGAAAATGGAAAAAACAAAAAACAAAACCGAAACTCATGCCTTGTAAAGTTTAATACAACACAGATCCACGAAGTAACTTCTCAGTAAGCAAAATTGAGAAATGTCTGAATGGCCATTGAGGCCCAGCTGAACCTGGGTTAATCGTCCAAGAAATGTTTCATCAACTTGTGCGCTCCATTCCTCAGCAGATTTGCATCCCCTCCTGTTCCCCTCAGCTTTCCAAATTTCACTCTCACTTCATCATTTGATGAATTACCCCAAACACCCGTCTGTCTAGTGACATTTAATGGCTTTTGAAGTCACTGTAACGTGTCAACACCAAACAAGGGACCCTTTCATGCTCCTTTGTTGTGGGGGAAAAAAAAAAAAAACCCAACATAAATGGCATCAGTTACTGATATGTGGATAAGAAATTGTTTTAAATTCAGATAAAATGTACTATTCAGTACCCTTGTGATTTGAGCATTTTGAAGTGTTTGGAAAAATTGGAGGATTTATTGCAATTTCCAAATTTAATTAATAAAACCAAGATAAGTGACTTTTGAGTACAAGTGCAAAAAATAGGTAACATAATTCAACTTGGTCGGTGCACAAATTAAGTACTGACGTATTGAGACATCAAAAACAGAAATGTAGCGATAATTCAAGGCAATAAAAACTGCTACAAAATAAAGCTATAAAATATATTTGGTATCCAAAACATTCTCAACGATGATTAAAAGAAAGAAGTTTAGAAAGAAGATTAATGAATAAAAATAAATCATGTCTTTCTTTAATTTCCCTAAACGTGCTGCTCCAGTCCATATCCACAGTGATAATGAGGGCTTGAAGCTCATATTTCCCTCTGTTGAGGGAAGACTCCAGAACACACTGAAGAAAATAAGAATATTTGTACTCTCATTTTTGGGCTAAAAATGTTTATTTGGCTGATGCTTTATGTTAAATAAGCACAAATTTGGGAGGGCACACGCTCATCTGCTTCAACTGTTTTCATCCTAAAACTGAAACACCAATATTTTATATGAGGAAAAAGCCAGAAGTGTCTTCAAGCTGTAATTGAGCTTTGATATCTCAGTGTTTAGCTCCTCGGTTTTCATATCCCTCATTATGTTTGTTTGTTTCTTTAAAAAAAAAAAAAACAGCTTTAAATAAAGCTCTTTTTTGGGCATTTGGTTAAAAAGCCAATTTTCTTTTGTAGGAAAAAACACTGTCAGTTTCATGTCACGTTTCCACTCCAAAGAGGAAAAACATCAATGCGCATCTGACAGAATATGATGAAATCATGAAAACACATATACATCTTCCTGATGCCTCAAGATTTTCTGCAAAGTTAATAAAATTCTTTTTCATTTCAGCACAGTTTTATGACTATGTGCTGCAATTCTTGGGGGTTAGTTGGCTTCCACAATGAATTGCAGTGTTACATATACTATTAGTTTAAGTCTGTAATGTTGATGGAAGTTGGTGTTGTGTATTTGTGGTTATGAATGTCACAACTAAATGTGTTGTAGTTTGTCTACATGTGCAGTCCCCCACTATGTATTTAAGGCACTTTCCAAAGATCCACTTTCAGATTTTGGGAGTATGTAAATTGATCAAAATGTAATCTGGTTAAGGATGTATCACCTGCAGAGATTTTGTTGACAGTGTACTTTTCTTAATTCACTGGACAAACAGCAGCACCGCATGAGAAGTGAATGTGTTTGGTCATTAGCATCCATGTGGAACACCCTCTAGGTGGAGAGGTCCTGCAGTTAACATGTGTGATACACAGATATAGATACCTGTGTCAGCTGTCCACTGATCCACAGGTCCACTGGTGTGCATCTGCGCAGTGTGATGAATTGAGCGGTGACATCTGTGTGGGAATGTTGCTGTGCCACATCGTCCCAGAGTGACCGGCTCATTGGTCGGGGGAATAGTGGAGTCTGGATGGGCAGCACAAATGGTACCATCTGAGGCTAACAGGCCTCAGGGGCAGAGGGGGCACGTGGGAATCTGTTTCGGGCACATCTGGGTAGCTGGCTGTCCTTTTACTGCTGGTGTAAGAGCCAGATTTAGCTGAAAGTCCAGCTGTCAATTCTGCTGCAACAACACTTATTCCCTGTTTTGCAATATAGGCTAATATAAATCTGCCACAGATATTTCACTCTTGTCCTATACATTGTGACATAACACCCACTTTAGAGGTATTTTAAATTGATAAGAACCAAGGATAGCCAAGGTCCTGTTGGTAACTGAGCTTCACATTGAAAGTTTGCCATTAACTTTTGCTTCAAAGCCTTCATGTAGCCAATTGCCCCTCAGGTCCAGAACTCCAATTAATTAATGCAGACTTTCTACTGTCTCCCTGATGATGGAGGTTTTAGAGGGAAGATGCTCGTCCTGTATAAGGAGAGAGGAACTTTTAACCCCTCTGATCTATACATGTGACAGAATAATGCTATACACATAACTCCATGTATGGGAAAATGTTAATGCAGGCAGTGAGCAGCTTTAACCTGCAACCACCTCAATGTTCATCTTTCTATTTGCCCTCATCATTGGGGTGAAGAAGCTTTAGCCCACATGAGTCAAGTCACATGTCTCATTCTTTAAATTTATTGCTGAGAAGACTGTTCCCACATCACTATACAGACATAATGGACAGAAAAAATTATTAGGTTTCAGTTGCTGTAAGAAATGTGGTGTGAATTGCTCTGCTGTTCTGCTGGCACAACTTTTGCACCACCAGCAAAAGATGTATATTGAAAAGGTAAATTTTGACAACTGCAAAACAAAATACACTGCCCTCCTTTTAAAACAAGAAATCAGAAAACAAAAACATGTTGGTGGGTGGATGACCTGACACAAAGTGACCTTTCAGAATAGTTGCTTATAATATATAGTTTCATAGTAACATTTTACCCACAACTTTGTCATTTGAGAAAAGAGTTTAAAAAAGTATCCCTTTAGAAGTTGAGGAAAGTAGCAGACACATTATTCTTGTTCTTGAGTCCACATTCCCCAATGACCACGGCAGGGGACAATACCAGATACTCTATTCAATATTAAAAACAATGAATAAAACTTTCACATCCAAACTTCATATATAACAACATATTCATTTTTCTTGGTGATTTCTATTAGTAATTTAAGTGATTCATGTTTGTGATGCATTGCTTTATTGAATAAGCATATTGTATTGTTACCATGGGATCACAGGTCACAAAGATACACACAGCAACTTCAAAGAATCATTATTAAAGCAAACAACTGATGAAGTAGGCCGACTCACAAACAGTAAATAAGAAGCAGCCTGAATGTTGCATTAAAGAGATCTCATTATACATTCATTATCACCCCCACTTGTCATTTAACTACACAAATATAGCACTATTTGGGGAGCAGTTTCAACGTTCCTCTTCGCATACAAAACAGATGCATGCTAATACAGGGCCAAGCTTTCTGCATTAACTATCGTGGGATCAAATACATTGTAGCCCCTCTGAGTATGTAAATGAGTTGATTAATTAGAAAGACTACATTGTGCACAGTTTCATCTTCATGGTCAGAAGGCAGGGGACAAGGAGATGGAGGCTAAGCTTAGGGAAGTTAAGAAAAAATCAATATCTCGCCATTGCAGGTCTCCCAGGGCTTTTTTTAGTAACTCGATTCACAGGTGTTCATCACTGAGTCAATTGTTTCATTAATCAAGTGAGGAGTCCCTGAAGGTGGAGACAAGCATTACAGCCCTTTCTCACTCTCTCCATCCTGTCCTCCTCCTGACAAATAGATAAGTATCCCTAAAAGAGAGAGGAGATAGAGGTGACTTGTGCTACAGCGGAGCCAGATCTCACTTGGATGCTGTCAGGCTGAGTTCCAATACTGAAAAGTGTCCTGTCCTGATCGTCTCATTTCCTCAGCCGGCTGTTTGGTGCTGACAGGACCAGTTGTGTTTTGACCGTTACTGTCACTTCTTCATCTGCTGAAATCTTGTGTAACAGCAGATGAGCTCACATGACACTGCATTAGATATACATTTTTTTCTTATTTATGTTTTAGGATTAAAGGGAAAATTTGGAAAAGCAGTTCAGTGGCCTTTTCTATCTGCCACGTTAATCAGTCATGTGGTTTAAACCCAAATGGTTGCAATTGTTCAATGAACCATTTATTCACAATCAGAAATAAATCCCACAGCAAGTACATGGTATAGTTACGATGCTTAGAAAATATTTGGCACAGGTTTTCACTTCCCATTTGTTTGTGGTGTATTGGACCGCAGTGGTGGATGTGTATCTAATGTCAGATCAAAGGTAAACAAATGAGATTTTCGGGGTCAGTGAGGGATTTAAACTCTGGAAGGTTGACTGATTTTTACACAAGGAAATTGCTAACCCGTTCTTGGGGTCAGCTTTGCTTTTTGAATTATAATGAATGGAAACCTTAGTGAATAATTGCTGACAAGATTTGTGACCGAGTATTGATGAATGGGGGTTCATTGTCATTGACTGGGGGGTATAAATAAAATCATTACACCAAGAACAATTCCCTGTTAACCACAGGAATGGCCCTGGCGGTGGTCTGAATTTGTAAGTAGTGGCCAACCTCCACCAACGCACAGATACTGATGCTTATTGGATACTACACTCTTAAATTAAACATGAATTCACTTTCATGAACCATTTCATGGTGTACAGCAAACGAAATACACTCTGTCTCTTTGACAACTTATTTATATGAAGCAAAGCTATTTCAGCAGTTGCAGAGGAATCATATTTTACACTTGAAAGTTAATTGTTTCTCATTAGCCTTGGAAAAAATTATGAGAGAAGGGGTCACACTTTCATAATAGATTCTGGCATGTACAGTACAGGGACATGTGAAAAATATAGACACAACAATAAAAGGGGTTATTAATAGTGCTGGCGTTTATGTGTATTTTTGGCTCGTGGCATTTTTTTTATTCTGCTTTGCAGAGCTTGGATTTCACCACATTGACAGAAACAGGAACAGAATATAGAGGAATTCACATATCTGTTGCAGTCCCTCCTTGTGTCCTTGAGGTCTCTCTGAAAGACTGAACTCCTGCCTGCTCAAAAAGACCTGACCTGCCTCTCTGACTCTTCATGTAATAAACACTGTGTGTTGGGTATAAAACTAAAGATAAAAACTGTGGTGGAAGTTGTGAAATTATTTTAATACACTATATTCCAAAAGAGATTGATAATGCATCTAATTCCTTGCGGCACATTATGCTTATAGAAACCCTGAGAGAGGCAGGATTTTGATCTGTCATAAGGAAGGGCTCTACACAGAATCCAAAGACAGAAAAATCCTGCAGAGTTATAAGCCTCTTCAGTGGTACCCAGGCAAGAGATGAGACCGCCGTAGTGCATATAAGAAACAAATAAAGGTGAAATGTGAGATTTACCCTCACTGAAATAATCGTGTGAACAGATGAACCCGGCTTGGACCCATCTCTGTAGCTCACCAGCAAAAGGGAGCTGACAAATGCAGCAACTGGGAGATGTGTGGCGCAATTATGAGCATGGCAGGGAGAAAGGCATTGGTGTGGTAGAATCTCCTAATGGTCTTGGGTGGAGATGATGGCAAGTCACGCTTGAGAATGCCATATGTGTTTGTGTGCATGTGCGTGTGTATGTGTGTGCACATGCGGCTTGCAGAGTGTAATCTCTGTTTTATCGGTCTGCCACTCATCCTCAGACCATGTGTGTGTGTGTTGTGTGCGCATGCATACATGTTGAAGCGTGTGTGTGTGTGTGTCTACTTAGACATGTACTAACACACTCCCATTTCAAACACCCAGATTGTTTTCTGACATTAAGGGTGTTATTAAAAAAGAGATAAGGTGTGAGCTGCCTTTGAATTAAATGCTGGTTGTTTGCCTTTCAGTTTAATTTAACAGAGGAGATCTTGTACTGGGAAGCTCCCTTTTTTTTCTGACGGATTGAATTCCTTAGAGTCTTGTGCTTGGAGGAAAAGGGCGAGGTAGGCAGAAAAAGACTTTGGCAGAGCTCTTTAGGTTGGAAGAGAACAAAGGTGGGCTCGGTTTCATTTTCATTCCCAATGAATTTGTGCTGAATTTGAGTTATGCTCTAATGACTTCTGAGTCTCAAATCCCACCAGGATTTTCACACTTTATTGCAGTTGTCCCAGCATGCAACTTTGTTCTGGGAAAAAAAACAAGGGGATTTACATGAAAAGAGGTCAAAGGAGCAGAAAGATCCTAATGCTGTGATAATGCCGGTCACATTTCAGGGGGAAAAAAAGAGGAAAGTCCCATCACATGGCTTCCCCCTTGTGCCTAAAGCCAGATCACATTTTCTTTTTTTCTTTTGCCATGGTCCGTTGGTCATTTAATACCTGAAATTACAGTCCTAATTTGAATCAAACTGATAGTGAATGGAGTGTATCCAAAAGCAGATTACCTGTGCAGCATATCAATCACAGCTGCCTTTTTGAAGGGAGGCTCCAGTCTTGTAGCGGTTTGCCATTTATGGCCACAGAACCTTGTGTCCTCGATTGAACAACGTTGCATACTGTACAAAACTCCATATATTTATGTCCATTGATTGTTTTTATAGTGTGGAAACTTACCCAGAAACTTTAAAATATTTAATTTCATTAAAAAAAAAAAGTAAGATGAAGCAACTGCAGTGATATGATTCTTTTTCTGATTTTATCAGTTGATAAATTTTTGTGCCTGCAGTTTTGATAATGAATTTTTACTCCTTTAAAATCTCTATCGCTATGCCCCCCTCACTCGTTTGAAATGGATTAATAAAATGAAATGTAATGCTGTTGCAGCGCTCCACCATCTTTCTGCAGAATTATCAGAATCCAAAAGCTCCCCTTTCATTGTGTGCAAATTGTTTCTTTGGTAGGCAATCTCAAAAACATGCAAGAGGTCTATTAATAAAGGATTGGAGAAGCACACTGGAGGGGTAACCTCAGTGAGACTTTAACCTTAACGGTCATCTTTCATTCATTTTTCAATTCCTCATTAAGGTTTTAGCCATTAAAAGTGCATTTGTTTCAACTATACTCTGTCAAAAGGTGACAAATATGTGACAGTAATGAGACCGCTACATATCCATGAACAGCTTTTGAATAAAAACTTGAATGAGATGAGTAATTTGATAAGCTCAGCCCTGGGCAATACTGGGAGCCATTTGTTCTTTGCCTGTAGCCATGGAAAAGTAACTTTATGCTCAGTCTAAATCAGTAGTGTTAAGAAAGCCAGAGACACTGAATGGAATCCAAATTTTTTTTATCCTGTTTTATGATGGAGAGAAGTATTCAAGCATTAATACAACTCAACAAATGCTGACTTAATATAACTATCAAAATTGTCCTTGGCAAAGTCACAGCATGAGAGGGGAAGCTATTCCTTCACCTGATGACAGAAACTAAGTGGCCTTATTTTTCCCTTCAACTTGTGTCCCTACCAAAATGCTGTCCCTCCTGTCCACCCTGTATTGTGATGTAAATCAGATGCATATTTGTCCCATCTTGCTCTGCTGAAGTGGAAAAAGTAAGCATTTGCATTGTGTTTGCAGACTGGAGTTTGCACCACATTGCACTTTTCCACTGGCCCATGTCTCTGTGTGTTACATCACTGTATGTGGTCTAATGAGCCGATCCAGCTCTGTGCATACCAAAGCTGGACTACTTACAAGGCTTATCTATACACTGGTCAAACTCCTTTATTATAGATGTTTCTGAATAGGTTTGACCAATATTTTTATTTTTGTCAGTTGCATTTATCAACAGAAAATCCTTAAGGTCTATCAGATGAATGAGCTCAGTGTTGTCCCTCTGTCCCTGCCTGAGCTGTTATTGATTTGATTTGATTTCACTGGTGTACAAGGTGTAATTTCACTATTACCATTTCTTCCACACCATTGTGCCATTGCTATTGCCTCTTTTATTTTCAGGATGGCTAATTAACCCCTTCTATGATCCGTGTTTCAGTATGATTCTTTCAGGCCACAAACATTTTGCTTACAGGTGCAGAATTTTAATGGGACTAACTGACAGCAGGCACTGGACTGCACAGGACGTCCTATGTGTTAAATCAGGCATGTGTGTCCCCAATAAGACTAAGAACAGGGAAAAAATAAACACATCAATAAAGGGATATAGATCTGATCAAGTTCATTTGACTGTAAAAGGCCACCAAACACTAAATATGGCTAAAGTTATTTTACAGTAACTGCATAGAGTTGTATAGGTTTACTTGTGTCAGCATGCAAATGGTTAAATCTTTGGTCATTTTATCAACAAAGTCGCGAGGGTTAGGGTTACAGATTAATACACATTGCTTCATACATTGTAATATTGTCAAATGTACAGGAAGTCTTGCATTTTAAAAAATATCTGGTTGCATGAAAACATCAGCACAATCAACAAGTAATCAGGAAGTTCTTATCCCCAAAGTATTTTGTGTAAATAAAACACACTGTCCCATTAATACATTATTTTTGTTGGAGCATTATTACTGCCCCATATTTGCTGCCCCCAGGAAATGAGAAAATGAGGTTCAAGTATTGTTCACTTTTCAGCCAGATGCAGCAATCTATGCTATGTGTTTTAGAAGGTCAAAGATTCACATGACAGTTTATCCGTCTGGCTATATTTACAGGATTTGAGAAGCCGTAGTCAGCAGATTGTGTTGAAGGACTCAGTTGCTTCAGGATCTTAGCTGAGGCTGCATGTCCCTCACATCTTTCCTTGACCTCATAATATTTTCCATTAGGGTCATGCAAAGTGGTTAGGAAAGAATATTGTTTTAACTTTTCCAAATACACAAATATAAGGCCTAAAGCTATATATTTATACATGTCCCATACAATGAAAGAAGACAAAATGCATTTTACAACGTTTTGCTTCATTTGCCTTTGTCACCCAAAGGGTAATAACCTGGTTCAATGAACTGAATATTTAGGCAATCCACCAACACTACTATGAAGCACATCTGTCCTGCCTTACCTTTAAAGGGAGAATTGTTTTGCAATGGCAGAGCATAAATCAAACTCAATTGTGCAATGTGTGCAACCACTACGACCCTAAGGACAACATCTTAGAGGAACGTTACAGTGAAATCTACTCATGCTAAATGCAGTTTGTACATCCGTACACTGTTGTGATCCAGCTGAGCAAAATGAGGTTAAAGTAGAAACAAATAAAGTTGTAAGTAATTATCTAACAACTTAGGGTTTTAAGTTACTACTTTAACTTCTGCTTTTGTAGCTGTACCAACTTTCTGCTTCAGCCATTCTCACCGCTTAATGGATTTAATACAACTACTTAGTCTGTTTAGGGTGGACACCAGGGCTGTGGTACAGAGTTGAACTATGGATGTAACAATGCTGAGCTTCAAAGGAACTGAGAAACTGATGAAAGCAAAAAAGCAGAAGCAAATGGTTCAAATAGGGTTTAAATCACAGCAGTCACTGATGCTGAAGTTGTCAAATGCCAGTGAAGTGGTTTATCTATAGAAGCCACTCAACGGCGGGAAGTGCTGGTTTCATCTTAATTAGTCACACTCGTCTTGGTGCGCTAGCTTCTCAGCTCCTCTCTGCTAGCTTTGTTGTGCAACAAAGTTATTTCCATGTTAAACTAATCAGACATTATGCATTTTTGCTCACTGGACAAAAGTGTCTGCCAAATTAATAACCTTAATAACTCTGTTGTTCTTTGAAGTGACTGTCTCTCTGTTTGGAGTCATCAAGTCAAGTTATAGGAAAGACTTTAGTACCCATCTAAATAAATAAATATTCCACAAAATGACACCACAGAATGAATAACATTTCATAGTGCCCAAAACCAGAAGACATCATACAGAGAGAAACTGCAGGGCGAAAATTGTATTGGACTTGGTCAAAACATGGCTGCTGAAGTGGCTGGTTTGCTTTTCCTTACTGTAGCAGTATGAGACTGTGCTCTGGCACCAGCGTCCTCTGAATGCAAGCCAAGGCCTCCTGCCTGCTGCTGAGGTACAACAAGGTTGCAACTGTGCGGCACTTTAAAGAGAATATTTAAATACCTGCTGATAAATTGGGCCCTGTGGTGTGCTGTGTATGTTTGTTCACTTCATGTGTTTTGGTGTCCTTGTCAAATGATCTTGCCGTCTGCACAGTCAGCAGAGCTGGTCGTGTGTTTTTGATGTCTCTGCATTGAGGTCCCAGCTCGTTTGAAGTTCTGCTCCAGCTTTCCCTAGCAAATGGTTAAATCCATCCCATATATATTCTGTCTCCGACTTGGATTTACCGAAAAGCACAATTAACCCATTTAGAGGGGCAGTAGATCATTATCATGTAGATAGTTTAATCATTTGCTCAGCTTGGTGGGCCAATTAATGCCTTTACATAATGATTGTGGAGTCAAAGATTTGTAATTTATCCCCACCGCATGCCGTGCTGGACCCCATATCACCAAAAACCAGAGGTGTTCGAAGCAAACCGAGCTTGTGGAAAGCTCTTAGTTTTCTTATGTTGCACGAATGAGGTTGGGATTGCATATAGAATGAATAACACGGTAATCCACCTTAAATCCCTCAGGATCAATTGCTGTTGAAATGGACTGTCCACATCTGTGCCTTTCCTAGCCGGTGAGCCCCATGTACTTTGTAGAGGAGGTATTATTCAAATCAGCTGAGTTGACATAGGTGGAATTAATGAATAATGTGCTGGATTGAACCAGATTTGATAAACTTTACTACTCGAACTTCTGGAAGAATTTTTTTGAAACCATTTTCTCTTTGTTAATCTATATTACAGTTCTATTGACTTTTTAGAGAAGCATAGAAGTATTACTTTTCTGAGAAGAAGCTATAGAATAAACTCTGACATTACCCAAATTGTACCTTGAAACAACACCACCAAATAATTGATTTCATATTCCTCAGACTAAAGCCTGACCTCATTATACATCCCTTTGTAGGCTCTTTCCATTTAATGCAGTGAACTAATTCATGAGGGAGCAGTTAAAGCATTTCTCCATCCCCTCTAGTGTAGTATCCAATGGCAAAGGCTCCTCTCCCTGTTGTAATCAAAGGAAAATGTGCAGCATGAGCACATTCACTTAAGGCTAGCTAATCTTCAGCTCTGACTCTCTTTGGTGCAGAAAACCGCTGGCGAGACCAGAAGGAGAAGGCACACGTGCCAGCGCTGTTTCTAAAATGAGGAGCTGAAGTAGATGGTAAAATGATAAAAATGACTGGTGATATTCTTGGTAGAGGTCTGAGTGTAACCGCGATTCCTTTGTAACACCATTAAATATAAAAATAAGTAGCTGTCGCATGAAGCTGCACAGGGATGCCCTTTAATTGAAATGGTGCCACAAGCAAGAGGTGAAGTTTAAAGAAATCTTGAGGTTACAAGGAATTCATTCACCAGTATATCACTTTCACATTATTTTACAATCTGAGGGTCCATACCTCCATGGATAAGAAACTAACTTTTATGACATTCCTGATTAGGCCTCATACAGAGAGACAAAGCACTCACATTAGCTGAAAATTTAGAAGCATACACAGAAATGCTTTGAATTAGATCTACTGTTTCACGGCTTAGTTATAATTACATTTGCTGTGTAGTAGAAGAAGGACTCCACCAGTCGGAGTATTCTCTCAAAGCTTCTCCATCTCAAAACTGATTTATCTAAGTTATCACAGAAGCAGAGGATTAAAAGAGAAATTGTGCCTTCTGTCTTCTTGTACAATCTGACAGTTTCTCTATGAATTCCCTACGGAGCACTGATTGGGGCTATGTGATACTCTGCTGATCGTCACAATGCGATAGGCATCGAAAGGAGAAACCCCCGTCTCCTAGAAATTTGATTTTCACATAATTAAACTGCACCACTTTTGAAGGAAATATAATCAATTCTTGCATTTTGTTCAGAGGAAACGCACATTTAACAGCAACAAACTCCCTCCTATAGCGAGTGACTGGGATAAATGACAAAAGTACAAAATCCATGGCCACGTCACACACAGAATATGGATCTACAGGCTTCGGCAACAAAAGCATTGTGGTCAAAGTTAAGAAAAATGTTGACGTTAAATATAACATTATAATATTATTTGGTTAAATATAAATAAACACATTGTGCCATCATATTCTTCTTTCTATATCAAACCACACACATCTGTCCGATGACAAAGATATATATAGGCAGCGTCGTAAGCTTTATGCGCAACCAAACACGCTGTGTCGCAAGTTTAACATGTGCTCTGTGCCTGTAAAGATCTCTCTCTTTAGAATGTATTGTACACCCTTGTACACTGCCCACCTGTGGTGTCGCTATAAGCAGGGCAGTATGAGAAAACTCATAGTGGCTTACAATGACAGCATGAGGTTACTGCTGAGAGCCTCAAGAAGCTCCAGTGCGAGTGAGATGTTTTTCAGTATAGGGGCACCTACCTGCTCTGCTGTCCTACACAATCTGATGTATAAATTTATGTGTAGGGCGTCTAGATCAGAAAACAACCTAAGTGCTGTCCTGATCAACCCTTTGCGCAGTTCTGTCAGATTTACATCCAGACTGTGGAATCATTTCAGAACATGCCTGTATGTACATTGAATTGGAGAAGGCTCTGTGCTTTGTATTTTGTATTTTTACTCTACTTCTTGTTTACTTTACTGTGCTGTGTACTTTTTCTCTCGTATTTTTTTATACTTCTTTTTTATTGTGCTGTCTATTGTTTACTGTGATATGGATCCATCTGGGTCTGAAATAAAGGATAATAAATAACTAAATAATATTTGGCTAATTGTAATCACGTGTTGGGAATCCCCGAACATAACCATAAAAAACAGATTAATTCTGGAGTCACTACAAGCTGAAATCACACTGCAAGATCAGAACTTCTTACAGATACATTCAATATCAATATGCTTGCAACTTTCCAAATTCATTGAAGTAAATTAATAACCTTTTCTCATTTTAATTGCAAAACAGTAGCACTTGCATTTTCTACAAAACGTATTATCTATTAATAAGATAGTTCTATAGAAACCTAATTTTTTACAGGATAGAGGCTTGTCTTTGTTCTCTTACCAGACTGAGTAATTTGATGCCTTTGGACAAGTTTCCATTGTGATATAATATTCAGAAATTGTTAATATCGTTTGTTAAGCAAAACAAATTGCAATCTTTACTAATGCTTTACTGCCATGGTAGTGGATAAGGTGAACCTATCAGCACGCAGGTGTCTATTAAACTGCCAGCCAATATGGAACTGTTTGTCTGCATTTGTATTTATGTTGACCAGGTGAATGTACATTTGATATGATTAGTTTTTTTGCATGGCTGTATGCTTGGATTAAATGGCAGAATAAGGGGAATCTCATTTCGCTCCCAGTTTGTGAAACTAGTGTCATCTCTCATCACACTTTCACTCTCCAGCCTTTCTGTATCATGTCACTTTAAATGATCAAAACCTGACAAATCTTTACCCCAAAGGAAATGGATCAACTCAGAAAAACATTTTGTTGTTCCTGAAAACATCTTTAGTACTGCACTATGTAACACCTGAAGGTTTCATTTCATCTGTCTCTTTGAGCATACAGCAAGTCTTGTACTTTCTTTGAAAAGCTGATAGATATAAAGCGTTGTCCTACCACCTCTAAGCACTTCGGTTGCTTTGGATGGCTGCTCTTTGGATCTCTACTTGTGACTGGGGAAAAAAAATGTATTTAAGTGATGGTGCTGATTCTGTGCAGTTGTACCAAATGCTGTCAGACAAAGTCTCAGATTTGCCAACATGTGCCAAGACCCAGAGCTTTGCCAGGACAAACTGTCACGCAGAACTAATCCAGCACAGACAGATATGGACAGGGCACAGTTTTTACTAATTTGCTCACGTCCTGTGCAAGCCATATAGCTGCTATCTGTAGCTGACTCAAAGTGAATCTAACCAGAAAAAAAAAAAAAGGCTCATTTGGGCAGTTTTCCTCCACTGTCCATAAATGACAGCCCTGGATCAGGAGACTTCCTCCAACAATTGGATTTAATTTCCATGTTTCTTGATCATAATTCTGTTCATTAGTGAGACATCAAAAAATAAGATGCAAGAAGGAAACAGATCAGGACCTAAGCCACATGAACGAATTATATGCTGCCCAAATACCGAAAACATTACTTCCACCAAATCGCTCCTCTCTGTTGCGTTTAATGTAACCATCAGAGTTCAGCACAAATCTGAATTCTCCTCTAAATGGTTCAGTCTGTCGTGCACTGCCTAAAACCAATGAGTGCCACATCTCTAACCCCAGCCAAAAGGCTCAGCTGGGCTTTGTGCTGGGATATGGACCACAGGACCCTGCCAAAAAGCCCTCAAAGTCATTTCTCCCCACTGTAGTCTCGGGGATTCTTGTTAATCCACCATACCCATCATCTATAAATAAGTGGCACAGTTGTGTAGAGGGCAGTTTAGAAAGAGTGCTTTGGTGGCTGAACATTTACAAGGCCTATCATTCTTCATTTCCACTCCACTGAGTAAAGCAAATTGGAGGAGGTCAGCAGGAACAGGTAGGGAGACAGGAAGTCTCTGTGTCAGGCGTTATTAGAAAAGACTTCCCTTCCAATCGGGCAACTCCATCACTCTTCATGGCAAATAAAAATTACTGTAAATCAACTTCAATGTGCACATACACTTAAGAATAGTCTGGTATTGTTGTTTTCCCCATATGCTGTCTTACTATTCATCAGAGTAATTCATTTGGCCAGGCATTGAAACCCAATTATAAATACTGATGAACTTCCTACAGAGTAGCTATTTTCCCTCTGAACTTCACCATGCCAGGGGCTGTTCCACTCCACAGTCAAAGTCTCCACTAAGCACTTATACACTACAGCGATGATCAGGACTGAGTTGTTTGTTTCACGTCATTGCTCTGCCAGATATTTGTTTAATAAATTGCCGAGGGGTAAGGCGATTATAAAACCTAATTCTCTTAGAGGCATTAATTGCCAAGTAGTTAATTAAAATGCACAGTGATTGGAGTGTACGCTGTCCCTCAGGATGTAATAAAGCTCATATTATAAACACGTGATTTTGAGACTGATAGCATAACATCCATTATCTCAGCAATCAGCGTTAATGAGGTCTTGAAATTATACGTCCTGTCACCTTTTGTTACCCATAGGCATCTCTGAACCTGATATCTGACATTTTCATTTTCTGTCACTAATAACCCATTAAAGGACTAACCTCCTTAAAGTAAGAAGGATAGGCCATACTTAGCAACGTGAAACTAGTTATTAGGTTTTTATTCACTGTGGTTAAATGGGTGGGATTAGCAGACTGACTTAAGGTATTAACACAAAGACTGGAGTGAGCTGAAATGATGAACGTATTGTCTGTTTGGGGCAATTCTTGATAAATTTCTCATTATTAATCTTTAGCTAATTAAATATTGTAAAAAGATCTGGGAAGAAGAATTGTTTGGATATCAGTATATCAACTGTCAAATGTCTTCTTCTTAGGGAGGATAATGTTGGGGACATCCATTTGTTTTGATGCTACAGGTCATAGTCATAACATAGTCACATTTATCATTATTGAAGTGAAAGAGAATTTATCATTTCACTTTCTTCACCATAATTAACTGTTTGACAATTATTTGTAATAAGTATCCTTCAGTTACAGACAGAAGAGGATTTGATTCTATTATTGTGATTAAATACAGGCAAATAATTTGAATACAAATTATTCTAAATGCTCATAAAAGTCATTGTGTCTCTCTAAAAATTAAGCCACATACGTGATGAGCATGACAACATTGGTCAGCAAAGCACTTCGAACCCTTTAATTGTTGACATGCTTTTATTGCTGTGCTGACGTGCTGCACTTAGCATATTGCTTCATTTCCAGTTGTTCACGTTTCAATTGTTTGCACATGTTCTTGAGTTTAACAGTTAATGATGACTTCTCTCCCCTATTCTGCTTTCTCGTGTTGTTTGTGTTTAGTTATTAGTTAATGTTGCATGTAATACATGTAGTTCAGCTTTTATAATGTAGGTGAGACTTGGTGAAATAAAAAATGTGGCTCTGCTTCCCAGCAGCTTCCAGAGCAGCTGGAAAGTCAGGGTAGTTTGGTGACTGTCCATAACAATGGTAAAAATAAAAATAAGAAGTTATTAAAGATGCATGTACATTATTAAGATATTTAGAATCATAAATCCCATTTCAATCCTGACTGAAGTATACTCCCCAGATACATATCAAATATATAATCTTAACTACAGTTGGTGGTATGACTATAATTTATTTATTTATTTATTTTTAATAAACTCAGTCATTGTTCTGTCACGATCTTTGAGACAAGAGATAAATAGTGGGAAAAGCTTCTGTAATCATATTAATCAATATTATGTCTTTGGAAGGCTACATCCAAATGGTCAAAGGTCAACTTTACTGTGAAATTGTGATGTCCTCCAAAAATACCTCTGGCTGTTGTTTAATTCTGTACCTCAGGAAGGAGAGGCTATGACCATATTTCCTGCTTTTTGGCAGGTTTACAGAGGGACATGGTTGCAAGGTGGTGATTCTAGTTTTCTATAACTACTCAAGTGTATTAGCCATATACTTGGTTTATACCCATCCCTCTATTGGTAGACGCCACATGTTTTGCATCCACTATAATGGCTTAAATATCTTTTTTATGGCTGTGAAGCAGCTCTTACCAGCTTGCATGCTCTATGCCCCTTAGAGCATCACGTTTAGTCTGCTGACAGTTGTTTCACATCTGTCACATTAGGAAGACTCCGCAGATATTAGAATATTCAATAGCTGCAAAACAGATGTGTTTCGAATGTTAACTCATCACATATGGATAGTTTTATTATCCAAGTGTGCAGAATGGAGGATGATGTCAGTTCAGAAATATGTTACCACTATAAATCCTGATGGAGAAATTAATATTCAACACTTTCAATTTAACGGGCAAAAGAAAATGGAGATCATATTGGAATAAAATTCACTGAATGGCCAGAAACTCCATTCCAAGTAAATCATAATGTTACTCCAAATTTTTCTTAATGTGTAAACATTGACCCCCACATCAAACCTACAGCTTATTCCAATGAGCCTAAATGGTGAGATTAATTTTAATCAATATCTAAAAAGGACATTGTTGGTTTAGAATGCTAAATTCAAATCAAAGTAGTCAAGTCTTTTAAACTAGATAATAAATCTTGCAGTCTTCTTATTAAGGATGTGCCGATGGTTGCACTTAACATTTTAACAGGAGATTCTGTCAGGTAATAGCTGAGGTTAACGTGTGGAACTTGGATTTATCACAAAAAATATTATTCTGTTGGCATTAGAAAAAAATGTTAAACAAATTCTCCAAAGAAAATTACAAGCAGGGAGTTACACAAAAATATCTCCTTGAATAGGGATTTTCAAAATCATTAGTGTGAATCTAGAGGTGCATGTATGCCTTTTTAATACTCTATCAGGGTAGAGAATTGACAGAGCTGGGATATAACTGGCATATTGTCACATTCTAACTGCTCCTCACAGTGAGTAATATGGCCTGTGATAACTGTTTCCCCTCTTACTGGGAGTCAGAGGAATCACAGAAGCTTGGAGCCATAAAGCCCACTGCTCCCCTCCTGCTGTCAGCCTGCTCGACCACCATACTGGAGCCCAGACTCAACCTGACACATGGGGCTTCACCATATACCCCTTTTACCTTTAGGGCCCATTTTTCTGTTACAGGCCTAATTATCTGTCTTTCTCAGGAACATAACAAACTTTATTTTTTTATTTTCTGGCCTCTGCTGTATAGTTTTTATAGAGCCCAATGTTATGGCCTTAACAATTTATTAAAGTGTCCTCTGTCCAAAAAATATTATAGCTAAATAGTATTAAAAATAAGGTAAAACCAAAACCCGGCTAGCATGTTTAGCTTAGCATAAAGAGTGTGTGTGGGTATGGATATTTTTTAAATTTTTGCTTTTTTCCTGTTTCCAATCCTCATGAGGCTAACTTAGTGTTCATGTTGCTCATATAGACGAATGAATGCCATGTACCCTGAATCCACATATTTCTGAAAAATAGCATTGCTTTTGATGCAAATGCAGTCCATTAACTACGGCAACGGTATGTATGGAGTAGAATCGCTAATATGTTCATAGAGCTCCCCTTTGGCTCTCTGGAGTGAAATAGATGTCAAGGCTCACCGTGCACTTGGGGTTTAAGCATATCAGCAGTGACTACATGATCACTTGTGCATGGTACTTTAATGGCACACCCCATGTTGCACTAATAGCTCGTGTTCTTTGCCCTCCCCCATCCTCATCCTCAGGGACTTAACAAATGGAGCATCCACTGTATTGGAAAGGGATATCCCTTTCTAACCCCATTGCATTTAATTCTGGGTTTTACTTCCTTCTGCTTTCTGCGTCATTGGTTGATCTGTGGTGGTCAATCTTTCAGTAAATGTTTTCATGCTCAAAGCCCGTAAATAATGTGATAGTGCAAAATGCATTATACAAGGTTTAAAACGACACCTCTGTATTGTTGGCTCGATAGCTTTCAGTTGAATGTACGACGGACACAGTGGAGTTCCAAATCATTTGTCAATTTTTCAGGTTGCTCAAAAGTGACAAATATTGTTTTTTTTGTGGTTTCCATCTACTTTTCTGTTTAGATCATCAGTAGTCAGATACTAAGAGTGAAATGGCCTGTGAATTTTTGTGGATACACATCCCTTTCTTTTAGCTGGTAATGGATTATATGCACACATGCTAAAAATATTTATGTACAATAATAAATGTTCATTGCTGTTGGAGTAGCTGACAGCAGTCAGAGGTCCATAATTTCCTCTCTATTGTATATCGGAAATGACTCATTCACTTTATTTATGGCTTTCTGATGACACTGCCTTCGAATAAGTTTGCACATTGTACAGTCCTGTGAATAAATTACCGGAGATGAGATTGCATAAAATGCAATTTTCAAACATTGTTTGCAAAGAATATTTATTTCCTTTTTTTTTTCTGATGCTGATGGCGTTGCATACTTTACATATCGTCTTATGTAAACAATAACATACATGACTCAGTTTGATTTTTGGAGTGGGAACTGATTAGCTGAGATAGACTCAACCATTAGGACCACAATTTGTGTTTGCCTCTTTTCAAATTGAAGAATGAATGTGTTGTGCTTCTTCCTTCCTCTCATTACGATACTCCACTCCATTCAATCGACGGAAGGCCGGTCTATTTCCAAGTGTCATGTTTAATGAACACACAGTTCATTCATTTGCAGCCAGAGAGCGGAGGGAAGAAGCGAGGGGACAGGATGGTGGAAGACTGACAGTGGAGAAATCATAAGAAATGACAGTTAGAGAGTAAATGGTGGTAGACAAGGAGAGTCAGAGACAGAGAAATGGACTGCAAGAAGGGGAAGGAAAATTAAAGGTTTTCAGGGAGTTTCATTGAAACAACAAGCTCTCTGTTGTTAGATGCTCCTCAGGCTGGAGCCACAACATTCAAACTCACAAATTAAACATTCGGGGCTTTTTCCACAATCCTTCACACAGACACCTCAGGATGGGACTTGCCTTTTTGTGTTTAGACAGATTTTGGCAAATGTATTTTCCTCCATTCCCCTTCTCCCATCCCAATGTTTCTGATGCCAGCATTGTTAGTCTGACAATGATGGCATGAAGAGAGAACATGACAAATGCATGTTTTATGTACAGTCCATACTATGATGGGCCATCAGGCACTCATGCCTGCGTAAGATAAAACTGCAACGACACAGAAACGCAAAACCATGTGGCATATTGTTTGTCAGCTGCTAAATATGCGACACTTTCATTTATCAAATTATTGACAGCTTGTAGTGTGAAGCCTTCAGAGGAATGTATTCCTGAAGGGATTTTGTGCTCAAGCCCTTTGATTCATCCATAGTAGCCACATTTTCTGAGGACAACAGCAATACTTTCAAGATAAAGATGTGTGTTTCTGAGCTGAAAAGAGCCAAGTCAACAATCCTCTTGAAATGCATTAGAGACTCATCAATGTTACCCTGCCTTAAAAACATCAGCTCAGCTCTATTTTTTTTCTTTTTTTGCCCATCCCTAGTGGCAGAAACCTTCTCATTAAATAACTTCCATAACAGAGAAGCAACTGAAGAGCAAGTGATGGGGAATTTTCAGGGGCCTTGGGGGAGTTATAAAGCTGGAAACTCAACCGTACAATTATTGATCCGCTTTATGTTGGAGAAAAATTATTAAATTCATCTGATTAAATGTTAGTGTTTCAACTCGATGAGTGTCCAATGAGAGTAAACAATTAACCTCAGAATTGGATTTTTGTTTATAGAAACCATTAGCCCAATCTGTAACCTTAGCTGTACCAAAAGGATGGGACTCCAGGCACTGCTAAATTGTGAAACAGCTATAAACCATTTCACATTTACTTTTCAGACCTATGAAACTGTCCATCAGCTTCAGCCTGGAGGCATTAGAGGGCAAAAGAGTGAGATTATTTTAACTCACTGAATGTCATTGGTTTTTTGGTCGAGGTTGTTCACTGAACAGACTCTGTGGTGTCTTATTTCCCCTCCCTCTATGTCTCTCTCTCTCTCTCTCTCTCTCTCTCTCTGTGCACCTCCTCTATGTCTTATCTATCTTTTCAACCCTCCCCACCTCCTCCTCCTGTTTTACGTCACATTATTTACCATTAGCTTTGGATATTTTCCTGTTTCTCAGGTAAAACTGTGATATAGCAGAGTCCTGTGTGTGCTTGGTCAGGAAGACCAGCAGGACAGTGTCAGAGAGGTGTGAGAGATAAGATAGCAGCAGGGGAAAAAATCCATCCATCTTTATTAAACAACAAAAAATCCTTGGAGCAGTAGACAGACAGATCGAGATAAAGTCACTACCACTTCTCTGAACTGTAGCCTTTCCATTTGTGCAGTGCATCTCTTCTTCATTTCTCCCCTTGTCTCCACAAATTTCACCCGTCAGCTCAGTGGAACTTTTTAAACACGAGAGATTTGCCTCAAAGTTTTCTTCAACCATTGACTTCTGCCTTAAAATCCCATAAGGATATATTTTTGGTTAACTTGACTTCCCTGGCTGCTCCTGGCAACTATAAATGGAGCAAATAGCTAAATACAAGCCAAACCAAATATGGTATACTTAGAAGTGTTAAAGTCATGATATGGTGTTAGTACTAATGGCATTGTAAAGGTGCTAGCATTGTTTGTATCACTTAAAAAAAGCTTCTTTTTAAAAAACAAAAAACCTTTCCACATAAAATATTTTATTCACCATGTTATGTTTGTGCACCTCCATCAGTCAGACTGGCAAAATCTCAGCATGTCATTCTCAAGTCCAAATGGATCAAAGTTCTCTCAAGGCATCACTGAGATATCACATTCACATGTATGGGAAGGACAGATGGGCCCAAAAATATTCTGAATCTTGTTCTGACTGTTGCTAATTCAAGGGCATAAAAAGCATAAAGCAGAATCACAGCCATATACTGTATGTTTACAGTCCATACAATATACACAGTATACACATTTAAATATGTAAACATTTAAATTATTAATTTAAATTAAGGTTTTTATAGGGTAATGTGAATTGCATTTTAACTTGGGATATACACAATATATTGTGCACGTTCAAATTAAAAGTCAACAGGGACCACCTCGGATTATGTAAAAGCTACCTTTGTCTTGGGAACTGGGAAACATCATCGTAAGATGCCTGGTGTGAAGCTTCGGATGGCCAACTGGGGAATTAAATTGTGCAAAGTAAGCTGCTTTCCAGCAATTTATCAGGAATGCTATTGCAAGGATTAGCCAGTTTAGGTCCAGTGCAGCTAATGGTGGTGAAACGAGCTGCCGACTTGTTCACACTGTAATGAATATGGACTCTGGTCTCTTACTGTTCCTAGGTTTCTAGGTCAGCTAACATGCATTTTGGGCGTTTCCTTAAAGGGGGAAATGTTTTTTATTTTATCTTTGTGTTGTTTTCTCCTCATTGCATTAATTATGCAACTGTTAATTAAGATTGTGCAATGGCAACTGAGAGAAAAAGCTCATTTTTGTAGCTCAGTGGTCGAGAACTCTTGGCAATCTGTCCCGTCTTCTTTCCCAAAACCGAGGCTTTTCAACCAACACAACTCAACGACAACAGCTGCAGGGAGCGCTGGTTATTAGCTCTACATCTTTCGAAGCCAGTGCACAAACAAACTCATTTAGCCTACATTACGTCAGTAGTAAACCCGCAGTCAAAAGAAGTATGTAGCTTGCTTCTTACAGAACTTGAAAATGTGGATTTTAACAAACTTACCCCATCAAAGCTTTTTATGAAAGTTTTGAAAACTGTAGTTTAAACATATTGGATTTCAGAAAATGGTGTGAGTTCTATTGTATTTACAAATATAATTTATTTTGTACAGATTTAT
Source organism: Remorina albescens (assembly GCA_034769265.1). Taxonomy (NCBI): domain Eukaryota; kingdom Metazoa; phylum Chordata; class Actinopteri; order Carangiformes; family Echeneidae; genus Remorina; species Remorina albescens. Next base: position 10,540,300 of record CM068475.1, on the reverse strand, counting down.
CATAGTCCTGGATATAAATATAAAAAAAAATCCCTCTCCAGTTTTGGTTTTGTTTTTTTTTTTACCATTTTTTATTTTTGATTAGTGGAGATTTGTTCAAAATTTATGAATTTCTCTTCCCTCTTTAATACAAATCTTTTTCCAACTGAGATTACTGATCACTGAATTAATAGTTCATGTGAGATTTTGCAAGGTTATCCATGATAAAAATGCGCTACAAAGATAAGTGAAAGAAACATACCAAAGAGTGCCTCCATCCAGATGCAAGGCGCATAGGACATTTTTCACTGAGTAAGTAGGGCAGCCCTAATTCTAATCTGACAGCCTCCCCTGACACTCAATAAAAGAGAGAAGTGAAAGCTGTACAAGCAAAAGGGAGAAATAAGCATAGAGTGGGAAGCCTGTTTTGCCCTTGCACGTGCAGATGCATGCATGCTAACAGCCCAGAGCAGTCCAACTGAATGTCTCTCTCGCTCTTAATTTTCAACATTTTCTCTCACTCATTGCACAGCAGGGGCAAAGCAAAGCCACAAGACCAACAGTGTATCGCTTCCACCAGCTCTGTCTTAAGGTCTCTCATGTTGGCTTTTGTTTCTAATTGTTTTTCATAGTGGGATTCTATCTGTGTTTGTATCTATCCTGCTAGAGTGGTTTAATAAATGCTTTTCAGAAACTTTTATATCTGAATGCTGTGCTCTCATGCATGAGCCCATATTTCAGCCTCTCCGCAGGTGTTTTGTAGGCCATCACCATGTTTTTTCTCTATAGACTAATTGAGCAAGAGGGTGGGTGACAAAAAGGCTTGTCATCTGCTGTTTTTGTAGCAATGATTTCACAGGTGGGTCAACCCTGCTTTCACTCTGTGAATACATTAACAGCAGGCACAGATGGACGCCACGCAGCAAAGTGTGTGAGTCAACACTGCCACTATAAATCCAGGACCCCATTTAACAATTCACTGAAAACATGAGTAGGTTGTCTCCCAGCGGTGCAGCTTCTACTGATTAGCCATCGCTTATCACAACAGGTTCAGGTTGCATGCATATATTCATATTCACATTGAGCAGCTGATTGTTCACTTTCTAAAGTCAGTGAAAGTTCCTGTGCAAGTAATGCTTCTGGCTTGTTAAACCACGCTTTGACATTCACATTGTAGTAAAGTAAAAAGAGATTAAAAAGAGAGAGAGCCTTATTCAGCACTCAGCAAATTGACTGTGGCTCTTTTATTGTTTTCACCAGCTGTGCTTTGACATGCTGTGTCTGTCTTGCCCTGGGGATTTCTTGGTGGTGTCTGTCTTGGTATGTCCAAACTTTTCTTCCTGCTCTTTGTTCTTGATCATTTTACTATTTGAAACAAACAAACACACACACACACACACACACAATCTTTTCGCTTTACCATGTCTTTTTGTAAAAGTCTACTGTTGTTTTGTAGGGTTGTTTTTTTTTTTTTATATAGTTGTTGTTGTTGCTGTTTTTTTAATTCAGCTTCATCCGGGGTTTCGCAGGCTTGTTCTGCCCCCACCTGGTAGGCAAGGAAAATAGTTTCTCACAAACAAATGAAATAAAGCCCCATGCCTTTTACAGTTGTATTTTAAATACCACCAATGTGTCCACGATAACAATAATAATTGTATTAAGAAAAACTGACTCTTCATGGTCAATATTAAGTTCCTCCTTAAATGTTTTAATCTGTAAAGAAATCATAGTTTAATGAAAGATCAAATTATCATCAGAACGAGGTCAAAACTCATTGAAATGGATTACATCACATCATGGCCATGATTTAATACAGATGCAAAATCTTCTGTGCATGCTGTTGATAATGCAGCCTAAGTCTTTCTGTAAGAGCCTTGATGGAAGAATATCCCATTTTAATCAGCAGTTCAAGTTTTCTGCAAACAAGAAAGGTTTTTTGGTTTTTTTTCCTTCTCTGCCACTCTGTCTCCATAGCCCATCAGTAGCACATTGAAAGTCCCTTTTTTCTCGTACTAAGCCACTCCATGAGCTGTGCAACTACACTGTGAATCAAGCTTTTCCTCTTATGAAATTTGGGAACCTTCAGCCCTAAAGCTTCGGGGTCATTGCTCTTCTCAGTTTCACTTCCTTTTATTCACTACTGAAATGACCCTCCAGCTACATCCTGGTGTACAGATTCATACTCAGTCCTCATCAGGTGCAGAATGTTACAGGCAATCTGTCTCCGTCTTACACCTATTTTTCTCTATGACAGTAAACCTGGACTTTAAACACAGTTGACATGTTTGAACAATAAATGTAGGCTATATTTAAATATGTCAATGTTAAATATGTTTGCACTTATGTCATAAGTGCAAACGTGGAATACAGTATATGTACAACGAATCAAACCTACACTTTATTCATAAAGCATTTACACATATTTGTAGGCCATTTGTACTGTTTTAGAACATTTTTGTGGATATGTCACTTGTCTCTTCTTAAAACAGTTAATTTTCCTTCCTTGATTTTCATTTCTCCCACCAGATTTTTTACTTTTATTCACTTGAGTTGAGAAAACCACAATGCAATGCAAATGCAAACTAACACTATGCAAAGGAATCATTTATTTTGTTGTTATTTGTATGCTTCATGTAGTGACTACTGCAACCGAGCAAGCATTAGAGGGGCTGGTTGCATTTTGATTGGTGTACTCTTTTGAGTAGAGCAGTTTAGTGGGTCACGGGTCAGTTCACAGGGTTAATTAGTCAGATTTGTCATACTGTCAGCCCCGTGAGGACTGTGCACCAACTGCCACTGTTTACAATCTAATGAGTTTCCAACTCATTAATCACAAGGCTCAAAAATTTATGAGAACAAGACTAGTTGCGTATTAGATTAACAATTTCCTTGCTTCCTGTCAGCTGTTGGTAATGATGAGTTTTAGAGATCAAGGGCAAGGAAAATGTGTGTTCTGAGATGCTGAGACTTGCTTCATGCAACATGAATTTCAGAAAGAATATCAGAAATGGTACCATAATCCATTCAATAATTTAAATCAAACCTTGTGAATCCTTGTTCTTACAACTGTTTCTGGATAAGTTCATGTCTATTAAAGGGGAGTCAATTTCCTCACATTGTTATTCCTGTTAAAGATTGAGCTTTAATTGTGTCAATTAAAGCTAAATCTGAATTTTGAAACTGAAAATGCAGCTCGCCTACAAGTTCTCCTGTGTCTTGCAGTAAATGGAAATTGCTATTTCAAACCTAGGACATAACAATAAGATTTAACTTAGTTTAGGACTCACAAGAGACAGATTAAAACTAGAACAGCAGACGCTAAAACATCCTTACCCTGAAAGGCATTATGTAAAGCTCCTCAAGACTTTACATCACTGTTTTCAGAGCAGTTTTATATTTCATGTTAAGTATAGAGATCTTCATGGGTCTAATTGCTGTTGTGGTTTTAAATCAATAAAATAAGAAAGGAAGGTTGGCTTGTTGCGTGAGATGTGAATGTTACACACATTTACCACCGGATGGCGATGCGGTACAAGAGATGAACATGTCCCCTCCAGCGTTGTTTCCATGACCTTCACTGACTTATTCTCTTGAAGAATGTTGTTGTTCAGGGTCTATCTGTACCCATGCAGTTAAATAAAGCTGTTAGTTTGAAACAAAATCATCTTGTAAAAGCAAGTGAATGCCAGAACCCAGGTGCCCTTCCTGAAGCCTAACAGGAATTTGACAAACATCACTCTCAGCTACAGCGCAAAACAAATGTGTCGTCATGTAGCAATCTCTTCAAAGGATCAAAAGTAAGCGGCTCTACACATAACTCTGCCAGAGTTTCAAGGATAGTATTTGATGGAACAAAACAAAGCTTTTAAGTCTAGCAACAGAACTGTAGATATGTAAGTGCTTGATGTGTATGAATATGAATGGTAGAAAAACATTCCTAATGGGTGTCCTTTAAGAAATGTTTTGTTCACTTTTACAACAGCAAAATATGTTGTTTGTCCACAGTATAATTAGGGCAAGTTATTATTTAGTGGATAATTGCATCCACTGATCATTAGATTTCTATTAGATTAGATTTCTATTTTTTTCCAAACCACCCAAATTCAAACAGTTGTTGTATAAAATTACTAATTAAAATGGGAAAGGAGCAAAGTAATACTTTTATTCATTACAAAAGTTCACCACATTACTGCTGATCAAATCATGAACAACAGACAAACCAAATGGTTAGTTGGGCAAGATAGATGTTTTTCTGTTTCCTGTCTTTAGAGGTTCTGAAAATCATCACTGCCACTAGATGTCACTCTAGACTACCGGCATGTCAGACACAAACAGGCGTTCTGTCAGCCTCACCTCAGGCGCCTGTTCAGCCACCTCCCACCAACCAGTCCCATCTTTCCCTCCTCACATTACAAGTCAGCAACGTGTTGGTCCAATCTGCCTCCAAGCACAACTACACAGACACAGAACTGTCAACATTGCTTTGTCATGTCTTGGCAATGCTGAAAGTTAGCAACATTTGCAGACCAAATTTAAAATGCTGGTAACAGCAAGTGAAGTGACATCATGCTGCTGAGCACTAAGAAGAACTTATATGTAACACTGTGTGTCATTAAGCACACATAAAGTAGAGGAAAACCAGTTCAGTCCTTTAACTGGAGCCCTATAGCAGCCTCTAAGTCTCTCCATCTCTGTATGAGTTCCACAGACTGATTGGGAAAGAAATTCAAAAACTGAAGGAGCCTGTAAAGACTCTGGAGCTGGCAGAAAATTATAAACTTTCTGGATGTTTGATAGCCCACCAGGCAAACAGCATCTGACGGAGCCTTACAGAGAAAGAAATTTCGCCTGAGATTTATCTATGATCACACAAATGATGCTGAGTGAACCAGTACAGACAAACATGGAGCTGGCAAACACCTAAAAAACTTTCTGGATGCTTGGCCAGTCCGACGTCCAACCAGGATTTAAACAAGCTGTCCCCAAGGCCAGCTGGCCTGTGCTCTGGTCTCACTTCTCCTAAAGTGATTTCTTCAATGGATGTAACTCTGAAAGGTTGCTTTCACTTGAACACTACATACTGTACTCTCATCCCATGTGCAGGTTTTGTATTTAAATGGTTTAACAGGACCAAAACTGAAAACAGAGGTTTGGGTTACAATACCACTAGTAAGCAAAAACCATCTACTCTTATAATATTGTTCAAAATTTTCTTTAATCTATTTTACAAAACCTTCAAGTTAAACTCAACTAAATGATTTTACCTTCATATTTATCATACAGATTAAACAGTGGTGTCATTCTCTGCAGTGACATCTTGAAAGATATCATATTTTGTCATTTGGACACAACTGCACCAAAGCAGCTCTTGGTTAGGCAAAAAGTGAGTGTTGACAATTATGAATTTCAGGAACACAGCATGTAGAAAATGTGTGCTATTAGAATGCTGAATTAATTGCCATTTTTATTGCGTTCTACAAAATTTTATCTTTTTCAGTGGAAGGGTTGGTGGATGAAATCATTAGGAGTGAACTGAAGGGCTAACAGGTGGGCTATAATGGATTCTTTCCCCAAAGTGGATGTGTCTCTCTTTTACAATATCCTCATACACTCTTCCTCTGCACTGAACTGTGTGTGTATAAGTGTGGGTTTCTAACCCCTTCCTCAACAGTTCTTTGGTGAATTGAACGAGGCAGAATAAATCATAGTGTGATCAAGACGTCATCTTCATGTTAATGAAAACATGATGTCTCATAATAAGTTTCCTGATCAAGGGGAGCTGTTGCTGCTTAATAACTCAGTGCCTAGTGTTTGAAAAGCGTGGGGTGTGGAGAAGGATACAGCAGACAGTGTTGCCAGTAGTAATCTGTTATCCTCATGAAGCTGTATTGTATATCCCCAAACCTTGTGTTTATATGCGTTTTTATCTACTCGTCTAGGAGTGTCACTATGCCAATTACATTTAAATTCTTTTATTTGTCCTGCAGCAGAAATTGCAATTAGAGAAAAGATATTATATAGGGTATAAAAAGGTTAAATATGTTTGATTATGTACAATAACGACATAAAGTTTTGTCTCTTTTTGGCAAATGAAAATGCCTGTCTGTAAAAATTATTGTACAAAAAGAGAACAATTACACTTAAAGGTAGCCAGATTATCAATTGCGTATTATTGACAGAATCAATATTTAATTCTGTAAATATTGCTGCTATTGTCAATAATAGTAGATCACATCAACAAAATTCTCTGTGTAATATTTCCTTACACTGTTCATGATAGGTAAAAACTCTAATCCAGAATCAATACCATCTCTCTGCATCTCACCTTGAAAGGAAAAGTTACTGTTCTGCCAAAAATAATTTGGTACAACTCTGAAAAAAAAGAATATGACCAGCTACAGATTTTACAATTTTAATCCTCTAAAAGGTCAAAACAGCACACCCCTCTTCTGTACGCTCATCTCTGAAGTTACAACACAAAGCAACAGCAGTACATTTTTGAAAGAATGCTAAAGTGCTGTGACAACAGGACAGCAAAGCACCAAACATTGAAGAAAAACATGCAGCAACATGCAGCTTGCAAGTAAATAAGTTCAGACCGTATGTTTTGACATTCCAGGAAAGTTTTACTGTGTGTTGCTACTGCTATAAATCCATGTTTATGCCTTCACCCTCGTAATCAATTATTCAACAAAGAGGCAGGGTGCAGACTTCGAATGTTCAGTTGTATTTAGAAGGTTCCTTTGAGTCAAAAATAAAGGGGTGTGTCTGCTAGGTAACATCAGTGTTGAGTATCTGTTTTATTTCATGTGAGATAACATTAATCATTTCAAGACAGCGCCTCTCTCACTTTGATTTAGAAATTTAATGATTCATGAGATGCATGTCAAAGACAAATTCCAGATGGGGAAAAATGATTTAGTATTTTGGGAAGTCAGAGCTGTGCCTTTTCTGAAGGAGAATTACAGTATCTAGAAAATGACAAAATGAAAAGTATCAGCTTTGGAGACAATGGATAAAAGGACAAATTTTAAGAACTCATTGTAGCTGAGTGTAGTTACAGGGAGAATAAGGCACAGTAAATGCTAAAATGAGATGTAGTGGGGGGGGGGGGGCTCACATAGTTTGGTCTTCCAAGCTCCTCAGCAGTTGCATGTTATCGAAATTGGATTATGAATCAGAAGTCGTCTTTTTTATTTAGTATTTTTGTTTCAACTACCATGGACTCCCTAATATTACATATACTATATGTAATGAGCTTTCAATAGGCCCATTTATTTTCACCGTTGCTTTACCGGAACTAAAAAGATCCCCAGATGTGTTGGCTTGTAGTGATGTCCCTCAATTTAAGCTCTAATGAAAGCTTTGTCCTACCGCTGTGAAGCGGTTCCTTGACAACACTTCACATCCGCCATTTCAAGGAAAGTGCCAAACAAAATGCAGCAGTCTGCTTCGCTCCAAAATGAGCTCCCCTTCTGTGATGAAAAATGCTGCCTGTCTCTTTGCTTATTGCTGTGGCATTTAGGTGGCTCAGTGTGGTGATTTGAAGAGCCTGTAGTGTCAAAGCTATTTCTCCTGCTTGTGGCTTAATGCTCTGACTCAACAAACCTGACCATTGTCATTTTCCCCCATTGGCTTCATGGTGGCCATGAAGAAAAGCCAAGAAACCTCGGTAATGACCTTCAAGGAAAGGGCTGTGATTGCACATCCGTTTCACACCGAGGACCTCTCCCTTATTTCGCCAAAGCAGTAAAATGCTGTACGGGGGCGAGTAAAAATGGTAGTCAGGTATATACAGTATTTTTTGTTGTCGTGGAAGATAAAAGGGGAAGCAAACAGAGCAAAGGTGGAGCAAAGTTAAGTTGAAATTTAAGTTATCTGATAATAATTTAAAAAAAGATTTTCATATCTATGTTATAATTCTGTGTCCTTCAAATCTCATTTGCTATTCATAAAGAAAGAATGTGTTGGAGGTCTAATTTAAGCATTCCTCTCTTATTCATTTCTGTAGATGCTCTCATTCATTTCTGCAGCAATATTTCTACCTGCATGTATTAACTGGTGGTATCAAAGACTATTACACTATCTATTACAGCAAATAACAATTATATCTTGGCACTTTCGTGCACTGTTTTCAGTGATTGTTAACAAGTTTTAAAGTGTCCTGTGACCTTGCAGAACAATGTAATTTGAAGGTAAATCATTAACTGCAAAGCCTCATGAAACCATCTATGCTGTAATTTTTTGCCTTTGATTTGCAGTGATCAACACATTGTAGAGGCAGATAGATAGATAGATAGATAGATAGACAGATAGATAGATACTTTATTAATCCTAAAGGAAATTTAAGGTATCCAGTAGCTTACACAGAAACTTACATAGCATCCATGTATGACAGATAAACAACCCACATACCAACCACATAAAAATTATAGAGCAATAGCGGAATATATTAGAAAAAAGAACAAGAATTTAGGGCAAAGGTTGGGGCGGAGGTGCAATGGGCTAATGTAGCCTGTAAGTACAGTCAAAACAGTCCGAATCAGACATCACATTGTGATGAGGGAATGGAGGTAGAAAGAGGTGGACTCATTCTGTTAAGTCCATTTCACACCTCCTCTCCTGTGTGGTGTTAAAAAGTTGGATGGCCCTGGGCACAAAGGACCTCCTTAGTCTGTCCATAGAGCATGACAGAGACAGAAGTCTGACACTGAACATGCTCCTCTGTTTGGAGAGTATGTTGTGTAGTGGATGCCAGTCATTGTCCATGATGGTCAGCGTTTTACTCCTTTTCTCTGCATCTGTTGTCAGTGTGTCTATTCAAGGCCAACCACAGAGCTAGCTTTCCTAACCAGCCTGTCCAAATGAAGAACATCACTCTCACAGCACCTCTCCCCATGTCCATATGAGTGTGAACTCTGTGCAGGAGATGATGGCATCCTTAACGGCCACCTTCTCCTGGTGGGAAAACTGGAGAGGGTCAAGTGCGTGGTGGACCTGTGGTCTGAGGAGGTGGAGTTGTAGTCACTCCATGGTCTTCATCACATTTCATGTTAGAGCGACAGGCCTGAAGTCATTCAGCTCACAAGGATGAGGAACAGGTCTTAGGAACAGGCACAAGGCATGAAGTTTTCCACAGCGGTGGGACCTTCCCTTGTTGGAAGCTCGTGTTGAAGATGTGCTGAAGAGCTTCTCACAGTTCCCCAGCACAGGATCTGAGCAGTCTGGGACACACTCTGTCTGGGGCAGCTGCTTTCCTGGGGTGTAGTCTCCTCAGCTCACCTCTCACTTGATCCTCCATGACAATGGGGGGGTTAAGATGTGTCACTATGCACCTGGGGGAGGGGTGCATCTGTGGATGGTCACTGGTGATTTCAGGCTGGTGTGAGCGTGAGTGGGGTCACGCTGTCCGTAGGGACACCATGGGGGAGGTGTGGGGGGTGGGCAGGCCATTGCAGCAGGGGCAGGGCAGTCCAACCTGTTAAAAAAGTGGTTGACCTGGTTTGCTCTCACCACATCCCCTTCTGCTGTGCTGCTGCTCTTCCTGCAGCCCGTGATGGTTTTCATTCCATCCCAGACCTCTTTCAAGTCATTCTGCTGCAGTTTCTTCCTTCCCTCTGTAGACCCCAAGAGTCTGTCTTTGAGCTCCCACTGTACGTTCTTCAGCTTTTTGTTTGATCCCCCTTTTTGAAAGCCCTCTTCTTCCTGTTGAAGAGGTCCTTGACATCACCGGTAATCTAAGGCTTGTTGTTTCGATAGCAGCGTAGAGTTCTTGTGGGAACAACAATGCCCATACAAAAGTTCAGGTAGTCAGTTGTGCAGTGTGTCACCCCCTCAATGTCCTCCCCATGTGAGTTCTGGTGCATGACTAGTTCGATGTCCACAACCAAAATGGAAATGTATGCAACGGGTTTGTCCACATCACAAAACCAAAGTATCATCTGTTTTTAAGGCAGTGTACATAACTGATTTTGTATAGCTTGAGGGTCGATAAAAATGTCATAGTTTTGTCCAAATTGTGCAATGCCTTATTTGGAGAGGATGACATGTATTTAGATATTAAACCTGTAGGTGTCACTGTTGGCTAGCCACTGTTCTGCTACCAGCCAGCACCGTTTGTGTGGATCTCACAGCTTCTATGACAGCAGATGGTGCTGATCATCATGACTTCCATCATATTTATTTTTCTTTGTTGCTTCTGTAAAACTCCACCCTCCAGATAAATAAACATTACTATTGACAGGACATGTTGGCTCAATGCAATTAGTCCTAATTAAATAAAATAAGATACGGGTAGAAGGCACACAGTCTGAACCTGCAATTAAGCCTTCTGTATGACCCCTGAGGAAGACTAATACAAACAATGAACAGACAGGAGGATCCATTTTCCTTAGTTGTAGTTCTTCAAATGCCTCTTCATATAACAGCAAAAATTGTTTTTTCTTCATTTTACACGAAGATAATTAGTCAGTAAATTATGAAAATACTCCTCTTAATGTGGCATCTCATGGTGTTCTTTACACTGTTGACATTCCTATTCCTAAACAGGGTTGTACTGCTGTTTGTTTCAGTAATTCAACACATCTATAGCGCATGAGTTCCTTCCTTTATACTTACATTACTCAACTATTAGAGCGACTTTATGGACATCTCATGAAATCATCATGTTGAAATGATTTCAGAAAAAGAACAGGTTTCAATGGTACTGCAATAGATTATTTTCACACTGTAAGACTATTATATCTGGGTTGTGGCTAACTGAAATCTATCTATTTTGGTGAATAAATGAGTTGCATTTGTAGACCCGAACACTGATAAACTGCTGAGGATGCAGGACTACATTCCTGTCTGGAGGTGATTGACAATGTGTCATTACCTGACACACCCTTTTCCAACAATGACTCCGTTGTGCTCCCTGACAACTTGTCTGCTTAGATGGATAAATCAACTGCATTAATTTCTGCTTCTGCTTGGGGAATGAATGCAATGCACCTGGTGGCTTGTTGCTGCAGCCCAGTGTCTGCTGCAGGGTGGCAGCTGGCAGCAGCCCCACCCAGCAGGCTAATTCTAATAGTCGATGTAAAAAAATTTGTTCAGAAAGCAAGAAAAAGACAATAGCAGCTAAGGAATTTAAATAAATATTTTGTTGCGATACACAGAACAGGATGATGTCATCCTGTATGAAACTAAAGTCAGTGAAAAACAGGCTGAATATCTAGTTAATTAGCTAGATGTGATAGAACCATGTTAATAATAACCAACAACTATATATATTTTTTAATTGTCATAATCCATATATTCTTAAGAATATATGAATGGAATTATGAAAATTAAAATGGTGACTATAGCAACTATAGCAATCAGTTCTTGCTAGGGGCTAAACAAATGAATGGATTTGTGTTGTAAAAATGTGATCATTTTCCCCATTGTTCAGCCAAAAGCCTTTTTGGCCTTTTAGTTTCTGACACTCAAAAACATTGCACATTGTTGCTATATATATATATATATATTTTTTTTTTAAACAAGACAAGGTATAAACCTGTGATGTCTGAACCATGGTGGGAAGGGGCGGGGGGATAGTCAGGACGACACCTCCTGTCACAGTCTGCTGGCTCACTCTGGCTTCCCGGTTGAATAAGAGGAGTGCTTCCAGTTCACTGAGCCTCACTGCTGTTACTCTATAGACTACTTTTACTGCAAGCCAACCTTTGCTAACTGCTAGAAAAACCACTGCAGCTTGTTGCAGTCAGCACAGCAATAAAAGCCCTCTTAAGAAATACACGTTGAAGTGGAATTTCACATGAAAAGCTTCAAAGGAAATTTTGAGCTTGTAGTTGCTGCAACTGCAACACAGCTACAGAAGTCCAGTTATATAGAAGGTTTTGAACTAGTCTTGTTTATTTTTATGTGCTTCAAAGTGCGTTGAATTTCAACCAGATAATGTGAACTGGAAATAATTTGTTTCACTATTTGAAGGAAACTGCGTCTTTCCTTTGCACTCTGACAGCACCACTGCTCTGATCCCAGAATGTTCTCTCTCCTGCCTTATTAAGGTTGGCAGGGATAAGAGACAATGACAATAAAACAAACAAACAAACAAAAAACTACACATGTTGTGTCACAGCCATCTGTGGGATCACATCAAATTTAAATACTCTTCCTTGCTCTCACAAGTTCAAACAACATACTGGAATGGTACAACAATTGCCTTTTTGACTAATTGTGTATTTAAATGTAGTACTGTGTATGCGAGATTGTATACTGAAACAGTGAGGGAACTGCCCTTTTCTTTATCACAATGAAACATTATGTATACGATATGTTTTGTTCAGAAGAACCCTTTGGGAATACGGCATGCTACAGTAGCAAAGCCAGTTAGCACTGCGTGATTGAAATATAGCAGCAGTTAATGTCTGCAGATTTCAGCTGAGCTCCACTCGCTCTCTAAGATCAGATAAGGCAATGATGTCGGTTGAAAACTTATGCATTACACACAAGGAGTCCCACTGGACCAAGAAGATAGACTTGCAGAGAATCACACTGTATGTATGCAGGAAATATGATGACTATTGAAAGGAAACTGGCAGCGTTAATAAGAAAGAGGGCTGGCGAGTTGATGGCAGTAAAATAAAGATTTGGTCAATGTTGACATGGTTATATTTACATTTACTTATATGGCATATGTTTTATCCAAAGCAGAGGTCTGGTTATTGTTGTTTTGTCATGACTGCACAGACTGAAATGCCAGTCGTCTTTGTAAGAATATGGGTTCTTTGTTTGATGTAAAGTTGCAGAAAGATTCAATGTAGGAACTTTTTCTCAAAATAGGTTTATCAAGATTACTAATATGAGCTACTGAGGTAACCAGTTTTAACAATCTATTTTGATCTATTTTCCCTAACACAACCTCCCTGATGATCTTGTACGTATGGTTACCATTCAAAGGAGTAAAACTTTTGCTGATTGGGTTGAAAACTAATAAATTATTTTACGCTATTGGGCTCTCTTAGAGGCAGCACGGCAGCATTGTGGTTAGCGCTGTCGCCCCACAATAAGAAGGTTGCGGGTTCAGTTCCTGTGTGGAGTTAGCATGTTCTCCCTGTGCCTGGGTGGGTTTCCTCCAGGTACTCCGGTTTCCTCCCACCAAAAAGATATGCATGTTTGGGTTAAGTAGTGACTCTAAATTGTCCGTAGGTCTGAGTGTGAGTGTGCATGGTTGTGTGTCTCTGTGTGTTGGTCCTGGGGTGGACTGGCGACCTGTTTGGGGTGACCCCGCCCTCGCCCAGAGTGAGCTGGGATTGGCTCCAGCACCCCCGCGACCCGGAAACAGGAAAAGCGGTTGAAGATGGATGGATCTCTTAGAGGTTCAAATGTGTGTTTGCGCAATCCTTAGGTTTTTTTTGTGTGTTTCAAATCTGTGGCAGACCAGAGATGCGTCCCAACAGGCAAATCTGCTTGTTTCCTGTGAAGACCTAAATGTAGTCCACAGTGTTGCTGTGGACTTTTTAAAAGGTATGATGTAGGTCTAATATATAGAAACCACAAACAGTACAAGATGAAAAATTGCCCACAGGATCTCTGTGAAATATTGTTTGTTGAATTTTACAGGAGATGGGCAGAGGGTAGACTTCTTCAATAGATGCATTCCCATTACCCTTAGAAATCTAAACAGTGAATTAAAAACCGATGGAAACGTGAATTTGGAAAAACCTCTCACATGTCACAAAAAAGTTTTTACACTCTCATTAGGTGGTTTTTCAGATGAAGAGATATTGCAATATTTCACAAACTGGTAATGGAAAATCTGTTTTCAGTGACAGTAATAGCAGCTTGCCTTTCAGAACCAGCTCCTGACAAGAGGAGATATTTTTTGCCACGAGAGGTCCAGTGGCCTATCACGGTTCATTGAACCTTTCACGATAATTCAGAATCCTGGGTTCGTCTGATTTAAATGATCATGGCGGTGGTTGCAACAGAAAGCCCAGTCCTGACACGCTGTGGGTTTGGATCCAGTGTAAGTGCATCTATGTAAAGCTGAAAAGACCGTTGCAGGACCAGAGTTTGCGAGAATAAAAAATTTTAATTATTGGGTTTATGGTTTGTTGCTTTGTGAGGTTGTTTATTTTTTCTGTTCATTTACTAACCCTGACCACTCTGGTGATAATAAAACAATCACCCTCAGTCAAAACCTTTCTGCCACCAAAAAATCCCTGCCCTATGTGTTCCATATGTTCTAATAATGCTGTTTCAGAGCAGCAAACCAAAATGTTTTGCCGACCACAATTGACCAGCAATTGCTCAATGTCTTACTCTTCTTTTTAAGAAGAGCCTGAGATAAGGTGATTTTATCTCCTTCTCAATTAGGAACAGTGCTATGTGATTGACATTTACATTTGAAAACAGCCTGTCATGATTTGTGTCTCATTCAAGTGTCTCTAGCCTAAAGCCAATGCCCAAAGCAGGTTTGAAAAAGTGAATGATTTGCTTTTGGTTGAAACATTTTCCTCTTTTCTCACAGTCCTCAGAAAAAATGTTGCTCCCCACCTCAGTGCTATCAGTCCCAAGCCCCAGGCACTGTGTTATAAATCCCACCCTTCTCATACAGAAGAGGAGTGATAGTTGGTTGTTACAACTCATAGCAATTGTTTAGGTGAGACCCTTGTGGTGCCTTTTGCTTTATATGTAACCACATCCCCAGCTTGCCATTATCAGCGCACTGACAGACTTTCCACTCTTACTCATCGGTTCCAAGCCAAACCTTTGACCTAGCTACTGAGTTAGTAGCACTCAAACAAAGTCAGCTCAGTGGGCTTTGAAGAGCTGTGTACAGGTGGATCATCCTTACTTTAAACCATAATGATGGACTGTGTTGGTTTCCTAAGAAGACCCGACCCACTCCCTGGTTAAGCATTAAAGGTGATATTTGTGTGACTTTCCTATCGGGGTAATCAACACATTTATAGCGTTGACAGCTACTATTAACTAGAGCCACTGTGTGTACCTTAACACATTCCTGCAGAGCTTATTGTTGTGGAAACTATCAACAACTCACAACTACTGTTTGGGCCTTTTAGTTTGGCCTCTGGCCAAGTGCTGGTCATATGTGTTGGCTCTGCCGTCTAAATTACCTGACCCAGAAATATGCGATATTCAGGAGAGGAATGTCTCTGTAATCTCTCCATATTTTTTAGTTTCAGTATATTTTTTGGTTTAGGGGATAGTGTATATTTAGGCCAAAGCAGAGGTTGTTCCTTGTAATACTCCATATACTCTCAGAATAAAGAATAAAGAGAAATCTAAAAAAATTAATAAATAAATAAATCCAAAATAATAATAAAGAGATTAAAAAAAAATCTATGAAACAATAGTTATTTCTTTTGTATGGCTTTCTTCGCATTCTTGAAGACAATTATTTACACTAATGATTATAAAATGTAGGATGATGAAAATCAAGAATCACAGAGTTTCTCTCAACCAAAGACAGAATCGGTTTCATCTTAAACTACAGGAGGGAATCATCCTTTTAGATTTGAATATACTCATCATATTAGAGGATATAATACTTCCTCTCAGAGTTGGGTATATTATGGCTGTATATTATCAATGACAGGATGAGAAATATTCTTATTAATAATAGTTTTCAGGTTTGGGTCATTCAAACTTCACTTCCTGCAACTTTTCTAAACCTTCCTTGCCACAGAAGGGAAGCACTGTGGAATTACATTATTGGCTCTGGGTCAAATCCTCTTCCTGAATTCCTTCGATCTGAGCCTGCAGTACTGGTCATGTTTCTTTATGACCTTTACGTTACTGCTTTTTGTCACAGAGAGAGCTCTATCTGCAGCTTCCAGATTCAGATGAGTCCACTGCTATTCTGATTCACATCTCCCTTCATCATCTCTGTCTGCCAAAGATTTCTAATGTTATATCATTTACAGGCATCTTGACTTTTTTAATGAGTGACTCAAAGTACAACATTGCCATGTTTTTCTTTATATATATTCTTCCATTTTCATTTCTACCGCCATCTTAAATTGGGTTTGATGGCATATGTGTTTGATTTGGATTATGCCTTTATTTCTCATGAGCATTGCCAAGTACATCAAACATCAGATCAGTGTCTCTATTTGTGCCAGTGGACCATTTGAGGCTAAATGGCACATGGCCACTGGCTTTTTGAATGCGGAGAAAGCTGTCTGGTGCATCAGTGTGCACAGCAAATGCAGACATGCAGATGTTAGAGAAAAGTAAGGAAAGAGTTGTTGCTGATTAGTTTAAAGTAGCTAATATGTGAAGGGGTTAGGAATTATTTGACAAGCTCTGCTTAAAAAGCAACTTTGTTTGTAAAAATGTAATTTGCTTGTATTTTGAAACTAATCACTTTTAATTAGGACTGATTGAATTGAATCCTATATATTTTTTGAATTGGGTGGTACTTCAAAAATATATTTTTGCTGTCATCTCTGGGATTCCAGGTTTCTCTGCCACATCCTGACTGAATTAGCATTTTAATTAAAAAGTTTTTTCTTCTTATATTTTTTTTTTTGCAGAGCACTAAAGATTTTAAATTAAGCAGAATTCAGGAAAATATTCTTGAAACGTATAAAGCTGGAGCTATTTAGAGGGACATAACTTTACCTGAACAATGAATATAGGACTTGGTCAGTCCAATGTCAAATGTCAACCTAAATCTGGCAGAAGGGGCCCCTGCAGGGATGATAAAAAACCCACAAATATAACCACCCAGAAACAGTGAACAGAAGGATTAATGTTACAGTCCCACATAAGGACTGTCAAATACAAAATGAGAGTTTATGATATAGCAAGGTACTAAACCTTTGTGTCCTGCAAGCAAGTATGGAGAAAACCCCATCTGCAAAATTTTAAAGGAAACTGGGGAGAATGTCCTGTACTGTATTCATTTGCTGCCTGGTTTGAACAATGGTGCTTTCCTTATACTCAGGCTTATTGTGTTATTGTGGTGTCATATTGTTTACTGATTGGTATGTGCACATTCATTTCCATCCACTTATGCCTCTTTAAACAGACCACCGTGACCCCAACAGGAAAAAACACTATCAAGTTTTGTTCCAGTTTGGTCACTTAGCTTTGGAACTTGCAGTTGAATGTTATTTCTCTTACTTGCGATTCATAGTAGTAACTTGTTTTGGGGTTTTTTTGTACTGCCCCATGTTGTTAAATTTTTGGTAAAAGCTCTTTCAATTCTTTTAATTAATGGTTTTCACTTCCGACCCTCAATTTACTGCTGTGGTTAGAAAGCTGCTTGCAATGTGCCTAAATATTTGTTTATCTGCCCATTGTCATTTGCTCTGTTTCTCTTCGAAATCAGCCAGTATAAGTCGTTTTAAGTATCTACATTGTAGGCAATGGCCTTCTAGTTGTCTCTTTCTTATTCTTTTGCCTCTGTAAGCCTCAGCAGATCAAGTGAAGTTCCTTGAGGGGAAATGCTGACTTAAAAGCATTTGAAAGAACTACTGGTGACTCACTAGCCCTTGGATATTCATAAAATGCTTGATATTAGGATGCCTGCCATATGTTAGACATCTTGGAAATGTATATTCCTTCACAAAATATCCTCCAGTAAATGTAAGTCTATAAAACTAAAGAAATGGGAGTTTCTGTGACTTCTTGTTTTCAGGCAAGACTGCAAGTGTCTATGCTGTGGATCACTGCCTCAATCCACCACTATTAAAATGATTACTCGTACTGGCATGTAAACATGTAGCTTGCTGAGCTTCAACCTGCAGCAAGTAGGGAGGTATCTTTGTGCAAACGCTGAAATGATCACTATAGTACGTCAATTTGACAAAGCATTTACAGTATCAACACCTTACATGAAATCAGTGTTCTCTTGTTTTCTGATATCAACATTTCTCTTCTCTGAGGCTATGTCAGTTTCAACAAATGTAGTGTTCATTTACCAGTCACTGAAATATATACCACGATCAAAAGAGTCACACAAGGATAAGCAATCCGAAACTCATTTTAGGGTCTACTGGCCTTCATGATTTTATGAGTTTCAGAGCTGAATATCTAAGTAACAGTGGATTTACTGTTGTGTAAACACTCATGTTTATACATCTGTTTATGCTTCCAAACCCATAACTAATCAGTGACACCAAAGTCACTGCAGAAAATCTTTTCCAGTTTAGCATCTTAAAAAGGGAATCACGGAGAACAATTTTCACTTTCATTTAATTTTCTGATAATGTTGTTCCTGTTATCAGTACCTGTAGCGCTCCTTGTGAATGCTGAAGTATTAATGTTACTTTTCTGACTTGAGCTTTACCATGCAATTTCTTCTATTTCCATAATAATATTTTCTGAATCATCCATTTGCTCAAAAATCCTGTATCTATATCTCACAGATTTGTAATGTGCCCAGTAGAGTAAAGTTAGAAGTGAGGCAAAAGTATTTGTGCTGATGGTACCAAAGCTCACTCAGAGTTTCTGCTCTATTTGCGTAACATTAAATAGTGGCATGTCCCTCTTAGACCATTCATTGTGTTTGTTTTCACATAGTGAAATAGTGTGTTTTTAGGGCCCTTTTAACAGCATTGTCATACACCAGGTGAGCATGGTAACAGTTAAACAAGCCTCCACGGGAGTCACTGTAAACTAATATCTCAGAATATTCAGGGGGTTTTTTTTTCATTTAAATCATATTCTAGTATGGGTACCGACTATCTTCTTATCTTCTTCATCTTATCAAAAATTAACACTCAAAGAAAGCACAAACCAAGAAATGCATTGGGGCAAATATCTAACCCTTTCAACTTTACTATCATATAAAAATCCAATAGAATTATAATCTAATTATTAATTGACTAATTAGCAATAAAAATATTTTTCCAATATGGTTATGGTATGGCTAGGTATGGCTAACAAACAAGTCGAACAAAACGAGCAAAAAGCTCTCCTAAGTGTGCGTCAGCAAAAGCTACATTTCTAACCAAGGTTTAGTGGGAATGAAGAGGCAGAATAGTACTTACCAAAAGTTGGTACTAAGCCCCCAGGAGAGAAGAGAGTGGTGCTGCCTTGTAGTAGTACAGTGGGGGGCAATGAATAATTTACATTCCTCTTTCATCTCTCAGGTCTTTGCCATCACTGCCATCACTGCTTTCAACTGCCTTAAATCTTTCCAAGCCTTGCAATATTGTAATTGGAAAGGAATTGCTCTACAAGTGCAAAGCATGCTAGGAAGCTCAACAGAGACTTTATGGCTCAAGTGCCAGATAGGATATTAATGGAGATATGAAGATTTAAAGAACTGTTGAACTCAAAGATCCTAGTTATGCTGGTATTTTTTTCCCAGAAGTGCACACTATGTCATGACAGGGTGTATTTTAAATCCACCCATCTTCAGCTACGTTTGAATACATTTGATGATAGTTAGATTTGTTGCATCTCAGAAAATCAGTAAGACACCACTGATACCAAAGGAAAACTCTTTGAGAAGGAACAAACTTTCAGATTGGATGTGGGACATAATTTTACCAAGAGCCATTTAGTCATTTTGAGACGGCTGGCCTGAAAAAGTAGATATTGTCCAATTAAAGAAAATACAGAGCAGCTGCGTGTATTAATTATAGTGCGTGCAAGTTGATTTTGACTCCAGTATATACAAGCTACCCAGAAAGTAGAGACAGATTCACACCGGATTGCCAGTTGGGTTGACCTATTCAACAATGAGCATAAAAAATAAAAGAAAATGAGTTTTGCACAAAGGAAGACCACTTTGTTTGTTTTTCATTTACTTGTGAAGTATGTGTCTCTGTCGATAGAGAGACTGAGTGTCTGAAAGAGTCTGTACACTCTTGTCATGTTTTAAAATTAGCTTAGTCTTGGACGCCATCTTTTTATTTGCACGTGGTTGTCACATCCCACAAAATGACGTGACCAAACTTTATTTTTTGAACCAAAACTACCAGCACTGAGTGTTTGGTAATGTTAATCAGAATCAGAATCAGAATCAGAAATACTTTATTGATCCCCAAGGGGAAATTGCCTTTCATTACAGATGCTCCCATTCAAAAGTCTTAAAGAAGTAGGAAAGTATAAAATATATCAATAAAGTTTAAACATAAGTACTAATATAAAATTAAATATATCTAAACACTAAAATATAAATGTACATTTGTTCTTGTATCTACAAAGTGATAAATAAAACAACAGTTTACCAACATTTGAATGTAGAATATTGCACATGGATGTAGTTATTGCACTGGATTATTGCACATCAAAGTAGTTATTGCACATTAGTAAGAGTCCAGAGTAAACCAATTGAATCAGAGTGTCTGACAGTCTGACTAAGAAGGGATACAATATTATGTTTGTTTCCAAAATGAACAAATGCAATAGTTGGCTCCAATGTTTGGTTTTCTTCATTGGAAGTAAGATTTGGTTGAGCAAAAGAAATAAGTGACCTGTGGACGAGATTATTAATAAAATAAATATATTTTTAATTTTTAATCATTTGCATATTTAATGCTAGTGGTGTAAAACTGACATTTAATTCAGTGTAAAGCATTAAAATATCAGCATTAATCTGAGCACAACAGGAAGCTTAATGATTACTTCTCCGTTGTCTTCGGACCAATCAGCCACATAATAGACGTGATCTGTGAACAATTATAATCTTTCTTCCCAACACAGGGATAAACGGTAATTTTTGATTCTTATTACCAAGTTTATCACCTTCATGACAGGGACACTCACTCTTTCAATGTCTTCATCAGTCAAAGACTTGTCAATTTCTCAGACAGGAATGTTAAAACCCAATCAATATTCTACAAGTAATGTTGCTGAGGGGACACATTAGTAGTCTGGCCATGATAAAGACATTAAAAAGGTAAATGTTGTTAACAATAGTATTGAGATTCTCATGTCTATTTTTGAACTAAGCATCATTTTACTATAGTTTTTATTATTATCATCATTTTAGCAGTATGAATCACATCAGAAGGGCTACAATTCAGAAAAACGGTGTATCTTAATATCATGCCATCACCAGCATACTGGTGATGGCTACTACTTTCTAGTTGTATATGACCTTTTTAATGCACCTTTACATCTTTCCTTTAATAAAGATCCTTACCAGTAAATGACTTTTAGTTTCAGCAAAAAGGAATCCTGAGTTTTTATTATACATCTGAAAATCGTTGACTTCACAGAAAAAATTAAGTTTATCTATCATCAGACCAGCTTGAGGGGACTGCCACTGCAAACTGTGGCCATTAACACTTTTGTGATGAAGTAACATTATTCCTTGAGACAACTTGATCACTTTGACTAAGTTGAAATATCAGCTCAGAATTGTGAATCATGTTTTAACTGGTTGTGGACTAGATTTCTACAAATTGAATAATGTATAATTACAAATATTTTCTTTGTGTATATTTTTTTACTGGAAACAATGTCAGCATCTAAATACACAGTGTCAGAATTTCATAGTGGAGGGATGTCTTGACTGTGTCACCACATTTTAGATGATATTTATTATTAATTCTTTAACACAACCCTATACCAACTAGGTAAGTAACCACGCTGTTTCAGGATATTGTATAACATGGGTTTTAAAATGATGACAAAAAAATTACCTTCAGGTCATTTTTATATATTAATAATGTGTTCTTTTATGATATTGTAGAAAAGCCAGTTTGTACCGGATTAAACCTCCTCAGATAACTATAAGTGAAAGCATGAGACTTCTGATATCAATGTTTTATTAAGTTGGCTATTACATTCAGAATGGTGAAGACCATGAGGTGCTAGTGAAAGCCCAGGAAAACACACACACACACACACACAAAGGGTCTGCTTTATTGTCACAGATCCGGGGTCAGCCCGGATCTCAGATCTGGTCTCAGATCTCTTCCTACAGCCGGCTGGGTCCCATCCGCTCGCTGTGAAATCAGGCTGACCCCTCCGACATTACAGTCTCCTCCCATTGGACGTCACTGCGACCTTATGACTGTCAACTCACCTGACCAATGGCGTGCGGGAGTCTCACGCCTAACGTATCTCTGCGGCCAATCGAAACCCGAGGCGGGTGGGCTTACCGTGGGCCTGGTATTCAAGTTTGGTTGCAAGAGGTAAGCTATGGATGGGATTTTGTGAGTTTTCTTTGACATGTTATTTATTGTCCTCTCCTCATTTTACAGAGCACTGTTGTATGTCTGTGTTTTTGCGTGTCTGTTAAAACACAGACCGGTTGCCAAGGAACGGTCGTTTTATTGATGCTAGTCTGGCTAACTGTGCAGCACTCCAAAGTATCCAAAGCACAGAGAACAACGGTGATTTTCCACAAATACAACAGCTGTTCATTAACTCTGATTTAATGTAGGGTTTTGTCTGGCAAATGACGGCCTCGTCAGCAAACACTGAATGCTGTCAAGTCGCCCTGTCTGATACTGTTAGCCGCTTACTGCTACGTTATCGCTGAGTTTTACTATATTAAGTTTTCCGTCCGTAACAGTTGAGCTGGTTTCCAAACACAGGGCTCTACCTGGAGCTGTAAAACACATCGGGTCATTGTTTTCTGTCGAGCCTCCCGGAGGTTTACTTGACCCGTTTGTTTACATCTGTTTGACGGTTCACATTACGGAGCCCCGTGTCAACGTGCCTGCATTGCTTGCTATCGCTGCTGCACAGGGAGACACGTGTTAAGACAAACAGTGGTGCGAGTTAATGCCTCAGATATCATGGTTAAATAAATCTGTTTACTCAATGTTTTGGCATTTTCAGAAAGCCCTCCACCAAGCTGTGAAGTGGCACGCAGCCGAGCAGAGGAGCCATCAGGACGGATACCAGACCGGACCCCACCACACCTCTCCTTCGAGCTGCCTCCCCAAACTGCTGGATACTAGTCCGAACTATCTGGAAAACAGTCCACTTGGTTTTATTCTTTATCTTAACACGGAATGGATTTTGAGAAGACCTAATCTGGATAGTTTGCGGTATAATTTATTTTTTATTTTTTGTTAAAAGCCCGCTGGAGGAGTTTTGGCCAACTTTTAGAGAAGTCGCACTGAGATTTTTAAGGAGGGGGAACTAACTTGAAGCTGAAATGGATCAAGCCAGCGGTGGGGAGGACCCGAATAAACCCTCCAAAAAGAAATCCAGTGAGGATGAGGGTAAAAACAAAAAGCTGGTAGGTACACAGAAAAGCTCAGTGCTGTTGCATGGAAGATCTGGGCAGCGCACTCTCACATCCTGTAAACCTACAACCAGGAGTTAAAACGACCCTCATCTTTAGTTTGACAGAGAAACATTCAGTATTCCATATTCAAGGAAGTTTCACTTCAAAAGCTGATTTGTTTTGGTCTATTACATTAAACACTGGACTTAAGTTGTTGTTTCTATTTAGTAGTCAGTATAAACCTTTACATAAAGTCATATAAAACAAAGCCAAATGGTAATATGACTCAAATACAGTTAGTAAACAGCCTGCTGTCAATATAGAACATCTCTGGCTAGTGCAGGATAAGGCTCAAATAATTATTGATGTGTTGTTATTGCTATTTAATGTAGCCTAAAACACAGCAGCTAATAGCTGCTACAGTTGAGAAAAGGGGATAGTGTTTCACTGAGTGCTTTTAAAGCACTCACAGCATCATGTGATTTTTTTTTTTCCCCCCCCTGTCAATACAGCTCTTAGAAGTTCTTTGAACTGCAATCTTGTTGTGACAGTTGGACCTCGATATGAATGTACATAAAGAAAAAGTATTGGTAGTGGATGACTCATCGTACAGTTTAATGTCAGTGTGGTTTTAGGTGGTTTTATGAACTGTGCACTTGTGTGTGTGTGTGTGTGTGCGATTGATAAAACTTTTTCTTAGTCAGCTTGGGCAGCATTATCAGCACAGGAAATAGAATTCACAGGACAATGTCTATTAGATAAGGACTGAAAGCTGCATCAACATATATTCCATTTACAGAAACTCCATTGGCCTGAATTAATGGAAGAGTGTAATAAAGAGTGAAATCATTAAGACATGTCTTTGTTTGGAAATGAGATCACAAAAGTATGGAGGCGTGGTGGTGTTTTGCAAGATTGTGTATGATGCATGGAACAGTAATTTATGCTTGACAACTAAAGTGGTACTAGGACTTATTTCTTTATCCACGACACCACTTGTAAACAGCTTCTTATTTGGTTTATTCAGGAGACTGTAGCCACAGTCTCACATTTATAGTTTTGAATGGAATATAAAATATGTGAACTACGTTTCTATATATTCTACATGCATTTATGCATGTATTTGAGGCTGTAGAGATCAGTGGATGAAATTAAGTTTTCCATGACCAAAGACAAAGAACTTTGGATGATGTTGATCATGGTTTTTCTTTTCCACATGTCAGCGTGGAACGACTGGGTGCTGTTGACCTTTCTGGGTGACGTCATCACAGCTAATCTTGGACTCTCAGTATTCTTGCTTTATAAGGGCCTTTTACTTAACTTTGATTGTATGCTTAATGTTGGGGTTGTTCAAAAGTTAAGTCACAGCCACCATTGCCAAACAAAAGATCAATCTAGCTTTGCTCATGTTTCTGTTTTTAGATAATGACAAAACCAAATTGTGCTGAAGACTTAAGTAACATCTTATGTCTTTACTTAGTTGGTGTGTCTTGTTGCTCTCGTTTGAAATTGTCCCTAGACTCAGACAGAAGGGCATTACTGCTATGTTACAGATTGGGAAACCAGTTTTCAGATTGTAATCTCTGATCAGTCACAGCAAAGTTAAAGTATAGTTTGACCACAATAACTGCCAGACAGGAAATCCCATAATGGATTGAAATGAATGCACTCCCAGAGCAACTAAAGGGTCTTGTCATGAGAAATCCGAAAGAACACCCTATGACTCAAGAATACTCTGGCTTCTAAGTTTAAAGTTGTGGGTGTCTGGATAACACCAGCCCTGAGCAAATCAGTGCTGAGAACGCCCTGGAAGATCACAGCCTTTTTGTTCTGTCAAGTAGTCTCGGGCCAGAAACGCCCCCTGTTCCTCATACCTCGAAGCAGAGCAGTGAGAGGCAAAGGAAGCACACTCTGTGGCTGTTGCACAAATCCCAAGACAGCTTAGTTTGAGGGAGGAAACCATTATTCATTCCTGGGTGGAGCTATGATCTATCCTCTTTTGTTTATACACACTTTTTAGCACCAACTTCAGCTGAAGTGTACAAGCATGAAGGTTTAATCAGTGAATCTGCAAAAGGGCAAATAGAATGACAAATGTGGCTGATAGTTGCACATTTGCAGATTTACTTACATTTACAAAGGGCAGTTTTCATACAGTGCAGTGTATGTGAATGTGGTTTACACAATTGGAGGGGGTAAAGTTTATCACGAGCAGCTCATTCTTTTAGCTAAATAGCACAGTGCCATTTGCATTGCTCATAAGTGGCAGAGACTGCTTGTGCAGTTTGGTCTCATCAAACTGAAATCAGCATTTAGAGGAGAAACACTGAAAGATGTGTGTTTCTTTAACAAGTCACTGGTCAGGATTACATCACAGAAACACCATTTGGGCATTGCGCCCGGGATGTAGGCACTCAAATGTAGGCACGGCCAAGGACTTGACTTGGAATAGCACCACAGTGTTTAGTGGTAGAAATAATTCAAAACTATTCTGCGGTTAGTAGATATTCTTTATGATAATGTCCTTTCCTTGAAGTTGTAACAACATGACACCCAACAAAAACAGGCTGATGGAATGAGTTTTTTTTTCTTCTTCTTGAAGGAATTTTGGGGAGCCGGTCTGACAGAGAAATATTACCCTTCAACATACCAGAGTAAAAGATGACCTCATATAGAGCTGCATGAGGGAAAAAGCAACCCAGTGCATTCCTGAAACAATGTGTGACTTTACATTACAGACTGAATTGTGATTATAGGCTATATAAATAAATGGAATTTAACTAGGAACTTGATTATTTTCAACATAGATCTGAATGGAGAAATCAGTAATTTAATATGTGCCTGTATGTAGAAGGCAGTTTTTAAAATTTCTTTAATAAAGCATAGTCTTATGGACTTTCTTTTTTTTTTTTTTAGCTCTGTTCATTTCATAAGCTTGATTTCAAAATATTAGTTACAGTAATTTTGTCCTCAAGAAACCTTGTTGTGGAGCTAATGGCTGGCTTGTCTTGAAGTTTTTTTTTTATCTTTCAACATAAAACGTCACTAAATAGATAGTGTGAAATCGGCATTTATTGTATAGCTCAGCACCTTTTGAATCATTACACTTTGGATTTAAGCTATCTGTACCAAACATTTCATAGCTTATTAAAGAGCTTTATGACATGCAGTAGATATTTCTTGATCGCATTACAGACTTGTATACATTGAGGAGGAATATAATTGGACAACAGCTTTGCTGTGGTTTTAGATAATTGGTTATTGTAAAGTAGTATTGTAAAGGCTAAATAATGTACTGAGCAGAGATTTTTGGTATAGTATTTCTTTTCCAGTGAGTCACTTTGATGAGCTGAAGCCAAAAATGTATTACACAGGGGCAATTTTTTTTTTTTACAAAATAGAAAAAACAATCACCAATATCTGTAGTTGTTTTGTAAGTAATTTAATTCTGTAATGTAACCTTTTACTGTGATGCATCAGAAGGGTTTATAATGAAAGCAGAAGAAAAGAAAAAGAAGAAGAATGAGAAAAAGAAAGAAGAATAAAAGCCAAGCAAGATACATGGATCACATGAATGTGGGACTTGGCTCATACATGTATTCTGATTAATGACAGTGGAGAAACTGGTTTTACACATTGCAGAGTGTAAATAAAAATATTGGAAATGGTAATGGGAAAATGAGGGTGAGAATATATTGAAAAGAGGACTTAATAGACAAGTAAAAAAAAAAAAATACCACACATAATATGCCAATCAACAACATTCAAACATAAGTATACAGGTGTTGGACATTCTGTGTATTAAAGCTTTCTACATGGGGGATTCTGGTTTATACATTTGGTGCTTCTGTGTTTGTTAGCCTGAGGAAAAAAGTGAAAACTCATTACTCCATACACTATACTTTTTGCTTCTTTTTGCAGCCAGTGGAGTTGAGCCCTACCGGTGCTGGTCTAAGGAAGTCTCACTGTGGCTTCAAAAGTTCACGTTCATTTTTATATCCAGTCCATCATAGTAGTCCTTAAACTGTTTACAGTAGTTGGTGCTGTGTGGCCCTTTGCTGAATAACTCCAGGAAGAACACCAGTTGCAGTTATTTTTGTAGCCCTTGTCTGACTACTGCCTGGAGATATGATGTGGAAGCGTGAGGAAAACCTTTGGTTTCAGAGATATGGTGTGGTAATGTAATGGTAGAAATGTGTGGAAATTCATGTAAATGATTTTTAAAAACTGAAAGGGTGCCAGCGAACCCGTATGCCCAGAATGTTGCAGAATGTAATAGCAAACAAAAAGTTTCCTTGTACTTTCAAAGATTCACACTAGGAATTTAACTCATTCGTAAATGCTACAATTTCAACATGACACAAAATCCTTAAACTGTGGAAGTGTGATGTTGTGTGCACCACACTTCACATCAAATAGATAATTTAGTGAGTGTTGAGTATCTACAGAGATATTGTAAATGACTGTATGTTTATCAAGAATATGCATATTGGGCTACAGGCAAAATTTGACAATAGTTTTATGTCTGATTAAAGAGTCCAACGAGACAAAATGGTGGTGAAGCTTTTGACAGTTTTAACAGTATCACATTGTGAATCACATGTGATTGATCACTGTGTTGCTGCGGTTCTGGCATTTTAAACTCTTGACACTTTCAAACATGAGCTTTAGGGAAGCCTCAGGGATCCTTTTAGGTCATGTAAGCATGCAGTTAGTACAAAGTTGTCAGCTTGTTAAACGTTTGAAAGTGTTGTGCATTGCCTCACTTCTGTTTGGTGAATGTATTCAAGTTTTATTTCACATGGTTCTTCCGTGTTTGCTCGTGCTGGTTTGCATTTTTTCCAACTTCTACACTGAGTGAATATAACTGTCACATTGTTAGGGAGATGTGCGAAAAATGACAGGAAACAGACCACATGTGAGTGTTTTAATAATGGCTTTCAGGAAATTGGAAAGCGGAAATGCTAAAGAATGCTTTAGTCACACAGTGGAAGAAACTAACAGACTTGCAGCTTCGTGTCACTCTCTGAGATGAGCCCTATTCATTTGCATCAATAGATTAAGTCTTGAGAATGAGAAATGTTTGCCTTCTGTATCATATTAAAAATGCCACTATAAGGCTTAACTTTTGCATCAATGCATTTAGAGCTTCTGTGTGTAACAGAAAGTGAGTAATTGAATGTTCATAGTTAGAGACAGGACTGGTTCACGAATAGTAGGCTGTATTTTGGCTGAGCTGCTGCAGAGATAGTCAGATGTAGGTCAGACTGAATGAGTTTTAACACTCTTTTATGTGATTATTATATTTAAGAATTAGGATGGGGGAGTTCCATTTTTGGTGCGGGCAGATGTCTTATATTGAACTAATGTCCTTTAATTCACTGTTTGGCAGTGTAGATTTTGGTGGCTTGTTTGACAGTTGTCTTAATAACTTTTGTAATCAGTACATAGTTTATTTGAATTTCAGAATTTAACCATTACATTTAAGATTTAAGAATCGTAAGGCATTGTATGTGATTAGTCTTTTAAACACCTCACAATTTCATATTGTAGAAAAACTACCAAGATACATTTTCAACATTCAGTTTCAGTTATACACTCTATCATTATCCAGCAGCTAACAAACAGCCTACAGATAACAACAAGGTCCTGAGTTCTAATCTTTTTGCATATGGCAGCAATTAGGGAAAACAAAACAGTTGATCAGATGGATTGTTAAAGGTTTAAAGCTACATTTTGAATTCCATTTCAAATAAGTCAAAATAACAATTGGATCATGAAGTTCCAGTAGCTACAATAGTCTCTCCTGGAACAGATTTATTCCAGTACAGTAGACTGTAATTACATTTCTACATAATATTATGAAGAATTTAAGAAAATCTAAATAGCCTTAATTTATACTCTATCTTACAGCCCTTAACTTTTGTTATAGCTGCATATCATGTGAGCCCTCAAAGGTACAGTACTCAAGACAGAGATAACCTGAGGGCAGTGCTGTGCTAGTCTGCAGTCACATGGTTAGGCCAATCCAGTGTAGAGCTATTCAAATCTCAGCTGTACTGGTTCTTGTATTGTTTCCTTTTCAATAGATGCCGTTTTAGGAAAGTGTAAACAGTGCCCGCACTTTCCCGAAATAATAAGGCTACCACAGACTCATGCCCTTTTAAAGGCACCTCAGCTCTGGCCAAAATCATATACTTTCTTTTTTTCTCATTTTAATTGCTTGATTTTATTTGGGAATGAAACATGTACAAATATATAAAAATCAAGACTGTGTGTAAGAATTCAATGAATTCTGTATCTGTCAAGACTTAATTTATTTAAAAAAGAAACTTCTTCAATCCAGTAAGGTTTTTCTGTGCCAGAATCAGATGTTGCCTGTGTGTGTGTTTGTGATTGTGGCACTGTAAATCTGACTTTTACTCCAATTTGTGATGTGAAGTGATTAATGAATGCTTTCTCGTCTGTACTCTCACTTTAGGTAACAATGGCCCCTCAGTTGTTGGTGTCATTTTACCCCTTGCATGTACTTTTGTTACCAACTTACTGAGTGTTATCCTGCTCTGAGTTTGGGGTTTAAAAGAAGAAAAAAGTGAAAAATATCTCAGGCGTTTCCCAAATCTGTAAAATTCACCAAAGACCTCTTGTGGACTTTATTGTACAAACTTATTCGGACAACTCAGTGAAGTTTCTTGGAATTGGGGAGCTCAGGAGATGAAAACATCAGCTAAAGTTTGAATAAAGATGAGGCTCAAGGCTGTAGTACAAATGACACCAGACTTTTACTATCATTTAAATGTTCAGAAAGCATTATTTGCATAGTGTACAGGAAAACACCAGCAATTACTAAAGTCAGTTCTGACAGTAAATATATTCTAAGTGGATGAATGTTCCACGTAGATATTGTCGGGATATAAACGTCACTTTAAAAATGTGAGGTGTAAATGCGGTCTGGGGGTACTTTCTTCCTCCTATACTTATCAAGAAGAATAAATGTTACTTATGTGTTCATAAATCCTTTGCAGTGGCGCACTGTGCACTACCTCTCCAAGTTTATAAAGACAAGCCTTTGAGAAGACTGTGTAACAAGATTAATATAGAATAATTGATTTGTTTAGACTATGTCTAATTCAGTTACTGTGATGGTATGGTGGTTGCTCTCTGATGCCACTCCCCCAAAACTGAGCATGATATTGGTAATGGTGTACATCCCATCTGATTACACAAAGACAAATTGGATAATTTTGATGTTTATGGCTATGGCTGCTAGCAAACACGAGTCTCTAATGTTGCTAGAAGAAAGCTGTGCCATTTCCCAAAGGCCTGTCTGGTACAGAATT
The DNA here is from genome assembly GCA_034769265.1 of Remorina albescens. Taxonomy (NCBI): domain Eukaryota; kingdom Metazoa; phylum Chordata; class Actinopteri; order Carangiformes; family Echeneidae; genus Remorina; species Remorina albescens. The sequence goes on along the minus strand of CM068475.1, from coordinate 10,509,820 downwards.
TTCTCGCAGAGTAGGTTTTTCTTCAGTGTAAAAACATGTTGTCGATTTCACTATTAAAATAGGACCTTTTCATGAAGAATTAATATGCTGTCAATTCTGTAATGTGTTTCATGGATTCAATATGACTGTGGCCACATAGCTCCATGCCATTTTTTAGTAGGAGCTCTGGTGCACCCTATTGAAATGTTGAGGAGCCACAACCCAAATTTATGGGCCCCTTCACACTGATCTTCAGCAAGGTGTCTCAAATGGTGCATGGTGTTTCTGGTCTGTTAATTGATAATAGCCATAGGCATGCCTCGGCTATCACTTTTCAGACTTTACAGATGCTCCATCTTTGCTGGGCATCAGATTCACTACTGTGAATTTTGTCATTGACCGTTCTTCCTTGGCATTCTGGTATGCAGTGTTGTGATTTGTGATCATGACTCTTTGTTCTGCTTCTAAATGTCAGGTTTTGGGGAGAAAGTTTTTGGGAGTTTTATGTGTGTTGTGATTAGTGCACGTGTTACTGCATCTTTTATCTTTTGGACAGTCATTGCCCTTAAGGGGACATTCATGTTTACAAGCTGTAGGGAACTTGCAAACCTGCAACCATCCAAATTATCTGTTTGGGCAACTGGCAGCTGTGTTGCATGTGCTTTATCTCCTTAAGAAATACTTAATTTTTTAGAAATTACATTTTTAGTGTAATTGTACACCAATAGGATAATAATAAAAGATAAATCGGTGATACTAGTAATAGTAACATTACAACAGAGATAAAACAACAAAAGTGAACTCAGCAAGCTTTTGCTGTGAGAATCACAATCTGAATCATTCAGACCGTTGTGCAATGCTGATGTCAGGGTTTTTAAAAAAATCAAAACTCCTCATAAAGGCCACAAAGTTCCTCTGCAAACATTGTCATTTTCACGTTGCACATTTTCACACACACAGTTTCACACTTTTTTCATCAACACATACATATTTATATATATATAAAAAATGAATTTGTGCTGTTAATTAACAGACTGTAGTCATGCCTGTCGACATTTTGTAATGGTTACCAGAGTTACAAGTTAATGATGTCTCTGATACAATGTTTTCCTTCTCAACAAATCTTGACCTATCATTGTGCTGGTAATCAAAATCAATTACATTTTCAAGAGAATACAGATTTTGGCTGCTTAGCCTCTAAAATTAATATATTTTTCTTAAATTTTCTGTTAGAATTTTTTCTTTTTTTTTTTTACCTCTCAAGGGACTGTGTGGTCTTTCAAACCCTTGCTATCCTGTAGCTAAAGTAAGCAGTTGATTAAACAGGGACATGTGATAGTTTCACTAAGTTGCCAAGAACTGTCAGCAGTGCATTGCATTATAGTCCTCACTGCAAACAAATGCTGGCTCCCAGTAATCCTTTGTTATTATTAGAACTAATTAAAGTAGAACCTAATTTCCTTTAAAACCCGATTTACAGAGGCATTGTGGCTACTGATTTTATAGTGATAGTTCCAGTGAGTGAGTTAAAATGACATCATACAGATGGTCTAGTTAAATTGGTTGGATAGAACTGGCTTTGCTATTTAAAAGCTGTGCAGTGGTAGCCAATGTGAAACAAATTTCATCCTGTGTCCATCTTCAATTAAATTCTATTCAATGTGCCACCTGGTTGTGTTTTTTAATAAAATAAGAGCAATGGAAGGATATGTCTCTACATGAGATGATGTAATATTACCATTAATTGTACTATGTGATGATAATTTTAAAAGTTATTGTGTGAAATATGCGTACTGTCATGGTTTTGGGTCCCCAAATTGACTCTCAAGTTGTGGAATATTGCTTTGTGTTTTCATTTTTAAAGATCTGCGTGGAGTCATAATCATATTTGATTAAGGAGGGACCCAGAGCTAATTTGATTAGGTTATTTAGAGGAATATGTGTCTAGTAATAAACATTTATTATGATGAAAAAGTTTACTTTAATAAGCGGGAGAAGCCCAGAGGACATGCAAGCTTAATTGTTAGATGTTAAATTGCGTTGTTGCAATGTTGCCAAGATAATGGGCAAGGAAAGGCCCTCAAGTCAAGGCAATTAACCAAACAGTGGTTTGATTGTTGTTAAATTGATTAGAAAATGTTTAAGTACTCCATTTGTAAATTAGCTATTGTTTCATGCAGTTTTAGACCGCGACAGAATGCTGGGCTTAATGGCACATATTCTCTGAGATGGAAATGGGAAAAGTTGATGCTTAGGTCAAGTTCTTAGCTCCAGATGTTGCAGGAAGAAAGCTACATGGGAATCCCAGGCAGAATGAATAATGCCCGATGAATATAACATACTGTATTTGCAATCCTGACATAAAAAAATGACATGGACAGCACAGACAGCCTGTACTTGGAGACTGAAGCTTTGTTTTCTGTGTGTTCATAGCTATATCACGCAACTGTTGATCAGTTGTTGCAGGCAAAACCAGTGATGGATATGGCAGTTTAAGTGTTGGCTCAGTGTGGCCCAGAGCGATGGCTGATGAAGATGCACAGAGGGAGGTGCAGGTTGGAGCCAATCTGTTTGCTTGCCCCAGCATCAGTAGTTTCCTGATTAGAACTGTGCAGAAATCCACGGCTGGAGGCAGGCTTTATGGCCATCACCACCCCACATTTCCCTACTCATTAGTACTTCGTAGCCTAGTACCATAGCATATGGCAGTGCTGCTACAAGCCCTGTTTGTCTTATTGTCATTGAGATTAAGATAAACATCTATAGGAAAACGATTATGCACGTTTTTTAATAGATATATAAATGAGACTTTTTGTATAATAATAGTTTGATGAAAGCAAATATTGGAAATTTCCATGACTGCCATTAAATAATTTGGTAGGGGCGCTGCTAAAGATGGTCTTCAGAACAAATGTTACAGAGATAAAAGCAGCCTTTGGTGTGAAACTGTTACAGGCTGTAACATATTTCCTTGTGAAAAAATATATATCCTGGATACATTAGAGGTGCTTTATGTTTTTTCCTTTTATGTTAAATGTTTGGTACGTGTCCTAAATGTGTCCTTCGGGTGTTCACTTTTGAAAACACACTTAGGCTAACACACATTAAAACCCTGTTATTGGGAACATCAAGTATTGTCACATCTTACACATGTACAGTCTCCGGGATATGCCCTTACCCTCAGTGCGGCAAAAATAAGACAGTGAAAATGGACTAATGCTGAGTGTGCTCCCAAGACATTTATCACCTAACCTTGATGTCACTGCTAAGCTTATGTTATTGTAGACTTAATTTGGCTTCTGGGAGGGAAATGAGACAGTATCCTGGGGACACTGTACACGTGTATATGCTTCAGATGGGATATATACTGTGCATTTTGCAGGTGTTGTCATTTTCTGTTGGATCCTCTTTTCACACTGTGCCCTCCCTCCAACAGAACATTCACATAAAAACATTGGCTGATGATATGGTAAGGTGCTTGGTTTAATTTTGGTTTGACTAGTTTTGATTAGATGTTTTACATCATATCATGTTTTTCCATGGCTGCATGAAACTTTTGAAATATATGGATGGGTCAAACTCGCAAAAAACAAATCAACTGAATTAAAATTTACAAAAACACAAAAAACCAAAGGTCAGAATACAGCCTGACCTTTTTGTGTTTGTATGGTAATAGGAAAAACTTAAACTGGTCTCACTTAATAGCCTACAGTTTTTATTATGAATGAAACTTGTGCATAATAATAAAAGGCTCCAAACATCTTGACTTTAGTAAGCAGCTCATAGATCACTTAGTGTGCAATAATTTGGGCTGATGTACTGCTCTGTCTGTGTTTTTTTTTTTTATATCCTTAGGTAACAAATAGTCTCACATTCACACTTCAGAGCTTTGTTTATTATAGCATTAATTTTAGGATGTACAATGTAATGTTCACATGCATCTGAAACAATGTTTTTGTCTTGGCTCCTAAAATGTTTGATCCATCCAGTAATATTTCACCCAGCTGACACTAGTGAAATCGTCATATGTTTGATTTTTTCCATTTAGTTTTTATTTGTTCATTCATCCAGCATGTCTTTTTCATTCTATTCACTAAAAAGGACTAACATTGACTAGTTGCATGCGGCCCCTGTACTTTTTCTGCTTTCACACTAAATGTTACTACACTGCATTCATCTCAATAGTGTCAACTGATCAATATAACAAGAACTCAACTGACTGTCCCTGATGTTACAACACTGATCTTATGTAATTGTATGTCAGAATTATTTCAATGACATAAACACAAACCAGGTGAATGATGGTAAGTAGCGCCTTAATTTTTAAAGTTGTATGTGATATGTTGTGCCAAACACAGTTGGTACTTTATTATGGATATTTTCTAAAGATTGTGTCTCCTTTTGTTTCTACTATCATGTTATTTACAGTTTAACCATCATAAAAGCACCATTTTAATGTGCCTAATTTTCAATATTAAACAAGAAAAAATTATTTTAAATCCAAAAGCCATTTAAATAAGATTACAGAATTATAAAAGTGTGCATAAAAATGTATCCTGGCTTTTTATTGTTTTTTGTTTTTGTTCTCAACTGAGTACCTAGAGATAGTGGCTCTCTCTCTCTATGTCAGTCCACCATGTGCCAGTGTAAGATATCTTCACAATTGCGGTCAAAGGATCGTTAAAATTCAAGTGGTATTTCATTGGCAAATAAGTTTTCTTTATTGTTATTTCAAACTACATTGCCGCAAATTTTTCCGTAATCTCACCATTGTGGTTCCAGTGACTTTTCCTTACCTTCTTTTGACCAAATAATAATGAAAAGAGGAATAAACACGTTTTCATGCTGTGTGTACAGCTATGCATTAGACATGAACTTTTGAACCCACAGATGTTAAAGTGTGAAACTCAAGTTGCTGTAAGTAAGCAATTAAAATGTACCTTTTGAAAAATATAGTGTCTTTCATTAAAAATCAACAGTATAGCCAAACACGGTTATTTTTATATTTGATGTTGTTTCAATAGGATCGTTGTCAGCGCAAAATTTTAATTTCTCAAACACTGTTTTCTTTCAGCGTGATCGCATTACCAGTTTCAGAAAAACAGGAATGAAGAAGGAGAAACCCCTGATACAGCACCCCACAGATCCCCTCTCTACCCAGGCTGAGCTTCCCATTCCTCAGCCCCTCTTTGACGACCGCTCCATGAACCTCTCAGAAAAGGAGATCATCGACCTCTTTGAGAAGATGATGGTGAGTTTGGAGTACCTTTAGTCATGTATCCTCTGGACAGGGTTATGTTAAGCACTCCACATCCTCCACTCACTATAGCTGCCGCAGAATACAAAATTTATCATTATATTTAAAATTTATTCATCAAAAGAATAAAAGAGAAATAGCACTTTCATGAATGTCGGTCAGGGAGCCTGACGTGGCAGAAAGTAAAGTTCGAAAAGTATTTTTATACCATTATATACCCACAGATCTCTATGTGTCCTTGTTTTACTGCTGATGAGATTTTGTTTTAGAGAGCAAGGCCTTGCCAGGCATGAAAAAAAGGATGGTAATTAAATTACTGGTTTTCAAATCTTTCTTAGTTTCATGCAACATAAAATCGTCTGTAGTCTCACAATATAATCTGTCTTGATCAATCTCATATTAAGATATCATGGTTTACAAGTTACATTGTTTCTTACAAAAAAATCATGAAGTTAAATATCACCAAAATTTATCACAGCATTAGATTGAAATCCAGCATGCGATATTGACATCTGTTCACATGATTATCTTGCATGTAAACATATGTATCTGCAAACAAAGCCTTAATAGTCGATTCAGGTTTTGTCGCTGCAGTCAAATCAGGAATGCAGCTGAATTTAATCTCTATATGTATCGAGATAATGTTTATATTTACAATTCTTTCCCTTTAACTATGATTATTATTTGGATGTTAAGCTTTTGTGATGTGGGGCTCCCACTATGTATTCCTTTAGCCAGGAAGAATAACAAACTTTAAAATTGCCTTTTCCCTCTTTTGTCAAAGCTCTGTCACACTCTTGATTTTCTCCATTAAAATGCATTTTTGGCCTTATGTACTGCAGGACTGAAATCAAACAAAAAGCTTTCAGCTCAACTCTTTGAAGTGGAGAGCTGAATTACTCTGGTTTCATTGCATAGGTTGTGTGTACTATTGTGGATAGTGTCTCTGAGTATGTATGTGTGTGTGTGTGTGTGTAATGGTCCCTTTCTTTCTTTTTTTTTTTTTTTACATGGTCTTGACCAGAGAAATGTAACCAGTGGTCCTGGTTTTCATCAGGCTACTGCTCACTGTTTTGCTGCCTGGGTGCTCATCCCAGTCACTCAATTCACCTCTGAATTACTATGTTTGTGCTCACAGTGGCATGACATTAAACCCAAGCTTTAATTCGCTCGATGACAGATGTTACAGATGACATGTTTGCTGTTGTGACATATGACAAGTCTTGACACTATGGGCTGGGAAGTATAATTGCCATAATGAAATAAAAGAGAACAGGATTATTTACTTATGCCCTTTTGAAGGTATTAGTATTTAGACTGTAAAGTAAACTGTAAAGTCAAACTGTAAGCTTTTTTTGTTTTGATGTTGCAAAAACAGAAACAGTGTATTTTCTTTTGATGTTAATTGGCTCTCTTCAGAATCTAACTGTCTGTCATCGGTATGTCTTAGGGTGACACACACACACACACACACACATTTTAGTTGCTCTCTTTGTCTTTACATCAGCTCTGTTATTGATTGTTTTTATGATGCTACATCCTACAGCCTTAGATGTCTAGCTGGCTCGAAATGAGGGGATGACCCATGCCATATTAGTGAGCCCACCTACTGTGCATTAATGACTAGGAGAAAATGAAAATATTTTTTCTGAAAAGCCGTTTAGACACTGCTCTGTGTATTTCACAGCCTAAATAGCACATAGCCTATTACTGAAAGATCATCAAAGGGTTTTGGTCAAATATAGCAAGAAGCACTCAGTCACCAAGGAAGAAAACCAAAACAAAATTAACTCTTCCTAAAAATGTTTAAGCTCACCTTTGAGGTTAGAAGTATTTCTATAAAACAAAAAGGAAAGATGAAATACGTGAACAAAACATTTATACTCTTACTGTCTTAAAAAGGGTGCCATTACTCTTTATCCTGTCTTTCAATTTACTAAGATTTGCAAAGCTGGAATGAATAGTTCCTCATCAAAAAGCACAACTCTAAATCCTCAAATCAAATGTCCAGTATTTCCATCATACTAAGAAGGCAGCTGTGGTGCAGTAGTAGATCCTAATCCAAGAAGTCAAAATGTGAACTAATTTCATCACCTTACAGTTTGCTGTAAAACCTGTACATTACACCTTGATGTATTACAAACCAATTTTCAGCACGACTTAAAATCTTGATAATTTGTTAAAAAACAAACAAAAAACCCTCCCTCACTGTTTTAATTTAAGCCTTAAGCAGTCATAACATTATTAACTAGGCGATGATTGTACTTTTTCCTCAGCATGAAAACTTTCATCAGCATAACATCTTCACTTAAGACTATTTTGATTCAGGTGCCCGTTTGTTTGGAGTTTTTTTCTCATCGAGAGTAGTGCCGCTGTTGTTATTTTCTGGTTTTAATATGCCTCTTTATGTGTGGTTGTCAGGATGAACACTTGTAAGAAGCACCTATGTGATTCTCAGCAGTTTACACCCTGCACCAGGACATTAAAACTAGCCCACAGGAGAGTCACTTGGTGTTCTCTTCCACACTGATGGATCAGACTTGAGTTTAGTGGACACAATAATTGCTTTGTCACAGAAGTAAAATAATTTTATGTTGTATACTTTTCTTAGAACAGGCTTTTCCCTCAGCATGGTCTTATTGTATCTATTTCAGCTTCAGACATTGATGGTAGCCATTAATTGCTCTTTTATCTGAGCTAAACTCTTAACTTTCTGAAGCTCACTGAACAATTGCAATGAGGTCAAAGTGCCTCATTTAAAGTTGAGGATGCTTATTGCTACATCACATGACCCACACAACATTTTTTGCTTCTTTCACAGTGTCCCTGAATTTTGGGTGAATATGATGCATAGATTTAATTAAAAGCTTAAATTAAATCACTATCATTCAAATTTGGCAGAAAATCCTTTGCTGATAATGGCTCCCTGTAATCTGCGACCCGTAGAGTTTAGCAGATGCTTGATACTTTCCCCAATGATGGTGGTGGTGCACCAGCCCTGAAATGCAGCCCGCTTCACTTTTGCTGTTTTTAGTGCTGGTAAGTGAAACACCTGCTCATTTGGACTGAGTTGACTGACGTGACCAAGCAGGAGCACTTACCTATTTTGCCTGTTTATATGTACGATTCTCTTCAACCAGGAATTATTTTCGACACATACAAGTTCAGACCAATTTGCATTGGAAAATTTTTGCAGAGTCTGCTGGACCAACATGAAATAATGTGAGAAGAACATATTTCTTTCACATGCCACTGCCAACGACATAAGCTCAGATCTCATCATTTTAGTTACACCAGCAGCATAGTACCAGATATCCTGAGACTCTTTTTATGAAGCCTGTGGGGGTATAATTAATAAAAGAGCATTAATCATTTTGGAGACTAAACATTCCTTCAGTTTGCCCCCTGACAAGCATCCCGCAGGCCCAATACTCCTACCCCTCCTACAACGTACTCACCCTGCTACATTCTGCTTCATTTATTGAATACCAATTAAGCAGATAAATTAGCTGGGTTCAAAGATTAATTTAAAAACTTGCTGGTTTCTCTGGATGAAATACCTGCCAGTTGTAAAAGTTTCAGCTGCATTTTTTCTGCTCCCAGTTCCACAAAAAGGATGTTGATGTTTTTTGTTTTTTTTTCCCCCCAGCTCTGAGGGTATTTACTTGAGGAAATGTAGTTGGAGGAATTTAGGTCATGTTGCCCCTGGATGGGATTCCAGCCCATCCTTCACTGACAAATGAAGCAGAATAAGTTTGAACTAAATTACTTGTGAGATATTCAAACCATTACATATTACAGTGTTCTTACTTAGAAGTGACACACTTAATTTATAATTTTACACAAAGCCAGAGGGAGGGCAATCACTACTGAAACAGATCACCCACACCAGAGGATACACTATTTTCTTTGACTTCCAGTAGAGGGCAGCATGGCACCACACTAAAAGGTTAAATTTCCTAAAACTGTGAAGATGTTTTTTTTTTCTCCGTTCACTCTTGCCATTTCTTTGTGTGAGAGTGCTTCTGATAAACATCCCCCTCCAGTCTAATCATCATGTCATTCCCTAGCTTTTAGTGCTGTGTCCAGCCTTCACTCCATCTCCTGATGTCTCTCACATGAAAGACATCTTTTGTGATGCAGAATTAAAGCAGCACAAAGATAATACTCCCAATAACACACAGATACTGCCTGTCCAACCTATCTGATGTGATTACATGGCCTCAATAGAAGCAGTGTTGTTTGTTCTCTTGTTCGGAGTTGGGGCACACAGTTACATTGCTGTAGCCTTGCTACTTTCGTTTCAAGGACTAATTATTACTGTCATTATTATTCGTTACTGCACCTTGTGACTCAGACAAAGAAACACAGATGTCAAAAAAATGTATTCAACTGAAGGACAAGAGCTTAAATAAAAGCGTTATAGTATATATATATATCAGTCAGTATATTGGATATATATCGGTCTGAAATTTTTCTTGCACGTGAAACTATTACACTGGAAATGACATAGTTCATATTTGGAAGTTTTGAGAGTTATTTTTATTACAATTTTAATTTGGTTTAAACGTACGACATGTATTTGGTCAACAATTTACATAGCGTATACACAGTAGGTGCTGAGTGTTTAGTCTTTTCCCATCTTAAGTTGTCCCTCTGATGCACCCTGATGTTAACTGTATAAAGGAATAACCGCTAAGGCAATTTACTTTTTAAGTTATTTTTTAAAATATTATTTTGTGATTTGCTGGAACCCACTACTATTATCAATTACTCAATTTTTATCATTATTGCACTTTGAATATCTCACTGTGTGTATTTAGGAGGATATGAACCTCAACGAGGAACGAAAAGCCCCTCTACGTGGAAAGGACTTGAGCACCAAACGTGAGATGGTGGTCCAGTATATCTCCGCCACTGCCAAATCTGTAAGTGAAAGAATGAACATAAACACCTTTTCTCTGTAAACTGAAGTGTACTATAAAATATAGTCAGCGACTTGAAGTATCACGGCACTCTAGTTGACTCAAAATTTAACTTGGTCCTTTGCTTAAAAGCTTTCTTTGTCACTCTTTCTTGCGAGCACTCATATCTTTCATTGTGTCACTCTGCTCTTCATGCTTGAGCTCCACATCTTTGATTGCAAATTTTGATTTATTTTCCGTCTCGTGCCACAATCTAATGGATACAAATTGCAGTCACTTACTATCTCCATGCTAGGTGAATGGTCAGTGTTTGTCCAGTTATTTGTTTGCATGAAAATGGTTTGTGGTGGTGCATGTGAGTCTTTTTTTTTTTTTTTTACCCACAAGTGAGAAGGCTTTGCTTTGTTACTTCGTTGCTAGCTTCATGACTGAATTTTTTGTCATGTTCACATGAGTGCTTATCAAAGCAAATTTGTCTGGCTCTTCTTCAGTTATATTATATTTATATCAAGTAGTTGAATAGTTTAAATTCAATGATGTTACCTATTGTTGTAAAGTAATCTAGAACCTCATCAGTCCAATCCAAAAACGTCAATTAAAAAGTAAGGAGTTTTGTCGGTAATACATGAATGTAGGAACCAACCTTATGGGTTGAAATTAACATCAGTGCAGGAGAAAAAAGTGATTTCTGGCCCTATTGCTTCCTGAACCTGGTAGTGCTCTCTCGACATCATCATTTATTACCTTCCTCATTGTTATGGTAATTAACTGGCATTATTGATAATGATGATTATCCGAGATGATTGAATTCCTCACAGGGGCCATTATGCTTTGTGAGCACTGATATTTTATTCAAATGAATAACGTAATCTGTGTAGTGAAAGGACAGAGGACAAAATGTGATGTCTGTCAGTACCCTGCTATCACATTTAATAGGACCGAAGTAGGGGATGTTTGAATGTCAGTGATAATGTATCTGTGCATACACAGATTCATGCATGTTTTCATACAGGTACGCTAAAACATCTGTACAGCCACATACTGTCATAATCTGATAATACATGAAGACAGTTTATCTTGAAATCTCGTGGGCATTTTTGTGTGATTGATAATGACGCAGTGACAGACACTATATCCAAAACTATTGGTGTAACTATGTCAGTCAGAGATAATGTCTAAGAGCATACCAGGGGACTGTCCAAAATACGAATGACAGCAATTTTCCACAGAAAAAAAAAATAATGTAGCTACAGAGCAAAACTTAAACTTGTTAGCATGTTGATTTAACTGATTCAAAGTGTCTCTGTTCTGTAGTATCTTAATGTGATTTTTTTTTCTCCAATAATTTCTTCAAAAGATGGGAATCTTCATAAATTCATGTATTGCCCAGAATGTACATAATATAAAGTCTCTTAAAAACTACCTAAGAAATTAGGAAGGTTAAAGTTTAGATCCTCAATTTGTTGTAAAGCAAATTTCACAATTGCGCCAACATTTTTAGGTAACATCTTTGTGTGAACTGAGTGTGTTTCACAGAACACATTATTTGAGGCTAAGGTTGCTTGTGGTTGCTTATAAGCATGCAATAAATCTTCTAAAATAGAATGTGTTGCACTGAAACTGTTAAATGGTGATGAATGTAGGTGTCATGCATTTTGGGAATGTTGGGGTGTCTCAGCTGTGGTGTCTTCACTGTTAGCGTGACTATCTTTTTTTTTTTTTTACTAAATATGTGTATGGTGTGAGAGTTGGCTGCTTTGGAATGGATTCATATGCATTAAGCTCAACTTCCTTTTTGCTTTTTTGTGGATGATCCTGACAAAGTATTGCATATTACTCTTATCGGAGCAGCCCATTTAAATGGCTATTTAAAAATAAAAGTAAGATAGTCATGAATGTCACCAGTTCCCACACACACTTATAAATACTAAAATTTCAGCCCACACAACTCTCTCTTTCTATCTTGACACACAGCTATTGCACAGTCTGCAGGCTCAAAATGGCATGGAGCTGTAAAATTTAGATCAATAAATATTTTTGTAACTAGAAATATCCCCCAGTACTGCCAAGTTTTTCTTGTCTGTCTGTGCAGATGTGCTTAGTTGAATGTGTGATTTTGTACTCCACAAAAAAAGAAAATTGGAAAATTCAAAATTGCTTTAAGTGCCTGAGTTTTCCTTCAGAATATACAACTTTTTTGTTTGTCTATCCATCATTCATACATGTTGATTGACCACAAAGCTGACAGAACTCTACTTCTATGTGGCTATCAGGTTTCAAATGATAGCTAATATAATAAAACACTAATCACCCTGTTTAAGATTGTAAAATATATCTGCCAAATGAAAGCCAAAGCCCTTTTTCCCTACCCAGTGAATCGCCACTTTTATACCCATCTGTCACCAGGCAAGATAGATTGAGAACACTCCTGAACTCCACCTTGGTGCCTCAGCAGGAGTCTAGCAAATTAACCCCACACAAAATGGAATGTCTTTTCAAGGGATTATTCTATGCTGACCCTGTTCATTTGAATAGGTGCTGTGTCTCAATGGTATCCGGCTCTGCTTATGCAGGAGTGTGTCTGTGGACGTCCTTGACCATCAGCTTTGCATGAATAGTTGCTTTTCTCTCTCACCTCATTTCTTCCTTTTTATTCTTTCCATAAATGTGTGCCAACTTCATTAAAACTGCCCAAATTCTCTCCGCACTAATACAGTTGCTTATTTCTCAGAGATCTACCTTCTGTCTATTGACTATTGAGTGAATATTTTCATATATGAAAAGGGCTGTCTCAGATACAGAAGGATGGCAGAGTCTTGTAAGGGGGTTTATCCACTAGGGCTGGGCGATCTGATGATCTTATACCAAGTGATGTTTCTTTTGCATATGATCTACTTTTCAGATGAATTAGTTAGATATTTAATTTTAATAAAAATAGTTTAAAAGGGCAATTTTTAATAGTTAAGATGCAAACCTGCTAACTCCATTTGACAACAAAAGTCCTTGTTTTGCTCTGCAATCTTGGCAATGTGCCATATGTACCAGTACTTCACCAGAGCAGAACAAGCAGTCCGTCTGTGGGAGGAAAGACCTTCCTGCAGGCAGGCAGAAACAAGGCAGAACCTGCCGGAGCTACCTAGTAAACAGGCACTGAAATTACAAATTAAAACACTTACACATGGCACCTCTTAAATAACATAAATGTTTGAACAGATATTGAACTAAATAAAATAAAGAAGTGAGATTCGTTGTGACACAATTTGTAAACACCATTGTGTTCACAGAAAGAGTGTACCTTCACGATAAAATCAGATTGTGATTCTGACTTATGGATTGCAATCAGTTAGTACTCAAACGATTGTCCTATCTTTAGGCTAGATCGCCCAGCCCTATTGTCCAGTATTAGATTTATTGAAATATGTTTTCATCGATCATCAATGTGCCACCTTGTTCTCTGAATGGAGCTTAGCAAATGCTCACATCATCCAGGCCAGATATTATTGTACTGGTCTGTGTTCATGCAATTTGAGAATATTTGGTTATAGTTAGACTTGTATAAAAAAAAAAAAAGAAGTAAATTTTTGCCAACATTTATTACTCTGCATGGTGACCTGTTCTTTTCATTTTATTCACATTGTAGTATGAGAGATGCTCAAAAACAGATCTCACAAGGTAGTTATACGTTACCGTCTCTCTAGTCAATCTGTTGCTGTCTGATTGGAATAGGGTTTGCAACTGTTTTATTGGGAACAAGGTGTTACATAGTATTTTAAATGCAAACTTTTAAGTGTCCATGTGCTGTTCCCCTCAAGCTCCCCTCTGTCTGCCTGAGTACTGTCAAGATAGTGTCTGTCATTTTGGTCAAACTGCTTTATATTTTTGAATGCATATTTTAAAATAGGCAATATTCAATAGTAGGCAGTAGTAGGCATCAACATCTGTGGAAAATGTTTGAGTTCTTAGATGTATCAGTGTGACTCGTTTCATTTCAAAGCCAGCAGTATTCGGATAACATACTCCCTAATGTTACACAGTGATATGCTGAATTCACTGGAGAACCAGAAACATGTGGATACACACTATTATTAAAAAGTAATGTGTGTGATCAGGTGGTGGCATATGTCAGACTTTATGGCAACTATGAACTCTTGGTGGATGACTGGAGAGGGGAAATCATGCGTCAATTGGTCACAGACTTGCAGAGGCTGAGAATGTCAATAAAAGAAATGGAAAGGAAGATTAGAAGAGATGGGAGGAGGGTAGAAAATAAGAGGGAGGAAAAAGAAGTGGTAAAGGAAAAGGAACTTGGTGTGTCCTGTAAATTCCTGCAGTCAGAATACATTTTCTTGGCAACGTGGAGCTAAACAAGAGAGGCTCAACCACAGATTAGAATACATTTGCTTGACTGACAGACACCCTCCTACTGTGAAACAAACCCCACAGTTGCAGTAATAAACACTCCTGCTACTTTCACTATTGACAGATAACAAGGTTAAACTCCAAGAATCGTGCTGAGTGCATGTGCTCAAGGTAGCCTTACCACACAGATTTGACACCTGAAGCCCAGTGCTAATGGCAGCTGATTGATTTCAGCCTACAGAGACCCTCTGCATTCTCTTTGTCCACACTGGACCCTGTTCTTTTTGGAGGGTGAATCTGTGAATCTATACCAGTCAGTAAATCACAAGGACGATCATATTTTACTCTGTTAGTCATTTAGGAAATCCCTTGTGTGATTATTTCTGAATATGTTGGCCCATCCTTTCCACAGTTGTTGTTGCCATGCACTGACACCCCTTCTTGTTATGAACATTTTAAGTTTTTTTGACTTGTTCTTTAAATAAGTCCATGTTGTCTGTCTAACTTAAAAATTTCAAAATTGAAAAATGGCAGCTATTAAATACAGACACTATCCTCAATGTGTACTGGCAATTACCAAGGTTTCGTTGTGTAGTGTTTGTGATGTCATACATGTCGCGCTAATGCCTCAACATTCAATAGAGAGGATTCTCTGGCCTACTAATGATTGTGCTGTTTGTGTCTTTTTGCACATTAACCTTCTCCGCTGATCGCTGCATGCAGATAACTGGGAGCAAAGTTGCGGTAAGTAGCCCATTATTTATTTGGCTTTTGAATCTTGTTCCTGAAATGTGTCTGCAAACACACACGTACGTGTACACACACACACACACACACACACACACACACACACACACCAACACACCTTTTGGAACTCCCCATGTCACAAACCGTGCAATTGGGGAGATTTGTCTTGGCTTTTTATTTTCAGCTTGGATATTGCTAATGGTTTGTAATTTGGAAAGGCTTTAAATGGCCAACAGTGTGAATGGTTGCACTTTCAAATTAGGGATTTTGAAATTATACAGCCTGAAAATGAACAGGAAGGCCTTTTGTTGGTTTTTGCATTTTCTCTTTTGAAATAGATTGCAGTGTAACACCTATTAAAATTTTGGTATTGGGATGCCAACAAGGAGCAACTGGTTTACACAAATACTCATAATTTACAAACTAATCTGTTTATCGGAACATGGTGCTTCTAAATATCAATTTTTATTTTGTCAATGAGTGACAATACATTCTGAGAATATACATCATTTAATAAGAGTGTGCGCACAGAAACTCTATACATATTAAAATGAAGAAATATTGAGGGAGAGATTTACAAGTATATTTGCTCTTTCATTAACAGATTGGCTGTTTTAATCGAGTTGAAGCATTTATGGCTATGTATGTGAACAGTCAACAGCTCCATTGCTCTATGAAAGTATTCAAGCCTGACAAGATTGCGTTATTACATATGTATTATCTTGTTTTTGTTGTAAATTAGCTTAACAGGGACACAAACAAGGGAAAGCAATACACTGTGACCCGGCTTCTGCTCTGCCCATGCTCTCAGACAAACCTTGCTCTTTGAAGCATTTTACAGACGTTTTGTATCGATTGCATTTTCTCCTGCTTTGTGAAACTGTTCATTGTCTTTGGTTATTTTTGTGGGAAGAGTAGGTTTTCGACTTGGCCTGTACGGACATGGTTGGAGTAGCTCTCGATCAGCAGCAATGGCCACGTTGTGTTCAGTCTATGGAATATGACAAAATTACCCTAGCTTGTATCATGACTGCTCATCCAAGATGGGGAGGCCTTCTTTCAAAATTCTACAAACCATGTCAAAAGGTGCCAGAAGCTCTGTTTATCAAGAAGTTTCTTCAAGCTCAAGAGTATACTGAAGCAGTTGACCTGAGTTTTGTAACCTCTGTGTCAATCCTGCTGCAGTAGTCTTCTGATATGGCTAACAAATTGAAAGCTATGAGCTGTCATTCTTAAAAGCTTCAGTGAAAGAAGAAAAAGAGGGAAAGTGTTTAGCCTGCTTAGCCAGTTGTAGGCTGCAGTTAGCTCCCTGCTTTGTTGGCAGATTCCCATTTTCATGCTGTCAGCATGTGTCGGTGGGACAGAGGGCTCTCAGGTGTGCTGAAAGTGGAGTGTTGGTTAGGATTGTCTTTAGGGAACACGCAACTGTAACGCTTCTGTCTCAGGCATGAAATCTCTCTGGCACTTTCCCTTCTCCCATTAGACAATGAGGCGGGAATGGAGGACTGCATGAATTGGCTCTAATCCAGTCTGACCAGCATGTTAAGTGTGCAACACTGCTAAATCTCATATGCTCTCTCACCTCCTTAAGCAAGATTGAGTGAAATATGAGTAGCACACATATCTGGATAGCTGTATACCTGCAGGTAGACTCGAACAGTCCTGATGGACTTGGGCCTCTTCTTAGCCACTGTGCCTTTTGCAGCCTATTGACTTATACAGTCGCTCTGTAGCGTTGATTTCTGTAAAGATTGGCCTGATTTACGTCACATGTCAAGGACTACATTGTAACAGTCCATCAATGGCTTCTGCAGTTTTACTGTGAAAGTAGACTTCCGTCTGTCTGCACTATCATCAACAGGCTCTGCAGCTCAGAGAAATGTTACTGAGACTAAGGCAGTAAGAGTGTTCACGTGTGATAGAAAGTGTGTGTTTTGTGTGTTGAAAAGTGGCAATCTCCAAATCACGGGGAGATGATCAATATCTTTGTGACCGGACAGATGGCTACTTATTTCCATGTTAACATTCTGGTCAGCAATGAGATATCAGGCAGTGATGGTTAGTCCAGATATGTAAACATCTCTGCCTGTGTAATTCAAATGGTTGAATTTGAATTAAAAACACCTCAGGCCAGAGAGACAAGATTAGATGAAGCTGTATTGGCTGCATTGTAGCAGATCTATTTGGTCTTTGGTGGTCTTTTAGTTTCAAGATCGATATGGACATGTTTTTAAAATTGACATCTTTTTCCAGCTATATGGTTGTGTGGACAATAATGTGTCCAAGTTTACAACAGTTTATAATAATTCATGATGTATCTGTCCTTCAAAGAATGGCAATTTTGTAATTTCTTTTTTTTTTTTTTTGATGTCACGAGACAATTTATTGATACCTACCCAGTTTCTAGCTCCTATTCAATGGCATACAAAAGTTCCTCTTAATTCTTCCTCAGAGCAAATTCACAGTATGAAAAAGAACAGATCAATCACTGATCCTTGGATCCTACGCACAGTACCCACATCGTTGTCTATTTTTGACTTTTCAGTAGAGTTCCTTCGCCATTGCTGCAATATAGTAATTCCATTTTCCCTTACTCGATACCGTTGTGCTCTCATGACTTTTTGAAACTCAAAGAAGGAATACTGATCTATAGTTTTATGCAAAAGTTTTTAATTAATTTACTTTGTTATTTTATTTCCTTTTTTATGCTAAAATCCCAAAAGCAAATGAAAAGCTTCATATGCGTGACAGGGATCGTCAACATACACCTTATCCCAGTTATAATTGGGAAAGTCTATCTTTGAGACCTCAGTTCTTTATGGTTGCCGTAATCTTACTAATTTATGATAAAGCTTTGTCATTTGCTAAATTTCATAATTTATGTTAACTCACTCCTCATATAATTTCTTGTAACAGACCAAATGAATAGTCTTTAGTTGAGAATATCTATTTGTTCCCCTCATGGCCCTTTCTATTAGACTTCTATTAGACATTAACTTCTTTTCTCACTTTGCTGGTCAGTTCGGTCTGGGAAATTGTCGCTTTTTGGTTGCAATCAACAAATTTTTCTAATCAGGTCCAAATATATATATACATACACACATACATAAACACCCACCCCCTCTTCCAAAAAAGTAGATGGAATTTTGGTAAAAAAATTTCATTTTAAACGGAGGCTACCATATTTATGATTGTGGGGAGCCACTGACCTGGAAAGAGCTTTTTGCAGCCATTATTAGTCATGCTTGTCCAATAAATGATAAACCATAACCTACTTTTTCTTAAATATTTGCTACTTAGTTTAATCTAACATTTTCATTTACATTTTCAATAAAATGAATTGACTTCACATATCTTTCTTTTACATGAATGGATAATTTTACGTATCTGAAAACTTACACACTGTTGTTAACTACAGAAGATTAATAGAGCAAGGTCTAACCAGTAAAAAGATTGTTATAGCCAAGGCAGGGGATTGTACATAGTCACGATGTTAATGGAATCATTAGAAAAACTGAGTTTATGTGTAAGGATAAGGTGACATCTGGCTCTTCTTTAACTCCAATCCAGTGTTGGTGCCAGAAGTGCTTACTGAAGACCTTCAAAAAAGAAAAAGAAAATATGATGTGTCTGAAAGGAAATCAAGGCACCCAGCCTGTTTCATTCCCCTTTTTACCTTTTAAAACCACATGCCTTAAAAGACTTTTTGTTTCATGCAAGCTATTAGACTGGGCGCTGAGGGTTGAGCAGATTTGATGTGACACATGTCCTTGGTGCTTTAAAAGAACGGCAATGAAAAATTTATCAATAGCATGTGCCTCCCATGCCCTGAGTCAGTGTTCACCATAAATTCTATCTTAAATTAAGATCAAGGAAACAAGCTCTGGAGGGGACTGTTTGAATAAGATGTTTTTTTGATTGGCTGAAAGCTTCTTTTAAGAGTTCATCTGATGAACCCAGAAAAGTTGTCTGGGAGTGAGATGAGGAAGGATTTATTTGATAAACTACTGTTGAATAACATTTCTTCAAATCTGAGTCAGCTGTCATTTTTAATGGATATTGAATATTTTCTGCTACATTTACTCAAATAAGTTCTTTTCTTCACTGGGAATTTCTATTTTGAGTTTACTCCCTTTAATTGAAGGCAGGAGAAGATGGCCATGTATAGGATACATGGCCATCAATACATTGCTTGAGAAAATCTTTCCTGTAGTGGTGAAAAACTTTGCAGTTACTATATAGTTTCTCTAACAACCACTGTTGTAGATATTTTAAAAACACAATCAGATTTTACATGCAAGTGTATGAGTTTATATATGTCAAGTTTAAATTGTTTTGGAACAGGTTGAGAGGCTTATACTGCTCACCCCAATTGATGTGGAGTAAAGTCTACATTTTCCAAATCTCTACAACAGAAGCAGAGACTTAAGTATGATTCATTTTGATTGCCATCCGAATAAGATGTCGAACAAAATCATTTCCTGCCTTTTCACACAGGAAGTCCAATGATGTGTCATTATCTTTAGGCTTTTCTTAAGCCAATAGTTAAATCTGCAGAGCAACAGCTATTATTGTAACAGTTCTCAAAGTAATTACTGAATCATTAATTATTTTTTGCATTTTGTGAGTTTGCCTATTTTCTGCTGTATATTTTCAGAAAACCCAAATTTATGCCAGCTGAGGAGTGCAGACAGCCATGTGTTGATGGCAGCCAGTTTGATTGTTGGAACATGCTGTTGTAGTAGAGGGAAAAGTTTACTCCAGTAATTTACTAACTTTTATTTTAATTTCTTTTTCCATAAAGAAGTTGATTAGAGCTTAGTGTGATTAATAGATTTGTTAACAGATATATATGTGATTATTACACCTATCTCTTAGGTCCTCTGTGCTCATATGGAATGTAGAAAGAAGCAGAATCTGAATAAAAGGGCTTCCAATTGAATTAGCAATTGCATTGTTCTGCATTGCCTGTTTCTGTATCTTACTCACTTTTGACCGTTCATACATATATGAAAATTAACAAAGTGGCAAAGTTAATTTTTAAAGATTGATACTAGCTTGCTTAATGTGTTGCTCTTAGTTTGATAACAGTGCCATAGTTTTGGTCAAATTTGTCATGTAAAGAATATTATTGTCGGCAATAGATTTATCAATTACTGTTGCTCGTTTCTACCAAATGGCTTGTTTTCGAGCATTCGTGGTTGGATTGACCTTTGTGGATTGTTGAAGAGGCAAAAGGCTAGCTGTGACAGACGGTGCTCTGTGTCTGAAGGATTAAGTCAACACCAGCTCCCACAAGGGATGAGAAAAAGGTTACTTTATCAGAATATGCCTTTTTCCATTTTTCTTTTCACCTTTTTATCTTGTCATTCTTTCCTTCTTTGCTACTTTTTTGTCTTCACACATGTCCTCCCCATTCGTATATAATGTATGATTTTTCAATGGCAGAAACAATCACGCCTCTTCAATTAAGGCAAGAGCTTGTTATTTTGAGGGGCTTTTGTGGTCACAGTATGCTGATGTTGGATTGAACAGTGTCTATGGCAGTACTTTACATGCTCTCTGTGTTTGTGTTGGTGTATGCGCATACCCGTATATCTGTGGATGGAATAAGTAGCACTGTTTTTCTCCATGTACTTCTAATAGGCTTTGATATTACAGTTTGTATTTGGATATTGTGCACAGCGGATATAGTATGATTGAGTAGAGGGAGGAAAGGAGAAAGGGGAAAAAAATTATTCCTAGTTCTCTTGATTGCATATCTGTAAATTTTATGTACTGTATGCACATCCCCACATCAGTGATGGAGTTTGTGAAAACTGGCTATGCTCTCAGTTGTACATCTCTCCCCCATAGCTCTGTCACACACTCAACGGCACTGTCGGCATGCTCAGCTCGGCAGGAGGCTCCTGAAGGGCCGCATTAGGCTCCATAAACTTTATGGCATATTTTTACAACCTGCCTCTCTGTATGCATCTACCATCACATCTCATCGCATCTGCTTTAACTGTTCACACAGCTGTGAAATTCTGTGTATCGCCATGTTTTATGGTTGTCTGCTCCTCCAGTCACTCCCAATTTCTTTATTTGCTTCTTTAGCTTTTTGATATCTTTCCCTACATCTATGTATATTTAGTAAGTTATTTGCTTTGGTTGATGGAGTTGTCTGCTTTTTCTAGATGTGATCTCTGTGAAATGTGGACTCCATCTGAGTATGTCAAGATTTGCATGGAGAATGTTTGCAGTGGGTGATATGATAATGCACTTCTGCTCACAACCAGACACTCTATTGTGCAATTATAGTTGATCCAAACACAGACTTCACACTGACAAAATGTGGACTTTGGTTCCAGTCTATCCACAACTGTGTATGCAAAGACCTTGTTGTAATATCTCTGTTTCTCAGCTGACACAATGCAGAGTTTAAGAACTGAAAGGCCAGAAAAAGGCAGTTGTTGACAAGGATCTATAATCAACATGAGTGCAAACCAAAATTGCTGGAGCAGATGTGTTTTGAGAGAGTCACATCGATGGCCTTTTTATAATCCTCCCCAAGCCCTGCAGTAAGCCCACCAGGCCCTGTGGGAAGGCCTTACTGCTCAGCCAACTAGTCCACTCAGCACAACAGAGTACTAACAAAGTATAGTCTCTGCCTATCAGCTACAGTGCTTTCATATTGCTGTCATACTTGGAGGCACCAGAGTAAAGCCACATAATCGCCTCATCAACAGCCAGTTTCCCCCTGATTCCCCAGACAGCTTTCTGTAGTAATGATTGGTGACATGATCAAGGCCAGATCACTTGCTGTGTTATTGTCTGGCTTGCAGTTTCTTTTCTAAGTGTGCTCAGGAGAGATTGGCCACAGTTCCAAAATGGCAGCCTTCAAGCTGTAGCACTGTTTGGCTCTATACCCATTGCACATGGTTAGTGAAGGAAGGTATGAATGAAAAATATAAATGAATGAGCAAATGAATGGCTAGAAAAAACTAGACATGAAGTCTCAGTGTGCTGTGACGCTGCCTGCCCTTCATGCTTGCCGGTTAGGATGGTCTTAAATTGCCAAAGTGGTTGCAGCTTTTTTTCCAAATTTCACAGTCTCTTCTCATTCCATTGCACACTGCCAACGTTTGTAACTGTGTATTAAAGCAAAAGGAATAATATTGAGTTGGTCCTTTTGGATGTTCCCCAACAGCACCAATGGTGTTGGATCATAGTTTTATTTGGCTTGCTGAGATTGTCCTCAAGCACTGTAGCTGGTAATGCATGGTCATTGTCTTCCTCAACTTAAACAAATGCAGCAAGAACTGCAGTTCTCCAGTCAGTATTGTAGTACTAAGGGCCAGCACTTGGTGGCAGTGGGTGCCCACTGAATTGGCCAGTTGGTACAGCACCTAAGGTCTGCAAAGCCACATTGTTGCTATGGAATTGACCTAATGGGTTTTCTCCAAGCCCACGCAACACAGCACTTTGTGTGCCACTAATGCCATTTGTTAAACGTCTGATCTTTTATAGGGGAGAATAGGTGTGAAATAACTCAACAACATTCAAGTTGGGTTGCCTTCTCTGATCAATACTTTGCCTTCTGCTGTAGACAGAGATGGGTTAAAAAAAGGGGGATAAAGAACAGATTCATCATAATTATTGTTGCTGTACTTGGATTCAAAAGTGAGACATCCTATGAGACAGTGGAGGACTGCCAATGTCTTCTAGGTCTACTCCCCTTTCTTTCAACACTTGACCCTTTTAATCAAAGATTGTATGGAAGATGTATTACCTTCGCTGTATCGACAAGACCTGTTGTATTGACGGCTTTTTTTTTACAGTCATACCTGAATTATTTATTAGATTGGACCCATAGTGATGAGCAGATGTGCACTGTTGATACCATGGTCTGTCTCTCTGGTTCTCTCCTTATATCATACATTATGTCAGTAGACTAACAACATATTACTGTCTCACTCTATCTGTGTATCTCATCACATTTTCTTTCCCTCCGAGAAATCGTCATCAAACATCTATCCCTCTCCCGGCCCCACATGTCCTTATATCACATTTTCTTATTGACACCATGGGTCCCTGACATGACACAGCTTCTAGGCCACATGTGTGCTGGAACGTAGTCTTGGCAGGGTATGGCTCTCACTCATGAACCTGGTGGTTTTCCAGCATAGATTCTAGTGACAGTGTGGCACATATTTGCTCCCCCACACATGTTGTGCTCACTATTTTGACTTCTTCCACCTTGTCATTCGGCTCAGGTGCCCTCACTAACATTACCACATCAATTTTTAATGCACACCCATATGGTGGTCTTGTTTTTCTTTGTGTACAGTGCCAAATAAAT
Source organism: Remorina albescens (assembly GCA_034769265.1). Classification (NCBI taxonomy): domain Eukaryota; kingdom Metazoa; phylum Chordata; class Actinopteri; order Carangiformes; family Echeneidae; genus Remorina; species Remorina albescens. Next base: position 10,486,209 of record CM068475.1, on the reverse strand, counting down.
ATGAGTAAAAATAAGACAAAAAATCTTACCATCCCTGCTGATACTTTCACATATGCTGCAATTTTCTCCATCAACTGGTGGTCAAAATGTATCAAACATTTCTTTAAAATGGGGCCAATTACTAGATATTGGCCTGAGGCTGATTCGATGGCAAATGTATAGTGTTCCAAATGGTGATGTCCTTGATGTTGGATATAGACCCAGCATGTGAGGTGACATCCAATCATGTTGAGATGCCTGACCTGTCTCTTTATGTCCTGAGTGGTCTTGAGAGATGATCTTTTTAATGCTGATTGGGTGAATGTCTTCTTCACACCTGAGATGCTGGCCTTGGATGAAACATAGTCCACCAGTGCATGTGATTAAAAACACAAGACCTTACAATGCAGACCCCTGATGTGTATAATTACACATTCATTTAATAAGACAAACAGCAAATTCAATGTCATGTGTGAGCTGTTTTTCTTCTTTCCTGTCAAGATTTCCCATGTTAGCTTTCAGTTGGCTGTCTGTGCTGCTGACGGGTGTTGTTTGCTCGATTGTTTGTATGTCACCTCATATGTCTCTGTGTGAGGAGGAGGAATTTGCTACCACAAAAGAATGAAATTGAGAGGGGGAAAAAGTTCCTTCCAAGCCCTGCAAGAAAAAAAAAAAAAATGTTCATGTTATTATGCCGGAAACATCTTCTGAGCTTCTGATATAAATGAACTAAGGGTTCTAAAATTGTCATTTGAATTATGCCTTTCATCTCCCCATGGTTTTTAGTGAAGCAGTTCAGCCCAAGTCTCCAGTGAATGTTTTTTTTCTTACCCTGTTTGCATTTCTGAACAAGCGCCATAACTGTAATGAATTCTATTATTTTAAAACCAATTACTGTTAGTTGGGAGCTTTTTCACTGCCGTTGCTTTGCTCTCAGAGGAATAGTGCTGTTGCAGTGTCGACTGCACTCAAACCTGATGGAATTTCTTCCCATTTCCTTAACCACCCATACTAATGTAGTATTCTAGTGTTACTATACAGTACCTCTTACAAGGTTTTCACATATTCACATATTTTTTTTTTTTTTTTAACATCTGTTTAGCTGAATAACATTTTTGTGTAATTGTTGAGTACTCTAACATGTTTTCTCAAGGGTAAAGGGAAGGGTCAAAACTAATGATTTCATCCTAGATTTTAATTTTTTTTCTATTTTATAATTGTATTGTCACTACTGCGTGGCCTTGAAAAAAGATGCATACAATCGAGCCAGTTAACCAAACTTTTATTTTAAAAAAGTTATGAGAAATCAAACTAATGATGGCAAGGTGCCGCATCTGAAGCAACACAAACTAAATGCCAATCAAAGATAAATGGATATGTTTTTTTTTTTTTGTTTTTTGTTTTTTTACACACCCAACTTTGGTGCCCGTCAGCACAGCAGCCACACCAAAGAAGCAACAGGTACACAAGGCTGAGGGTCGGCACTTACTTTAATTTATTGGCATTCTCCCTTTATCAACAGATGTAAGAATAAGTAGTGAGACCTCTCAAAAAATATGGACAGTGGTTGATTTTATTTTAAATTTGTAAGGTTTAGTATAAGAAATCTCATCATAAGATGCATGACTGCATGACTTTTGATTATCTGTATTTATTTAAATGTCATCCTAAAAGTGAATGAACAAAATAATCCACATAAAAGCAAGTGAACTAAAAAGTAAGAACATTAAAGACGGTGTGTGTATATGTATATGTAGAGTGGATACAGGGTCTGTAGTGATAGGAATTTTTGAAAGATTTTTCATCTTTTTCCCTTTTATTTTATTATATGTAATTAACGCTTCCTGGTTGAAAAATGGGATAGCATTTAAATTCATGTTAGGCCACACTGTTTTCTTTTGTTTGTAGTAATTACATTTATTCATGATCACCAAAGAATTGTGCAGACACTTTTTGCAAAGACTATTACGAAGTTTCAATTTTGACGCTGCTCTCCATTATTTCCTTTTCTAAGCATATGACTAATTGGATTCTGCTTCCGTGCTTAGCCGATGTTTTGAGCTGTACCTTTTTGTTCTCTTTTTTCCAAATTTTTTTCCCCTAATAGAGCTACTTTCATTCAGCCACTTAAAATGCCATTATGCAACCCAAAGTTGTACACTTGGAAGTTGTGGTGAACTGTGGTGGACTGTGGTGAACAGACCAAGAGAAAAAAGGAAAGTGAAAAAGTGAAAGATTAGACACGTTCAAGCATTAAAAGCCAGCCACTTGCTCTGCCCTAAAGACTGATTTATAGCTTATTTAATAAGCTGAAAGGTTACCTCAAAACAGATTTTCTCTATAATTGACCAATTTAATGCCGCTCGATAAGAATTCATGTCAAGCTGAGATGTTGTGGTATTTCTCTCTCTCTCTCTGATGCATTACCACTGATATTACAGTACCACGATTAGTTATTAGAGGGAGTATAAAATATTCAACATGTTGTATTTTGGATGTTAACAGGGTTGGTCCAAAACCTGGGCACAATGGCTGCAACATTAGTTAGCACCGCTGAATGTTCTCTTAATTAGCTCACTTTGCCCAGCAGCTGTCTGCTATTAGGGTCCTTTGTTCCAGATGTTATCTCATTAGAATGGCATTGATCATCCTAATGACTCTGGGAGAGATTATTGGTCTACATTAGTGTGACCTGCTTGCTCCCTTCTTCCCTGAGGTCAAACCATGCTACATTCACCCATCCATATGCTCAGTTGGCAGTTTAAGTGTAGCGGCTGTTTCTTCTACTTGTTGTTACTTGTATGCAGGATTTCAACAGAGAAAAAGCACAAATGATTCAGAATAGTGTTGCATCATAGTTGCAAACAGGGTAATTTGTGGACATTAAACCAATTCTCAGTGTTTGCCTCTGGGCTAATGCAAAGTTTACACAATTTCCTGTGTCAAGTGATGCTAGTGTCATTGCACAGATTACACAGTATTTATTTATTTTATTTAAATAGATATGTAGACTGGGGCAGCATGGGGGCATAGTGGTTAGCGCTATTGCCCCTCAATAAGAAGGTCATGGGTTCGGTTTCTGTGTGGAGTTTGCATGTTCTCCCTGTGCCTGTGTGGGTTTCCTCTAGGTACTCCGGTTTCCTCCCACCGTCCAAGGACATCACATTTGGGTTAATTGGTGGCTCTAAATTGTCTGTAGGTCTGAGTGTGAGTGGTTGTTGGTCTCTGTCTGTCTCTGTGTGTTGTCCCTGCGATGGACTGGCGACCTGTCCAGGGTGTACCCCGCCCTTGCCCAGAGTGAGCTGGGATTGGCTCCAGCACCCCCCGTGAACCGGAAGAGGATAAGCGGTAGAAGATTCGGGCCTGAAAGTAGCACTGAAGTCTAAATTAAATAACGACAGACACATTTTTATAAGCCTTCGTAATAAAGTGGTGAACGAATTAAGGAAAGCAAAGGCAAACTTTTTTATGGACATTATCAAAGAAGGAAAGGGAAATAATAAATTGATATGGAGGAATATAAATAAACTAATAAAGAAAGACAGCAAGCAAAACCAGGGAAAGTGGCTGTTTTAAAGTATGAAATTTTGTTATTGCTGTTGTATTGATACTCACGGACTACAGATGAAAATTACCTTCTAGCTAACTCTGGTATGGCTGAGAGCTGTGCATTGTCCCTTTTAAATAAATAAAAGCGAAAGATGAATGAATGAATGTGTAGTCTGGGTTGAAATTACATGTGTCAGTTCCAGATTATTTTCCAATTTAATAGCGAAGACTATCAGTCTATGTGCCAGTAAAGGTTTTCTGAAGCAAGGATAAACCAGTATTTGGAGTCACTGATCCCATTCAGTGGTCTCATTCATGTCATTGTACACAGTAAGTTTTGCTCATAGTGTGCAGAGTTTTCGTGTATATCCACACATCTGTGTCTGCTTTGCTAGTTTGTATTTATAGTTGGATAAGATGCTGCAGTGGTGTAGTAACAGGAAGAGAAGGGGCATTTGAGTCCTGATTTCATCCGTTAATCTGAGTTGCTTTGTTGAATGACAAGACTTGTCCAGAGTATAATTGACAGCTGAAAAACAACCAGTTTTTTAGCTCGCTGCCACAACAAGCACAGAGAATACAAAGGACACAGAAATCTATGCTTCTGTTTTCTCTCTTTCCCCTTTCTACCAGACACAGAGCTGGCCATCTCCAAAGTCTGTGAAGCCACTGAAGCATTTTACTTTCATTCTTGGAGAGAGAGCGCTAAGATGTGATGAAGAGGAAGAAGGTTAAAGAGTGAAGGATGGAGAGAAACGTAGAAGGTTGAGAATAACGTTGTAGAAAAGAGAAACAAGGGAAGGAAAGAAGTTTTCGGAGAGAGAGTTCAAATTAGGGAGAGGCAAAATATCTTTATATTGTCCATCCCGTCCCTCTTTTTCAGTCGTGAGCAGTGTAACTAGTTCTGACCTGACCAATTCCCTCAGACTACAGTGTAAAACAGCCTTCTGTGAAACAATGTGCCACTGTTGTGCACTCATTTTTGAGTTTTGCTGCTGCACGAACACCTATTGTATTAACTTGGGGCCTCTGTTTTATATGTTTGGCCTCAAATGTGTAATAAAACAAACATGGTTAATTGCATCCATCTCAATGGGTCTATCTTGTATCTGGGTCTATCAAGTTTTCATGCTCCACGGCCTAATGAAAACAGAGAGGCATCAGTTTAATTATAATGTACTTGCCTCTTATCGAAGAGAGATTGTTTTTATTTGGAGCCCTAATGAATTTATCATCAGTCTGTTATTAACATTGTGCTATCTGGGGTTAAGTGGGGAAGCAACCAATCACATGACTCTCTAATGGATAAGCACTTGTTCCTGTGTGGAGAGAGAAAGATCTCATGAAAATATCATTGGGGGGGAAACAGCTACATCTTTCTACTGCCAGACAATTTTCTGCTTCACGTTTTGCATTAGTGTAATTTCTTGTAAAATAGTTTTACTCAAGCCAGCTAGGTTAGCTTTTATTGTAACCACTGCTCCAAATGTTCAGTTTTATTTACTTTTTTTTTTTATTTATGAAAACAGTGGGTTGGCAGATGTAATAAAGAGTAAAAAGGAACAATGTTGGCTGGACATTTTTGACCCTTATCTGGTCTCCTGTCTATTTCTAATTTACCTAATGAAACTTTGGGTTTGTTGATTTAGTTTAGCCTCAGATGGGTATGAGTTGAATTGAGTGCTGAAACTTTGTACATTAAAATGAGAACATGTAATGATAATTTGACATTTTTACCTCTGACCCAGGATACATATGGCATGTCTTCTTTAACCTAAAAACCTTTTGGAACTAATCCAATAGGATATAAAGGGAACATAATGATGTGTGGGACCTTGTTATTTGCCTTTGTTCACAAAACACTTCCGTAGTTTATTGCATTTTACGGTTGAAGGGCTTGATCACTGGTATTATGGCTTTGTAAATGAGAGTCAATAAATTACCCTCTGATTAAAGACGATGCCCTCACTTTAGGTGTGAGAGCCATTCGCTATGCATGATTAGGATGAACTTTTTGTGTGTACTAGCTCAATCACTTTAATTCTTCTTTCATTTTAGTTCCCTTCATCTCCATCACTCCGACTTGTCCCTGACAGTTAAATATGGCACCAACACTTTTTTATGCTTAGTTCTGGACAGCTTTGGGTGGGGAGAGGGGCTCTTGTGCATTTAAATAGCTCTGTTATTTTTCTACACACAATTTAGTCTTCCTTTAGGCCCAGACGATCCCAAGTATCTGTCCCCTTTTGAGGTGGACATGTTGTTTTTATGTAAGACTGAAAGGTTGCTGTTGCCTTCTATGCTTTTTTTCCCTTCCATTTACTAATCTACTAACAACCACTAGGATTAATTTCAACTTTATAAATATGTCACCTCCAGCATGCAAATGAAAGGGCTGCAGTTTCAAACAAAAATAACCCTTTCACCTTACAAAGCAATCTTTTCAAGAAATTGTATTTTAATTTTTTTCTATGTACTTTTTGCGTCTGTATTTCAGACAGTAATTGGCAGAGAAGCCGACAAGAAGCTGGGAGAAAGAGAGGGGAATGACCTGCATAGGTCCCTTGACCAGATTTGAACCTGGGATGCTGCGATTACATGGCATGCATGCTAACCGCTCAGCAACTTGCACAGCCAAGAAACAATATTTTTGAAAAATTTTCTGGACAAAGATCTGAGGAAACAAATCCATTTAAACTGCAGGATAAAAAGAGCTCAAACCATAGTGCTTATATTTTTCTGATAGCAGTTATGGATAAGAAGATTTTAAATGAAATTTTAAATCATTTAAATCATTTAAAAGCCAGAAATCTATCCATGGGTGCTGACTTTAAAATTTTAGAAAAGCTGAGTACATTTTTGTTCGATATGCATAAACTTATTCCCCAATTTAGTCAGTCCAATTAACATGTTTACTCGTTTCAGCTTTTAACACAAACAATAGAAAGACTTTATTTACTTCCAGCAAAAAAATGCAAATGTGTTAATCCTGACCACACATGCAAAGTTTTCCTCTGCATAGTTTTTTGAACTATGCCTCTTAATTACTGGTGGTCTATTTATCTTATTCATAAATGCAGTTCTTCAGTGAAAACATGAAGTGGAGTTTTGGGTTATAGAGAAACAAGGAGGTAGTAAATAACAAGACAGATGGTCCAGGTCTGTTGACAGACGCTTTATGCATGGCAACAAGGGAAGAGAATTGTACATTTCTGCTGACCCCCATGCTTTGAGAAAAATTGCTGACCCCCAACCCACGTTTTTGTTTCATGCATCTTCAAACCTCAGTCACACTGATTGATACACTGTGGAATAGCCTCAAGGCTCATTTTCACATGAAAAAACATACAACTTCCCGAAAGTACTAAAGGCTTGCAGGCCATTATGGGATGGAAGAATCATAAACTCCACAAAATAATCATGTGTTGCACCCCCTGCCATTGTACCACTACCCATGTGCCATTGCTCTATTCCCTAAATAAAACATCAAAGGAAAAAATAATTAAATTTTATGTGGCAGGAATCATTTATTGCTCTTATCTGGGTTTAATTTGGGATATCAGGACTTGATGCTTACTTTTTTATGTGCTCCTCTAAGCCTCTGAGAAAATATAGCGGTGAAAAGAAATCCTATCAAATAATGTGTTTTTCCTGAATAAAGGGCTACAAGGAGAAACTAGACAAAAAATTGATTTAGCTTTTGTTTTAATGCTAAATTATACAATTTTTTTTTTAAATCATTTAATTATTGCTTAACAACCTTTTTGTTAAAGAAAAAAAAAACAATCTGTGCTGAATTTGTGAATGTACATTTTAGGTACACAAAATCTCCTATTTATGGTTTTACAGTTGGCACACTTCTAATTTTAGTGTAAAATATGAGTGCAGCACTCATGATGTCAAGCCCTGGATGGATGGATGGATGTTATAATGCAGTAATGGCTGTATGTTGCGTACTGGAGTACATAAGAATAAACTTTGCTTGAGTATTGTGTGGCCTTCAAGAGGTCAGATCAACAGGTCTTCTTTACATCTTATTATACACTACCTTTGTGTGGGTTCATGAACTACCAAGATAATTAACAGCCTAGGCCTTTTTCCAGATTCTGCAGTTTGCCAGTTTGCAGATTGACACTTCTCCAACTGATCAATTGGATTATTTTCTGTTTTGTTTTTCAGTGGCTTCAACATTACAATGTGTTTTTCTGCAGTAATGGTGTGCCACTCTGTAGTCAAAACTACTCTGATAGGTTTAGGTTCCATCCCCTTAGTCTGGATTAGCCCACTTCTGGGAGGAGGATGAGTGGAGGGTGTCAGGAGGATAATGAGGGCATGGGGTAGGCCCAGGGGCTGCCAGCAGGGCCTGGCTTGGTGGATCTGCCTGTGGTGCTAAGCCTCTTAACTCATTCCATCCTCACCGGTGCACTCCCTTTACTGGCATATCACCACACTTTGCCTTTGTTACAGTACGTGTAAAGTGATGTACTGTAGGTCCTAAAACAGATACACCTAATTACTGTGGCCACATAATATTCAAACTTCAGAGTCTGAGTAGATAAAAGCTTGAGGGAATTGTGCGACAACCAAGTGTATTTCATTAAGTTTCATTAACGGGCATTTGCATATTACCCAAAACACATGTGATATTCTTGAGTCCCCTGAATAAAGAGAAATGAACGAATCTAAATTTCATATAACCCAAAGATAGCTTTTTAAAAAATTAAGCATATCATGTTTTCAGTTACGGACTTTTTAAGCACTAGGAGAGCGATAAACTACTATGTGAGCACTGAAAGTACTGACTGCCTTCGCCTGTCTTCCCTCATATTCCTCTTTTCCTTTGCCAAATTCTTTTTTGTTCTTCTCTAATAGATATGGCTCCGTGTTGTTGCATGGGTCACACTGCACATTTCATCAATTAAAATCTGCCTTGTGGTTTTTCTTCATGTCTTTCTGCCTTGATTTTGTAATTGTGACGACAATTACAAGAGTCCCTGGACACAGTGAAAGATTGTTAATAAATGGATACAACTTATTCCACAAAAAGATTTGCGGTTTGGGGTAATCTCTGGCCTGTTTTATGGTTCAGTTTTATATGATGTGCATGACAAAGATTGTTGACTGAGAGACACTGCTCATGAATGCAGCATTTATGAATGTGTGTAATAATGTCTGAACGTGAGGTAACAATGGCTCTAGTAGCCAGTCTGGGAATTCATGTTGCCGTAACATTAAAACTTATGTGCTAAAAGTCTTCAAATGACACTAAACTTAATCATTCTTTCACATTACAAGTAGGACTGTTGATTGGCATTTGGCCACAAGTGAAATGGCGCTAAATTAGGTTGATGGATGAATTTTTCATTAACATATTCCACTCTGATTAATACGAAGCAGTTGTCCTAGGCAATTGATATGTCAGGTTGCTGAGGACATAGTCTAAAACTTCTAGATAACGTGTGGCTTAAGTTGTGCAAACACCATGATTTAACTTTCAAGTTTGGTGAGCTACATCCGGAAATCATTAAGCAGGAGGCAAAGGTCCAAATGGCAGAGTTGTCTCCACATTGCAGTACACCAGCTTGTGATGTTGTGACAGATGTCACAGGACAAATTGATACTCCATGTAAATGCTTTTGAGTTACAGCACAGGCACACACTATGTTTCCACTCAAAGCTGGGAGAAAATGTATATCCAGTGTTGTTTATTTGCTGTCAACAGCTTCCACCTAATGCTAGACTTTTGTTAACAGATACGGATTGAATCTTGCTTGTCAAATTATATGCCACGCTTCGAGCACCCTCCCCAGCAGCCCTTCCCTCCTCTGCCCACCCCCACAGTACAACACACTTTTTTCTCTCTCCTTCTCCTTTCATCTCCTGCTTTTACTCTGCTAAAAAGACTGGTCCTTGGCTGCTGGGCGGACTTTTTGACCATGTCTGTATAAGCACGGATGTGAAAGATGAAGAAAGAAAATAGTGTTAATAAGCAACAACAAGAGCCAGGAAGAGAAACATTGGCTCCAAAAGTATTGTACATGTTTGAGTAAATTTGTTTTTGTTACTGTGCGCACAGTTGTGCTCCATGTATAGCCTAGATGGCTGTCATTCTGCTCAAGTCCCGCCTCTATAAATAGAAGTCTCTGTGCGCTGCAAGTCCTGAGGGGCTTTGTGCCCTTGTCTGTTTTTTTTTTTTTCTTCTTCTTCTCTCCACCCCTCCACCCCCTGCTGTGATATTGTTTGGCTGTCTTCTCATTCATCAAACAGCAGCGTAAGGATGCAGCATCAACATTACTTCAGAAAAATTGACTCTGACACCAATCACCGACATGTACAGAACGCAGGGAAGATTATGATACAAGAGAGATTTAACTTTGACCCCTGTAATCTAATATTTCTGTAACAACACAATAGCCATGAAAGCAACTTCTCACTATTGCATGAAATGAAATCATCAGTAGTACAATGACAGTAATACCTGTTGTACCTCAGTTGGGTTTAGCTTTACTCACCATTTTTTCATCAGGGTTGTTTTTGGATGGTCTCGTATACTTAACACATCATAACAATCATGCAAAAAAATAAAAAATAAAAATTACACCATAAATTTGTTTTCTTTTTTTCTTTTTTCTTTTTTTTTTACTGAAGAGAAGAATATAATTGTGGTTCTGGGATATTGTAACTGGTTTGTGCAAAGAATGTCTGAAACAGCCCAACATCATGTCTTCATTAGTGATGGTACATCCAGAATAACTGAAATATGGATATGCTTATTTACAACATCACCATTATTGAATACCTGCTAAATTGAAAACACATGGTGACATTGGATTTTGTGGCCATGAAGGTAATTTGCAGTTTGCTTAATAAATCAACCCCCAAATCTAAATAATGACATTTTCCGAGTACTTGCCTTCCAAATAATTACCATCAAGTGGGACGTGACGGCAGGAGACTCCAAGGGCTGATGTGAGCTCATCAGGGAGGCCAGCCATTTACCGCAATAGACACAAAGACAGTCTGCTCTCCCTCAGGTCCTCCTACCCACATCCTGAGATGCTGACTGTGTACTGCTAATTAACTCAGAGAAGATGAGGTTTCTGCCACAGTTGTCTTAAACAGTGCTCAGGTGCGCCTGCACTTGTATCTGGCTCAAAGCCAGTTCGGTCTTTTATAGTGTCTTCCTGTTTTCAATACTGTTAGCTGTAATATTATGTTTTAGCACCACTGTTTACTAAATGGCAATGAACCTTAGTATTCAAAGTTTTGGGGGGACATGATTTCAGTTTTCCCCTACATGTTTACTGTGACCTAAAGGTTCCCCTATAACAATCCTCTTGCAATATCAATAGAAAAAAAAAAGAAGGATTGCTATCAGCCAAATTAATATAACACATAATTTGTTAATTATGTGTTATGTGTCTGTTTTTCCACGTGAGTCCAATCAAGAACTTAAATAAGAGTGTAGGGAGATGGAAAAAAAGTGTAACAGAAGAAAAGCACATCCCTGAAGGACACCAGCAACATATTATCATATGTTATTAACACATATATCATATTATCACAGTATTAGTGTGAATATTATTATATAACTATAACATATTTTCAAAGTTGACAGCAACTCCCTCACTGTGTACTTTAAGAAATTAACCTTTTTTGGGTATTTCTATGATAATATGTCACTTCCTTATTTCTGCTTGTTATTCAACGTGGAGGAACTTGTAATTAGCTATTTTTACACCGAGGTAATTTCCTTTGTAAGGATTTAAAGTAGCTGTGACCTGACCGTGAAGAAGGGAAGCAGAGAAGGTAATTACAGAGAGTAGTGCTTTTTCAGTGAGCAAAAGACAATGGAGATGCCATCAATAAGGACAAACTTTCCTCAACCCTCTTGCCACACACTCTATAATGAAGACCTTTGCTATTGGCTTAGATAGATGAGGGCAGCACTGTGAGAGCGGGTGAGCAAGAGGCAGGTAGACGTTTTTTCGGGGCTAGCTCGTGGTGAATATATTGGAATGGGAGTGGGCCTGTCGAATAGAAAGGCGCATTAAGACCAGGGTGATTAAGGAACAGAGTTGATGGAAAACGAAGTACTATTGACAAGGCTTTGTCTTCCCTTGGTCTCCCTTGGACCCACATTGATGCCCCTGTCTAGTCTCCTCTAAGCTAAGCTACCCGACTGGATTCACAAAACTTAAGAGGGATTGATTGTTCTGCAGCAATTTTCTACGCAAGCCAAGGACAGCACATTGATTTTGCAGGTTTCAGGAGTGGTGGTCTTATGTTTATATTACTGTTAATCATTACTCTCCTGGCATTTTATCCCAGGCACTCATGAGCAGGACCATAGTGTGCAATTAATACAAATCCTGGATATCTTTTCATGTTTTCAATGCGATTACGATGCATCTGCCTGCTCTGACTTCAAATATTCAGGCTTACATTCCTCCACTGATGTACACAGAGATCCCTCTAAAACATGCTTCCATCCTCCTTATTTTTTTCCTGTTTAGCATGCACAACTATGTGTAACAACCGCTACACATTTATGCATATACTCATCATGTTCTTTATCAAACACACACACAAATGTGCACATGCGTGCAAACCTTAAAATTCACCCAGAGAAGCGCCTGTGTGGAATACAGAGCCAATGCTCCTGACTTGAAAGAGTCTCCATTTCCTCAGATGTGACATCAGCTTGTTCTGTCTCTTGCTCTCCCCCTCCTTCCCCTACTCCCTTCCTCTTTCCTATCCTCTTTCATCAGCTCAGCCCATCTTTTGACACTTCAGAAGGTGTTCCTCACATGCCTGTCACCTCTCCCCTCCTCCACTAACGCTTTTTTCCTAGCTCTCTATCGAGAGCATTCGTCTCTCTCTGAAACTTATGTACTTTGTAGAGTTAACGCTTTGGCGTTTGCATCACCTTGAAGTTGGTAAGTGGTACTGAGCGGCGAGACCGATCTTTAGTGTTTAAAGAGAGAAGAGCTCTGAAACATTCCGTGTTAGTGTGGCATGGTGAGCAGACAGATATCACACTAAAGATGGAGGATGGGAAGTAACTGTTTCACCTTTGTGCCTGCACTTTCTCAGAACTTTGAATAACAGACTGTGAAAAAATGTGGAGGGTTAGGGACTTCTGTTTGTCCTTTGTGTTAAAAAAAAAAAAAAAAAGAAGCTTTCTGCCTCCGTGTATTCCTTTTATAGCCATCTATATCCATTTATGTGTGACACTACCACCAAATGTAATTTTGCAGATACTGTATGATTGAAATAGAGCTTGGAAGCAAACAAAAGCAGCAGTAAAGAAATCTCATCTGGAAATGTGTGCTAAATATGTTGTGTTAGCTATAGTTAAATACCTTGATTAATAATGTATTTGTCTGTGCTAGAATCATAATATATTCCCTTCTGAGACAGAGTGTACCATTATGTAAACACTTTGTGGTGTGGGCTGAGCTGTTGACTCCCACATGCCTGCTTCAGAGCTGCTTGGCTCAGGCTCAGAGGAAACATGTTACCTATGTATGGCTGGAGGTGGTCTTTGGCATTGGGAAATGTATTCAGTTTGTTGGTATATAGCTGCCATGTGATATACTTACACGCATGTGGGGTTTTTTTTTCCTACTTGATATACATTGGTATATCTGTCATGTGATCATATGAGAAGTAGTAGTTTTGAATATTTTGTCTTATGCATCTGTTAACATTTTTGGTCTGGTTTATCGGATATTAGTAACACTGAAAGAAACTGGAGGCAGCTCTGAGAACCATATGTTCTGTTAAGGTTGTATGTAGCTCCTCATGAACTTGTTGCTTTATGACATTTGGCTTTAAGATTTACTTTGCACAAATGTACACTTACATAGAGGATGTGAAATTTGTAAGTTGTAAAGGTTGTATTTTGCACAACCTTTAGAATATACATTATTTTATTTTCTCCTTGTTCCATGGAAGGGAAGGGAAATAAAAGTAGGTGATAAAGGCTGAAAACTCCAGAATAGACCGGAATATCAGCTCATTGTAATAATAGATCATGACAGGAATGATCTGCAGTAAAGTCATTTTTAAACTAATCAAAGTCACTCAGAACCATTTTCTACTGGGTTTTAGTATCAAGTGTTCACCTAAAGAGACAGAAGTGGCTTTTTTGTCTTTCAGCAACGTTTCCTTAATAGTCAGTCTAAATTTTGAAGAAGCAGAGTTGCATTTCCATGGTATTATCCTCTCCCCATGTAAAACCATGACCCCTATCGAGGCCTAATCCCCAGTATGGGGAGAGAAGGGCAGGCATTTCAGATTTATTAGTTTTTTCGCACAAAGCTAAAGAAAGCCCTAGGAATGCAGTTCATGCCACGCTGAGATCAGTATGTGCGTAATGCACACAGACAAAATAGGATTTTGGTTAGTCAAATAAGAGAGAAAGGATAGGGGGGTAAAAAGTAATGCTGGGACTTGAAAAATATTCCATTCTAGAAAGCTTTACTTCATTATCAAGTGAATTTATTACTCCCTGGAGAAATACTAACATTAAATTAGGCTTTTTTAATATGCTGGTCAGACACGCTACCGCTGGCCATTTGTACTTTGGAGGAAATACACACAGAGGATGAGTGAAGGAATCTGAAGCTCAAAATATGGCTGGGGATTTTCTGCCCCTCTGAATTTAGTTATGCCTCAGAAGTGGAAGGAGCAGCGTTTGGTGTTTTTCTGTTTTGTGATTATCGTCTGTTGCTTTTTGTTTTGTTCTGTGAACAATGGCTCAGTGCCATCTTTCTCTGAGTTCAATAAACACTTCCTTGAATGACATTATTCTTAGGCACCAAGCCAGACCAGGGCTGTGGAATCACACTTTTATTAGAAAACATGAATCTTGTCACTGGGATGCTTTAGGAATATTGATAGTATTTGCAGTACAGATAGCATTTGCAGATAAAATGGAGCTTAATATTCAAAATGATCACAGTGTTATCTATGACATCCTTCAAGTAGTGCGTGGTCCTTATCGATCGGCTGCCGGTTTCAGCAAACGAAAGAATTAATTAAGGCCACAGATAGATTTTTTTTAAGATAACGCATTTTGTGCTGTCCCTCTGATGCCACATTTGCTTTGAAATGATGGACGGTAAGAGGATTGCTGTAAGAATATTTAGGATATCATGGATGTGTGGGTTAGAACAGAAGTTTTGTTCTCTGAGGTTGGCTTGAGTGATTTTTTTTTCTTTTTTAAAAGCTCATCATCACTTGGATAAAGTCTCTTGTATCATGGCAATGAATTCAATTGGTCCTTTCACAGATTAGATTCAAACTACTTTGAATAATGGTTCCTCCTAAAATGAAGCCATATTGCATGCCATTCTTTTGCATATTAGACAGGAGTGAGTGCTTTTGCCACTCATTGTCATTTTTCTTGTTTCTCACCACTGCAGTTGAACTCTTTATTAAACTATATTCTTCTTGAAATATTTCCTTTTACTTCTTAATCTGTCACTGATGGGTATAATTTTGTCCTTTCATGTGCTATAACTGACAAACCAAGCTTTGGTACACCCTTAATTTCCCTTTGATGAATTAGTTTCTTTTCCCTGTTGTCTAACAGACACATTGAATTCTTGAACAAAAAACTGTTTTCCATGATTCACAACTGAGCGGGTTAAATAGACATAATTTTCCTCTGACAAGTTAATGCTTTGTTTTCTTGTTTATAGGGTGTCATGTGGGCACAATGAGTAAATTATTGTCACTGCTGTCAGAGGTATTACATTTCCAAAAGTTCTCTGTTACTAGTGTTTGCCTAATTTTGTAAATAGCTTGGCCTGTCTGTAGGGTCTGATATTGCCAGCTCTTGTTTATAGCACTGCTTTCCTGAATTGGAGCAAATTAAGATCTTCATTATTTTATTTTCCGGATGCAGGGTTTTTAATGGCCTTTCAACAAATTAAATAACCTTGGGGCATGGACAGGATTAATTAGATAATAAGAATCACATCTCTTTTCATCTTTTTTTAAAAATAGATTATGTCTTGATGGTTCCAGGGATGAAATGGGACTTTGTTTTAACTGCAGATCAGAGGGGGAGTCGGTGCAGCAGAAAATCCACAAATTATTTACAAAGAGCCAGGAGAGCTTAGTCCTAACTTAATGGGTTGTGGCCACATGGTCATATCCCCAAATTAGCAAACTGAAAGCCAGAGATGTAGCTTGTTAAGTTTTTTTTATTATTATTATTATTATTATGGTGGCATTTCAAATAAAGGCTGTCATGGTTTTGTTTTATTTTTTATTTGTTTTGTTTTTTCATAGAATATTGGAAACAATCTCAATAAATGCTGAGAGTACAATGATGTCCTGTGTAACCACTGAAATTTCGATCCAGACTGTAGAGAGAGGAGACCGAAACAGTAAACATTGCTTAGAAAACAATAACACGTACAATGACTGACAGCGACTTTCATCCATCTCTGCAGCAGCTTGTCTGATTGCCTCTTCAGCAACCCTGATTTCTGAGGGGTTCAACGATATGACTGGCTCTGTCAACTTGAGGGTCAGATTTCTTGGTAGCCATTGAATTTTGCTTGTCTTCTATCACAGAATTATGCCATGAATTAACCTGCTGCTATATGCAAAGGCATGAAAAAACAACAAATAAATGATAAATTATGTTTGAGAAGAAGGAGAATGTATACACAGGTGGAGTGGTGTGCAGAGGATATGAAGTGCCCCATGTGTGCAGTATAATAATAAACAGCAGTAGCAGCCAATCCAATTAGACAAGCAATGGAGAAATATGGGAAATATTAAAACAATTCCTAACCGTATGTTAGAGAGAATTTGACATAGATGTAAGCTGATATAAAAAGGCACGTATCATTCACAATCACAACCCATTACAGTGCTTTCACATTGTTGCTGAAAGGTAACAACGTTTTTTTGTTTTTTTGTGAAAGGTACTGATGATGCTGATTAACACATACTGTGCTGTTCTGCTGTGTTGCTCAGTTGCACAATTATAGTGGTTGCTGCATTTGAAGTATATTTCTCTGTGGGCCTCCTGTACAACAATTTGCTGCCCTTTCACATGAACTTTATCTGGTTCATCCCAATTTTCTTCCCGCTATCTCTTTTTATTTTTGCCTCTTCTATCTCTCTCATCCCAGTCTTCATCTTCAGGCACTCCCCTCATTTCCTGTGCATTGCTTTTGTCTTTCTTGCTTCAGCTACAGCAGCATTTGGGTGGGTGAGGGTAATTTTGCCCTGGCAGACAAGGAGTAAATTATACACCAACCCATTTTGCATAAAAGGAAGGCAGTTTACACTGGATTACATGTTTTCAATTATGGTAGTCTGAAACTTGCCTCTATTCACTGAAGACTTCCATTAATCTCTTCTTTAGAGGATGTGACGGTCCATGTGGGTATTTCCCTCCACTGAGTATTTGATTGCAGTCTCTTACAATGAATTTCCTGATAGAATGCACAGAACTGACATTAACAAAGGCCACCAACTCCTTCGTAGTTCATACCATTCATTCTAACACAAGATGAGAGAAGTCTGATCTGTTGCAGGGAATTGAGTAAGCCAAACTGTCAGGGCTCATTGGCATGTTGTTTACCGTTCACGCTCTTGAGGGGCAGCATCAACATGTAGCAATGCCATTCATTTTTTCCAAGATTAGCACCATTAGATACACCGTGACACATCGGTGATTTGTTTTCTACAGTTGTCACATGACCTAATTTAAACAAAGCATTTGTCTTGGTTAAGTAGCAAAATATTATCAACTCTCAAGAGTTATGGATTAGTATATTTGTTTTATATAAGCATGATATGACTTCACATCTACACTGCTGGTGCCATGTCTGTTAGTACTGTTAAAGGATCTTTGGTATGAGGGCATTATAAGTGTGAAATTAAGTTTCTTTATTTCTTCCTTTTATGAGTATATATTACCTTCGACTGCATAATGGAGTGAAGGCATATCAAAACCCTCATCAAAACCATAGATTGAATGGCGCATTTGTGGGGTATCAAAGTTCTTCAAAAGCTGTGGTTTAGCATGATCTACTGACTTGAATGATGCTCAGTCAAAGCTATTGTAGGCTCCCAAGCTCATGAAAACATTTTGCAAGCTGGAATAAAACTGGTTGATTGATGCAGAGGACCTCTCTAAATGAAGGACAGAAAACTGCATGTATGGATCTATTGACTTAATTGTAATGGGCAAGGTTGTCGTTAGAGTGAAAGCTGAATAGTTGATCAGCAGCTGTGAATATAGCTATGGGATATATACCACTGATGTCCTTGTAACCGTGGCAGGAAGGAAGCAACAGCTCTTGTTAATGGCCTCCTCTGTATAAGGACTCGATCACATCATAATAAAATGTCCCCTTTCTCAACTCACTACCATTTTATGGGAACACAGTATGAAGGAAGACAACTGTCAAGTTGTTTGAATGTAGCTGGATTAATAGAAATATGTTTCTACATTACCATTCACGTACAATATAATGTTTGCATCACAGATATAGTTAGTGGATGGTTCATCGTATTTCATATTTTTCCATTTCTGGACTGAAATCCCAATAGACTGAGAAACAACATTTGGTCCTGATATATCTACTTATGTTCTTCCTCTAATTTATCTCCCCTTTTGAAATAATTAGTATGCTTGCAAAACTTTTCAGTTTTACATTTAAATATTTCCTGTGGGGGAAAAAAAGAAATTATTGCAGAAATGGCATGTTACATTTGTTTCCATCTCTTAGGAGCCTTGAAATACACAACAAGCTTTTAGATAGCAGGATAACATGCTGCTGTTGAACTAGCACCGATGGCTATGCATTTGAGCTTGGAGGAAGGCTGCAGGCAAGAGTTAATTTCTTAAAATTTAACTAAGCATATTGGTAAAGAGCTTTATGGTAATCTGACCAGCATGTCTCTGAGGCATAACAGAATTTTTTCAGCGCCTGCGGGGGAGAATTAAATAGCTGGTTCTTTGTTGTTAACTGGATTACTTTACTGCATGATAGAGGAACAGTGGGTGGATTTGGAGGGGTGGGGCATTCCACTAAAGTTGCTCTAACTTTTTGCCATCAACCTCAGAGAGGCTAGTGACTTTATCAAAGAGCTTTGAGCTGAGTTCTGCACCAACATGTCAGAATGTTGACAAATCACCCAGGATACATTTTTTGTAATTTTTACTTTGCTGTGTTTCAGCTTCATTAAATACGGTACAAAAAGTCACCAATATAGGAGAGAAAAAGAGGATGACATTTGATAAAGGTTTTCTCATACCCACTGTGGTGCATGTATAAGTCTGTCTAATTTACCAAACCTTTTGGATGCAGCAGAATTTTCTGAGATCAATTATTTGCTGAAATATATTATCAGCAGACAGTAAAGTGGTGACTTAAGATGATATGCTGTTTTATGGCCACAAGCGTTTCAAAGATCCAGGATTTGTCTGATGTGCTTACACAGCACATAAAATTGGTATAGAAAGTTTCAACTGGCCTTTCTCTAATTTAAAAGCTACTTTCTAACTATGAAGTCTTTCAAAGTAAGACAGCCTTTGCCTGATGCAGTACCTTGGACAGCAACACATGGCACGTGGCCTAATGGCACGGACCAAGTCTTTGTCTAGGGGCAGCTCGAGATGAGAATTAATGGCAGAGCTCAAGAGACGACCTTCATTCCTCCATTATAATTTCCCCCCTGACAACACTGACTGAAAGGAGGTTTACCACAAGGTGAGTTATCTTTAAAAGGTGAGCCACCTTTTACGAGGAGAGTCTCTACTTTAGGCCCTTGTTGATTGTTGCCAAACAATTCCATGTTTTTTGTCTTTTGTTTTTTGTTTTTTTTTTAGTAATCATGGTTGTTCTTAATGCTGCAGCAATGTAACAACTATGAAAAAAAAAGGAAATAAAAAGGATTTTTTTTTTATGCTTACTTCTGTAAATAGCCGGAAAACCATCCATATTTCTTTCTTTACTGACCATGCAGAGCAGTCTACTGAAATATTGTTGAAATATTTATCATCCTTTCTCAACAAATCCTTTGCCTTTTTAATGTTAAAAGCCCTTGAAATAGAACACCCATCTCTTTATTTTTCCATTTTTATCTGACTCTCCCCTGCAAAATGTGGTGCGAGGAAAATGTAGAGAAAGATGTAAACTGTTTAGAGTGAAATATTTTTCTGACACAAACACAGTTACATACATGTGATCCAAGAGATCTGTTTGGACCACACCAAAATTCTTGATTTGAAGAGATTATGGCTTTATGTCTGCTGCCCCACACGGATTGAATGATTGGGTCAGAAAGGAATACATGAAAGGTAAAGAAACAAGCTTGTTTTCCCCTCTGACCTTGTTCTATGAAGTCACAAATACTTTATCTTGTCAGTATTGTGTCAGAGAGAGGTAGGGAGATATGTTTTGGCAACTCTGTATGATACACGTCTATCAGCAAACAAGTGCACCATTGCACCTTGTTATCATGCTAGTTGGTAAAGCCACTTCGACTCTTTTGTCTCTGTTCCTTTGCCTACCTTGGGCTACGTAAAAATGAAGCCTTTAATTGATTTAACGGTTGTTCATCCCCACATGCTACACCCATATGCAACATCAAGCAGTATTAGAAGAGGGAGGGAGGATACAGTCAGGAGAAATAAGTCATTACAGAAGGGGCACCAATTTAAAATGTTCCCCAGTGATACTGTGGTTACTAAGGGATAGAAACTGTGGGGGTGTGTGCATGCGAGCGATATGGGGGAAGGGGTTGATTTGATCTTGTATGCCATGAGAGGTTGCAGGGGAAAAGCAGTGTGGGCCATGTTGCCTGGTCGAGATTTATTCCCATTCAGAGGACCATTATTGTTGACCTTGCCTTGCCTGGGAAAGCCAGAGTAAACAGAGGCCAAATAAATCAACTTTAACAAGCCCAGTAGTCCTGGCTGGTGGAGCAGCCATGCAGCTCCGACACGCAGGGGTGGATTAATCCACACTACCTCCTCTCCACAGAGGATACCTGTAGAGTCTGATTTGGCTGATAGTTTGTATGCAAACGCAGAGGGACGTTTAATTGCTCCACTGAATGCATCTCTCTAGCCAATGTGTTTTTGTATCCACATTCAGGGCTGTGTTTGTGCAAGAGATACAGAGCAGTCAAAAGAGAAGATGCACAATCACAATCTTGTGAAGGATTTTTAGACTACACTAGAAATTTCATTACATGCTTACCTGGTGTTCCAGTGCAGGCAATATTTGTTGAGCAGATTGACTTGGTTGCCTATTGGATACCTCATCAATTTCATACCTCCTCCATGTCAAGGGAGATCATCAATGATTCATAGGTTATACTGCAGCTCCCTGCAATGTAAATGCATTCATAAAAGCCCTAATATGCTGATGTTATGACACAGTAATAAAACTATTTACCAATCACTGTTGTACTGAGTAGAATTTTTTTCCCAGCAAAAGACAGACTAGAATGATTGTAATTAAATTATGTTATACATAATTGTACACACATACACACCTGTATATATACAGGTGTGTGTGTGTGTGTGTGTATTTATACCTATACATATACATTCACTAACACACACACACAAACAGAAAAAATATGTATATGTATGTATACCAATACCGACATGCTACCCCATTCTTCCATCACACCCTCCCCAACCCAATGTCTCTTACTCTTTGCCTCAGGGGTGTAAACATGAGTAGGTGCTGAATTGTAATTATGTGAGGGTAGCTTGTGGGTTTGGTGTAAAGAAAACATATACATAATTGGCACTGTCAGTCAATATAGCAGCCTGTCATTCTCACTGACAGGTGGTTGAGGGTGGATTGGTGATATCAGGTCATAGAGGTAGTCAGCACCGTTCTAAACTAAATGTTTTTTAATCTGGTGGGGACATGAATGAACTGATATATGTACAGCATATATGAGACAGCCTTTCCTGCAATGGTGCTTTTTCTGTGAATACTTGTTTGATGTGTTCATACAGTTGGCAAAATTGCCACCTATGCACAGACATACATGTATGTGGAAGCCTCAGCTTGTGCACGTGGGTGTGTGTAGGCAAGTAAATGCAGGAGAGTTATTCTACAATGTCATATTTTTGGGATGGTTGTGTTGTGTCCCAGGCTGCTGCACAATTGGTGAATATCAATGCAGTGTAGCGTAGTGACGGGGACTGGAGCTGACATGTTGTCACACTGTGATGAAAAGCACTCTGAGATGATGTGGCAGGAGTGTTCCTCCTGTCCACAGAGAGATGGCAAGCTGGCTGTGGCATTTGTGTATTTGTTTGTGCTGCCATGACTGTGTGAGAGAGTGTGTGTGTTCGCTTGTTGGTTTTTCTTCTAGTGTACTTGGGATTGTGTATGCCTATTGCTTAGTGTTCAAACCCATATCACTTTGCATGCAAAAAGGTGGCTTTGCTACTGTTACATTTTTGATACAGTATCAGCATTGTGCGCCACCGAAATAAGGAAAAAAAAAAAAGTCAGTTAGTGTATTTTTAGGGACAGTATCCCCAAAAAGGTGCTAACCAACTTGGACTGCAGTCGGCATCGAAAAGCACTGTCATGTACTGTTACAAAAAAACATAAACATTTCTGTATTTATGTCAAAGGTGTATTGATACATAAGTCTGCACTTGGCTCTACCTTTTATGAGTTCTCCTTTCTCCTTGTGGACTTGTTGACCCAGCAGAGTCTTGACTCTAACTTTTGAGCTACTAGTTGTACAGAAATGTCAGAGCGTACAATGTACGAGGTCTCCTAGATGCCCATATATCGTAAACCTAGACTTCATGCTATCCAAATTGGAGATCTGCAGCTCTCTGACATATACTTTGTGAATGCACTGTCACGTTTGTCGTTTTTTTTTTTTTTTGCACACCCTCAAAAATGCCACTGTGTATTAGATGCAGTATTTCCTTCCTCTCTGTCCCTTGCCAGTTTTCCTGAATTTCACAAGCACTGTGCTACATCTCTGTGAACTTGGTGTACTCTCTAGCCTCTACACCCTTGGAGAGCTGACATGTGAAGGGAGAAGAGTCACTTATCCCTGTAGTTGCAGACCTGCCAAGTCTATGTAAAACTCTAGAGGGGTCTGTTCAGGCCTCTAGTTTCCCTGTTTTGGGCAAAGGTTTTGCTCTCACCTGGGCTTAGGCCTGTTGAAAAGCTTTGCTCAGTGTGTATGTCTTTTGTGTCTGTGGCCCTTCCTAGATAGATAACCGTAAGACCCTACTCAGTCACTTCCTGAACTCTGTCAGTTTAATTATTTAACAGAAAACTATAAAGAACAAAGATGCACCAGCACAAAATGATGAGTGACTTTTTCATCTTTAACTCAGAACATACACCCAAATACACAAAAACTGATAAATATCATGGATATTATATTGGTTCTCAAAGGGGTACTTGTGTTTAGGCATATGCAAATAAGACTGAAAAGGCAGAAGCAGTCAAGATAATAATAATAAAAAAGAAAAACACACCTTCATACAAGACGATTAGGGCTAGGTGTTTGTTGTAACATTTGGGGTGAGATTTATATTCTATATAACCTTAAGATATTGAATGGTATGAGACAAGAGATGCTCTGTGGCATCTACCATTATTTAATTTCCTGGAGAATTTCTTTCAGCAGTTGTATTAAGTGCTTGAGGTTTAGTGTTTGGAAAACATTGGTTCAGTATAGTTGGGGAAGAGATGAGATTGAGTCCTCATATACTTTTCTGTGTTTTGGTCTGCATAAATATGAGTGTGCGCCAGTGTATACAGCATGTATAAATTTTTATGTGCTTATGTGGACACATGCGCGGCCCTCTGTGGCTGACTGTCCTGTCTGTATTACCCTTGGGTTACTGAATATGCATTACCATCAATGAGGGAGTTGTCTGGTTCCTTTGCTGTCCTAATTGTACCCCTAACCCTGTCTCTCCTTTGTGGCAGCCTTTGGTTGCAACGTAATATTTAATTTCCACAGAGGAGTCCTTTTTGATACAATAGTCTCATTGAAGTACTCCTCTCCAGATGTTCTCTCCATAGATAAATCTGCTATTCAGATCTCTATAATTGATTGTAATATGCAGAATTAATGCCTGGGGTTATAAAGAGAATTCTTGGAAACGTTTCTTCATTTTCCTTTTGAAATTCAAAACAAGAAAGCACCACAATGCATTTTTTGCTCCTGCCCCGGCTCCGCATACAAGTGCAGTGCAGCGGTGCCTATCTGTATATTCTCTAGCTGATTCTATACAAAACAACTTGGGTGTTGTTACCAACGTAATTAGGAAGTTGATCAAACAGGACTTTTTGCCATGTTCACTGCCTCACCCTGTCATGCCATGCGGAGCAAAACTGATACCATTGTTGAATTTTCACTTAGAATTTGAATTTTTTATCGCAAAGAGTGGCTGCTAATGATGGTCTTTCGCGCACAGCAGTAATGAATGTATGTGATGAATTTTGGAGTCCCTGCTGTTGTCTAGTTAGAAAGAGATAGAATCGCAAAGACAGACATGACAGACAGAGAGCGTCAGAGTGACAGGCTGATAGAGTGACACAGAGCTAGGGTGAACAGTGAGCTCATTTGAAATTCCACTATGTTGGTAATAATAAGGGAACCTCAGCAGCCAGTGTTGAATTATAGATCACACCAGCATGATTGGATGAGGTTAGGCAATTGTAACACCAACTTAATAATTTATAGATTGTATTACTATAGTAATAATTGCATGAAGAAAGTAAGCATTTTTTCCTGTCCTCCCACATATTCGAAAGAGCTGTGTGTCGTATTATATGTTGAATAGTCTCAAAAGGCAAAACTTGATTAAGTTTCATTTACTCTGTATGCTTCAAAGCTTCAGATCTTTGAGAGTGCTGGGATTGTATGTAATGGTCACAATATGTTAGGGCTGCTCCGCTCCAGCAGGTAATTTATGGTTTGTTCAGGTGCTTTTTTTTTTTTTTTTTTTAAGTTATTCCTCGCAGGAAGTGGAGTGACACAGCATGTACTTAGATTGCATCCACCACCCTCTAATATCTCACTTACCCATGTGTCCTAAATTCAACACTGTGATGAAAATGGGCTTTGGGTCACACCCAAACACATGTTTGCATCAGGGTCAAAGATTCAACCGATCTGGGTTCATCACCGTCAACTCAGATGCTGGACATTTGAATCTGTACAGATCTGTGCACATGAACACCTATGAATATGTAAATTATCATCACTCATTTACCTCTTGTGCTTATTATTACACTCTCTCTTCAACACTTTCCTTATTGCACTTTTCCTGACTGGATATATGACTTTCTGACACACTGCTGATGTATGTGTGTAATGTCACTGTCACTGCCCATGGCCGTTCTTCAGTCCATTTTGTCTCCAATGCTTGTGTTTATGAACAAAGGATGTCCCAGCTTTTAACCTGCCAAATATGTGGAGGGGTTGTCTTTCTTGAGAAGAAACGTAGCGAGCAGCCGACTTCTCGGTGTGACGTAGTAAATGAGAATATATAGTGCTGGAGGACACCTAGGTTAGTAGTGATGGGACCATGGAACAACCTCATTAACTTCACCCCCTGTTGTTCGCAGTAGGTGAAAATCAAGTCAGGCAGGCACACATATCTTCTAGTTGGCCACTGCTTTCCCTCGACAGACTGTTTTTTCCTGTGCCCTAATGCAAGTTGACAGACAGTTAAGTATCCTTACCCCACGTTTGTGTGTGTGTGTGTGTGTATGCACACGCCTGCATCCATATGCTGGTATGGTTTGCTTGTAGATTGCAGTGGCAAGATGTCCTCAGGATATGGTGAAGTTACAGCTGAAGCAGGGGTGTTGTCTGTTTGTTGCATCACTTGGAAGGCAATGGATTAGTAACATGCACTTAATACCGCAGATCTGATATTCACTTAACTTAATGCCAGAAAACAAAAATGGTCTGCGTGCATTCTTGTAATTTTTGTGAAGCGTACCTCTGAAAACAGTAAAATGCTGGGCTGTTTCTGATGATAAGTTTTGTTATCTCGTAAGCGACATGTTTAAATATTTTACTTTGCAGAGTGAGTGAGGATTTTTGATTTTTCTTTTCTGCTTTTCTTGAGGCTGCAGGCCAACAACATATCAATATGGGATGACCTCTGTTTCCTAGGGTTTGGTTATTACATTGTGGTATATCACATCCTGTAAATAGCAAGTACAGAAGCTGCACACCCAGAGTTGTGATGGATAATTTTTGGAACTTGACATATATACTTTTGTTTTGTTAGTTTTTTTTGATACAGCAGTCATGCATTTGTTCATATATTGTTTGATATGCATTTTCTTATCAAAATACAGTATTTTATGCCACATTAATTTCTCCCATAGAACAGATATATATGGTACCATAGAGTGGGATAAATTTTTTCTAGATTTGACCCTTTGTCAGCAGAATCTTGAGCAGTTCTTACGAAATCTTTTGTTAGATACTACTCGGGGCCACAGTTTTTAATGTCTCCATTTCTGTTCACAGTGAAGGTAAAATGAAAACAAAAGGCTTTTTAAACCCCCTTCTTTTCTAGGCCCAGTGGTTATATAGCCTATTTGTGACTGTCTGTTTCATTAGGTTTTAAGGACGAAAAGCCAGTAACAAAATAATGAGTGCTCCTTTTGCAGATGACTTCAAATAAGACAAAACAAACCAAAAAAAAAACAAAAAAACCCCAAATAATGTAATTTCGATGAAAGAAAGCAATAATTGGCCGCCCAGGTTTAGAACTAATGGAGGGAAACTGAGGTAAAACTAAATAGATGCTGTTTTACAGACTGTTTCGGTTTTTGTTGTTGTTTTTGTTGTCACATTCTTTGTGGAAAATGCTGGTATGATCAGGGAATGTATGCTGTGACAATGAACACATATGGTAACGTAAAAGTTGAATTTCAGTTGAAGGTAAATTATATTTAAATTAGTAATATTTTAATTTGATGTACTTGCTTTAATGCTCATCATAATAATAGCCATAATTATCAGCTGTCACCATCGATAACTAAAATACTTTATGATGTTGTAAACAAATGATTTCACACTCTGTTGTTGCACGCTTTTCTTTTTTTTATTACTTTTATGTCATAACTACAGATATGATGCTGTAAAAGTGCACACAACAGAAGAACATATACATACAATAAATAGAATAAATATTAGTCATCATCATGCAGACGTATTCACAGAAGAAAAGTTGTGTTGTGGGCAAGTTGTGACATAAATTGGCAATGAGCTTTTATCTTTTCTCTGTAAATTATCATTGAAATCTGAGCAATCAGCTGCCTTGTCGTCCTTCTCTGATGGGGGTCTGTGAACCACTTTCTTCCAGCCTAGCGGTGGAACCTCTTCTACCCTGCATTTCCTTTAATTGGGACGCCACAGTTGAAATTGGAGTGGCTGAGACCCACAGGGACTCCTATTTCTATCTCACCCTCTACACTTTCAACTTCCGAGTTAATGACCATGCCAGGCTGTTATGTTTAGACACAAAACACAACTCAGCCACCACATATCTCCCATTTAACACCTTAACCTCCATTTTCCTTAAAATACCCCACACATCACACAGCAGTTTAACATGTGGATGTACATACAAACCTGCCATGAACAGCAGGTTTGACACAGCACATATATTAAAGGGGTACTTGTGCTGGTTTGTGGTTTCATTGTACTATTGGACCTTCTTGAAGTAATGAATAAAACTCTCCTGCTGCTCTTACTCTCCGTATGGAGACTTTGCATTCAGAAAGGTATATTGGGATTGTTTGCAGGATCGAAATTAAAAATTAGACGAAAACTGGAGGTTGCACATTAGGTATTTCCTTGTTACTAATATTTTCCTTTATACTATTCCTCTGTGGCAGCCTTTTGCTTGGTACAGATTTTTAGTTTAGATTGCATTTTATGTCTACCATCGGATTGGAAGACAGAGTTTTGCAGTCTCCATTCTAACAAAATATAAAACAAGGTCTCACTTTTAAGCCCATTCACTGCTCATGTTTTAATAGCAATAAATCGTTCTTTCATAATTAAATAATTAATTCTTTTCTCTTCCTGCTTCTTAAACACACACTAATACACATGACAGTTATAAAACTCTAATTGAACATTTGCCAATTTCTTCTTCCTTTACTGATTTTTCTGTCATCACATCCTTTTAATCATCACACTGTTGAGGATCTCGGAGTTATAACGTTCTCTGTCAGCATGTCAGAATATCATTTCTTAGATGTGCGTGGGGGTGGTGGTTCTGTGCTACTGGTCTCAGCATCTCAGCTGCACCTTTAAAGCTTTGCTGGTTCTTGAGAGTGCTTGGAAAAGAGAAGATGTTAGTAAGCTCAGGCATCCTGCCAGCTTGTCCATCTTTCTCTACATGGGCTGCTGCTGTTAGTGGTCACTGTTCAGGTCAGGTTTAGAATCTTATCATCAGGTCTAGGTTTTATTCACTGTCTGGTACACACAGACTGTGGATGATATAACAAAAACCTAACGGTATACAAATGCCTAGCGCTATTGAGGAATATGCCTTTTTCCTGAAGAGCTTTTATTCAGTTCCTGAACTTTTTGGAAGTGGAAATCAGCGCTCAACGTTGATTGACAATAACATAGTAATATGCCAACCAAATATTTGTATTTATTGATTTTCTGGTCATCAGATAGACTTTATAAATTGCTGTATTTCTTCGTGGTACTTATGAATTCACCCATGGGTTTGAAGCAGTATCCACTTTGAAAGTATAAGAATTATGAAGGAACAGGTTCAGTCCAAAAGCAGCCTTAATGTTATGACGTAAACATTCAGAGCAATCATTAGCCATCATTTTCTCATTAAAGCTGCTTACAGCATTATTCATTCAATCGATAGAATTATATTATTTACAGTAAAGCATCTGCCAATTTTATAAAAAAATAAATAAATTATTAATCCAAAAATTATCAACAGTCAGTTAATTTTTGACAAAAATAATTGCAAAGCAATCATGCTTAATGCTGAAAGTCTCATAGAGGTCTTGGGTGGATGTTTAGTTGTCATGTGAGCTTTTTCCATGTGATCTTTGTACATTACACTAAATTGTGTGCACTTCCAAGATGGATTTATTTGCCATTTTTTTGGGTGTGTGAAGGTAATGACGTTTCTACAGTAAAAATTCACATTCTCAAATTCACATGTTGTGACAATTATACATCTTTTGAAGCTGTAGATGCATGATGCTAATTGACATTAATCCAACATGATTCTTCTGTGTAAATTTGCTTTAGTCTCCTAAACGTTAATGTCTCTTTGGTGGAAGTTATTATTTTGTCCATCCTCTCAAAAATACACCCTTGCATGTTGTCATGCACACACACACAATTATGCTTTTCAGCCATCCTGCTCTGGTTAAACTCCCTTAGAAATAAAATTTATAAGAGGGAATGTAATTTCTAAGGAAGGACTTAGAAACTTACTTCTTTGCCTCCTTGTCAGTCTTCTTTCTTCTCAGTCATCCTAACTCTCTCCGCTCAGTCCTTGTTCTGCCTCTACCCTGTCCCTCAGAGGTTTCTGACATCATATGGAGCTGCAGCCGTCTTCCGTTCTCCCTTTGATAGAGTTGTGGGGTCTAATGAAAGTAAAGTGTCGGAGACTGGGAAGAAGCTAAGGGACTGTGTAAACCGTGAGGGTTCGGGCCTGGAATTGGATAGTTAGAAGGTTGCCACAGTGCATTAGTGTGGCGGACGTAAAATAGGAATGTCGGGAATGGCTTTTTTCACCAGTGATTGAGTCCCCTGTTGCCATGCCTGGTGGTTTAAATGATGCCTGATTAATTGAATGAGCCACACACTCCACATGGAAAACACTGATAAGGACTCCATGCAATAAACTAACTTCCACATATTATTTTCACCACAACTGCAGCGTGAATCTGTTGAAAACACTTTAGATTATCCAGTAAAACGATATTACTCAAAGTGCAGCAGTTTATCAGAGTACCATGGGCCCTGTATTCTGAAATCAGTAATTGGCTTCACAGTAAAGGTAAAGCAAAAAAGGAAAGGAAAAACATTCGGTAATGTGTTTTAGCGAAGACCTCTTACCTCTCTTTATATGGTTGTCATATCAGTATGATGATACAAGATGTCAAAACAGTAGGTGTTCCTTCAGCACTACAGTAGATTACAGTACATCTGAGAGATTAACCAGGTATTCAGATGTATTAGAAACTATTTCAAAGGATTAAAATTTTTCAGTCTCAACCTAAAGTGTGACATCAAATACAGTTTCTTCACTTAGGGAGGGTAAGCGGATTTAGACTCTCTCCTTTCATTATGTCTTGAATGCTGTTGAAAAGGCCCAGGACAGACTGGCGTCAAGATGTGAAGAAAGGATCGATTCTTCCTCCTTAGGAGCCGACAAACGCTGGGCCCCATTCCTTTGCACAGATGCATTAGAAGATTAAAAGTAATGTCTGGACGTGGCAGCCACTTCCTAATTGATCCTAAGCCTCCTCCCCATACACATCTCCACTTCCCAATCTGCAGTCAGATGAGGTGCTGCACTGTATCGATCCCTGACGCCAATTTCTTGATTGCAAATTCTGATGTGAAGAATCCGGCCTAATGCCATAATCATACACTTGTGATTATGGGGGAGTCTCTTCTAATCAAAGATCCAGGCTGCCGTGCCAGAAGCCAGCATAGGCAAGCAATCAGGAAGTGATCATTTAAGTAGACACGCAACCTTCTGAGTCTTTCTTTCTCTCACTATTTAGGTTCTTGCAAAGACATGATTCTCAACTGTGATTGCGGCACACTAGGTGAATAGAAACCCTTAGCTGTTAAATGTCAATTGAAGTGACTATACGATAATTGCTATTTGCATGTCAAATTTTCGACTATGTTATGATTGTATCCCGAAATGTCTGGATCAAGGCAGTTGTACTACTATGAAGCACGCTCCACAGTTAAAAGCAAGTGGTCGCCAACTTCATCAGAGCATATGAGGGGAAAAAAACAACTCTGTACATGGTCATTACTAGTAGAAAAACAGTTTGCCATAGAATCAGAGACCTAAAAGCTAATTGATGACACTGGCTTGTAGTTATTTATAAGAAAGAGTTTATTTCACTGGACAGCATTGACATCCCTGGGCACTGACTTTAGTGGTGTATCAAAAGTTCAGTTGAGGTCACTAGTAGAAGCTGACAGGGTAAAATATGTTGTTTCCCCCATTGACACTAGCTTCTGGCCCAAGTAGCTAATTAGCTTAGTAAAGTGATTGTGTGCAGTGGGAGGTGGAGCATGGATTCCTCTAGAGCTCACTTTTTAATAAGCTGATTCTTCTTTTTAACAGAACAGAGAGACCCCTAACATCCAGCTGACCTCCGTATTTAACATGTGTTAAGAGCCAGGGCAGTGGACTAGAAAGTCAAGTTGCGAAGAGAGGAAAAAAATTGTGTGTTGGAAGAAATTAAAAGATGTCCTCATACAAAGGTCTTAAATGATCATGTTTGAAAACAGTTTACACCCACTGAGAAAAACCAAGATGGTGCTCTACACCATGCCAGCCAATATAATTAATCTTATTAAATGTAATCTTAGAGTAGTTATTTTTCCTCGCCTCATTCTTCCCTGTCTTATGTCAAAGCACTAAATAATGCTAATAATTTCAGGAGGTTCACCCTGACAGGGCGCTGGCTGTTTTTTTTTTTTTTTTTTACGTTTCATTTGGAGACACAAGTGGCACATTGTTTTTTGATGTGCAACAATGAGGTACTTCAACTGCTGTTGTTTAACCTTTGGGGAATACACCTTGATGTAGCAAATGTCTTCGCAGGAATGGAAATGAAATCAGTGTGGATGTGCTCATACCTTTAATGTATTGATAGCTGCGTTGTTTGCTCATAGTTTCAGTAGCGCTCATGCTTTTCATGTAGTTCTGAAGAAAACTGAGCTATTTCGTTGATAGTGAGACCTGAATGACATACATGTGCCGTGAAATACGGTAGATATAAATGGTAACATTAAGCAATTGTGTATCAAGACAGGCCTGATTCAAGGAGCCAAATGAATGAAGATTGAAATGTGTTATGTCATTTGATTTGGTCCTTGAAATTTTTATTATGCTATCATCAAAACCATCATAGCCACCATTGTATTTATGTCAGTTTCCATTCAGTAGTTCAGAATTTATTATAAGAAGAATTACCATTTGTCAGAGATTTATATGATGTTTCAAAGGTGCTAGCATTTACATCAGAATGTAATGACTTCTTCTTGATCTGGACACAGATTGCCACAGGAAAATAATTTCCACTTTAACAACATGAATATGTACAACACAGTACAATGAAAACATATTTCCTATTTTGATAATGCACTTTTCTGCCATAATGGTTCATTATATGTAATGGTTTTCAGTAAGTAGTCAAAAAGCAGCATGAAGATCATCATTTGAGTAAATGGCTCTAAAAATTTCCCCTTTGGAAAATAATACAAACAGCCTTTCAGCGTCATAGTAAATGTTTTTGATAAATTACTGTTGATAATCAAAATAAACTGAAAGCAATCATATGCATTTTTTTTAAAAACTTGGAATATGATCGTACATCAACAACTAGATCCCAGATATACTCCCTCATGTCATCTAATCTTTTTCCATCTTGTCTCTGCTTCCTTCCCAGCCTGATGTTCACATAGCCTGCCTGCAGAGGGTAGTCAGTGACTGCATTGAAAAATACACACCAAAACCTTGACTTCATATCATGGCCACTAACAACCTTGCATACTAGCACATGCATGCATAAAGGTGCAGAGCAAAGCTTCCATGCTCACTGTAACATAAAAACAAATCTGCCTCTTTCATTTCACCATATTTTGTGCTCTCTCTGAGTACTACATCTCTATGAAGTTAGGCATTTAAGTAAGTGTGAGAGGAATTGAAACATGCGATTAGCTGATGTGGACAACATGGTGATGGTGGGGGGGACTATATAAATCCCAGTCCCAGACAGGTGGAGCGGATATGAACCTGGACCAGGTTGCAACAAACCACACACTTACCAGAGTTGCCAAGATGAAACGAATAGGATTTTCTGTAAACTGCTTGTCAGCAGAGATACACACTCATCCCCTTTTCCACAGAGCTGGGGGTTCTGGGAGTTGCTACAGTATGCTGCATGGTTGTGTGTTAGTATGTGTGTGCGATATAGCTGTATATTAATGTCTATTTGTTTTCCCGAGCTAGATCTGTAAACATGCTTGTCATAGAGGCACTCTCATACTCGAATATGATGTGGAAGCTTTAATAATGGATGTGAGCAGCAGCTGGAAAGGTGGAAAGGCATTGATTTAAACCCACAGGTTTCCTGGGATTTTTATAGGATTGGCTAAATGTCATTAGACTGCAGGTGGGGAGGTGATGAACTGTAATAAACTTTGATGTGGATGGGTGTGTGTCTCCTGTCACTGGCTCATAAACCAGAACACTGTGACAAGTCTCAGAAGTTCCACTTCCATTCCACCACCTGTCATCTTTTCAAATGCATACAGTACATATAACAACACTTGTCATGAGAAATCTGTGTGTATGATACAAATGCATTCACACAAACACCTGCTTACAAACAGCACAAATATGAACGTAAGAGGAAATGCAAGTGAGTCATACAACTACCAAACATCTGTATGTTGACAGAACTGTTTTCCCTTCATGTTGTACGTGAAAATTATGTCGGCCAATATACTGAGTAGTGCCAGGTCGAAGCTGGAATCTATTACATCCTTTTAAACGTCAGAAATTATCGATCTACCTCAATGTTGAAGAATTTTTCCAACATACAATATAAAAATCAGTGTCTTTCAAAGTGAGTTTTCAAGTTCTGTCGGAGTTGATCAAAATGCATGAAAACATTCATCAACAGGTTTCAGCCATTAATGTCACAGTTTAACTGTTAAACCCAGGTTCTTTCAATCTTTGGTACCATCAATGAAATGCTGTAGTAGCTGTAAAAAAGCTGCAGTTGAATGAATGCTATTTACAGATTTTTTTTTATTAGGTTTTAAAAGAAAAGAGAACACATACCTGTTTTTTATTCATTATCTGTATTCGTTTTATATAAAAATCCTTTGCTGCTGGAGCTAAGGAGCTGATAACTAAAGTATATCCCCATTCCAAGCTGATCGAATTTTTTCCCAATGTAATACCAAAATAATGTTTGATTCAAATGCTTTCTTAAGTATGGCTTGGGAGCGCTTAGAGGTACTGCTTGCTGCTGCAGTCTTTTCAGACTGATGTATATCACCATTTGACAACTAGCTGTTTTTGTAGTGGTTACTTTTACTCCAATTGATTATTCGGGTAATTATTATTTGCTAATGTATCAGTGGCATAGTGACATTATCTATGTTGGCCAATATGGCTTTGTATTCCCTAAATTAAGATTTTCAATTTAGGATGGTAGCACGTTGTTTTTATACGCGACATCTCATGTACCTCTCTGATGCCTCTGTGTTCCTTCAAAAACCCAATCTTCTTTTAGTGCATTTGTCTTATTATTGCTACTATGGTATGCTATCTAAGTATTAAAGTTTGACTAATATGCTTAAGGTCTAAACTAGCCTTTCAGCTTTATAGTCTGGTCTCCGCATGCCAGTCATCTGGTTTATTCCACTGGTTTTTTGCCCAGCATTAAACAAATGCCTCCTGATGTCATCCAATATTAAACAGCCATTAATTCTACCCTCCCCAACCCTGTAATCTCAAATGAGCAAATCTGCCCTTGTTTCCTATCAACAAACAACTGCAGTGGGTGCACCTTGAAGGTCAAGTCCCGTTCTCTAATTAATTGGCCTGGATGTTTCTGATAGTGTTGCTGGGGCAGTGATCTTGCTAAGTGCACCATTAATATTCACACACTTGTTTATCTGCCATTGTATTGTTTTTTTCCCCTCTGGTTGTTTTTGTCATCACATTCAAATAAAGCCCAAGCTGAAAAGCTCTGCACCTCATTGTTTCAGTGTGGGTCTCTTCATTAAGGAGTCCAGGTGCATTCTCAGGGTGCCACTTGGGAAGCAGCATTCACTTCACTCATGCCTGCACGGTACCCTCACCAGGGGAAATAGAGTAAAGCTCCCTCAGATCTTTGGGATTCAAGGAAGTCTTCATTAAAAATGCCAAATGTTGTCGATACGAAGCACGAAGAGCAGAGAGAGGACGGCAGGGTCCTTGACTTTTGATTGAGGTATGCACTCAATGATGAATTACTTCAGCTTTTTGTGTAATGATAGCTTTTTGGTGAACGCACACATAGATATTGTCACTTCCATAATTCTTCGAGATGCTTAAAGAGGTTCACACCCCAGTGCCCATGTGCATTCATCGTATTTTACCAAACAGGGCCAATTGTGTGCATTTACAATGCGATAAACCTCATTATGTCTGCCCACTAACCAGTTCCGCATTATCTGAAATGGTTTATGGAGCTTATACAGGCCAATTTACCACAGCGCTTGGTTCCATTGTTGCTCCATGAATGTGATGCTTGTCTTAGCCTGACTGAGCTAATGGTACTCCTGCTCAGAATGAGGATGCACTCTTCCTTTAGAGTCTTTATATTGAGGTGATTAAACCCCAGGGATTTCACGTCCACAGTGGGACATTATTGCTTTCACTGGTGCATGGCAAGCTGAATGCACCTTTTTGCATGTTAATCATCCAAGTCTTGGACACGTTTACAAGGACAAAATATTCGAGTGACAAACTTACATTTCAAAAGCAAAGCAAACACTGTATTTAGGAGGCAAGACATAAAAAAAACTCTTTCTGTGAATTGTACTGTGACGTTATTAACACAATTAACATGAGAGAATTAAAATGAAATATTAATAGGGAAGTTGGGACAGATTGATTCTCTTGGTTTTCTAGCAAACAAGCTTCAGGTTGAATAGAAATATGACAGACCTCTACTTTGAAAGGTCCAATATCACCTACTGATCATGAAATTCAGTACAAATGATAGTACTGATGTTTTTTCACTGATAATTTAGCGTTCCGATTCACATCTGCACTGACAGCTGAGTCTATATTCTTGTTTATCTGAGTGCTCCGTTCCCTATGCTACCACCATCCCTCCAAACAAAAAATTCCATTATTGTGACAACTCTCTGAGGTTTTTGTAGATTCAGTGACAGACAAATCATACTCACTCACAGCATTTCTCTTGAAACCTAATCTCCAGCATGGCCTTGGTCACCCACTGACAGGCAGATAGTGGTGGGAAAGGCTGCTGATACACTTGCTGTCACCAGCTCCACTTAGAATATGCCTCCTCTCATTAGTATTGACTGCGCTTTGGTTTTATTGTATCTTGCTTGTGACCTGTGAAAGATGAAGTTAAGGAAAGGCCATGATGCTCAGTAGCCCTCCATTGGGTCAGGAACACGTCTATCATCACTATACCAGATACTGCTAGCTCTAAGTTGTGTTGCCCAACATAAAGCAATGTGTATCGGTAGAAGGACTCAGGGGCTATTTAATGTTTGTGGTTATTGATTGTGGCCCTCGTAATGTAATTTCACCATCCTTTTTCCTCTTAGCAAATATTGGGGTTAAAAGAGGACCGTCACCCACTGTAAATCCTCTTCCGTTTCAAATTGTTTTCATCTTCATAGCTCCCTCTCTCTCTCTCTCTCTCTCTCTCTCTCTCTCTCTCTTTGGATCTCTTTCTCGTTGTCTCCTGTTGCCCATTGGGCAAAGGCCCGGAGCAGTAAAGTCCTCTGGCTGATGGAATTTTATGGTTGGCATCTTGGTCGACTTCTTCATTTCACTTTTATCTTTGTCAGTCATCAGGCAGCCCAGAAAACTGTCTGTGCGGAAAAATCTGAAAATCCAGTCCCTGTCACCAAGCAAATTTAGATAACTAATTTTCAGATCAAATTATAAATCTCTTAACTTGGCTCTCCGGCCGACCTGTTGGTAGAAAGAAACCTACTGAACAGAAGTTTGAGCAATCTTTGCCTGCTCATCCGTCTCTCGGAGGTGGTATATCAGTCTATGTTGGCTGGCAGAGGTAGCGGAACAGGACAACTATGGTCAGCTAAACCAAATGGAATAAGATGAAATGTGGAATCATTCTGGGTCGAGTAATATGTTCATGATCTATTACACACTGGCATAATCGTAAATAAGATACTGGTAGCTTGTGGTGCTCATCTAGAGTGCTTTGTTCAAATCCAGATATGCATGTGTGCATATATATGAGAACATAAATGCCTCTGATCTCATGCATGCGTGCAAGTCTCTGTGTAGGAAAGCCTGTTCCACACTGAAAGACAGTCACCTGGTGAAATCTTTCAGCATCTGTTGCGTGTTTATTACATTGGGGAGGAGCTTTCATGCATTCTGATATAGTGCTAATGATGTTTTCTAAAATCGTAATCTCAATTGTCGAAATAACCACTTCTATCAAACTCTTTAGGTTGGTTTGTTGTGATGCTACCATGGGCAGCTCATCAGATGAACTTGTTGGGACCGGCAGTGGGTTTAACTATGAATAAACGCACATGACATGCACAAATGCACAGGAAAGCACACATGTAGAGAAAGAATATCTGCCTGGCTCCACTTTGAAACAGCCATGCCAGACCTTCCTGTGTGTTACCTAATCCCATTCTCAAAGAACGTTTACCCCCCACGTCTGAGAAGCCCTTGGCATTGGCAGAAAATGCACACATAGGCAGGCACAAAAGCACATACACAAACACAATCTACATGCCTGATGCAATATTTAGTCACTTGAGCAAACAGACACATTTGAGTACATGAATGCAGCATTGCGGTGTGTCTATTAGTGAAACACCTCTTGTACATTTGTGCAGTTCTCCATGATGTGTTGTTCACTATACAAACTATTGCAGAACAATGTATGACAGCTGGAGCCGTCACATTGAAGGCCCACCTAAATCTAATGTTTAAAGTGAGAAAATGTGTATAAGACAGACAGGGGTATAGGTGGATGGGATGAAGGAAGGCATCTCATGCCCTCATGAGGCACCTGCAGTTGTGGTGTTTCTGAAAAATATAGTCTGTGTGTGTGTGTCTAAAATCCTGCTGGCTAGCCTTCGGCATAGTCTGCTTTGTTTGTTATGTCCAAGCCCTGTGTGGAAAATCACCTTCATCCGCTGAAAAACCCCCAGTCTGTTGGTGCTATGTCAGCATAGCTTTTTGAGCGTATTGGTTCATTTCTATAAGACAAGTGCAAACAGAACTTGTAGATTGAAATGGCAAGCGAAAGTTCTGAGAGGTAGATATTTGGAAAGACAATGCGCATATTGTATTTTGGCACGCATTTCATATTTTCTGATCTTGTGTGTGAACTCCACTTGCTCCACAAGTTTGCCCTTATTACCGTTTCTTCCAGGCAATGCAAAAATCCCATGGCACAGAACCTTTGGGC
This sequence comes from Remorina albescens, assembly GCA_034769265.1. NCBI lineage: Eukaryota > Metazoa > Chordata > Actinopteri > Carangiformes > Echeneidae > Remorina > Remorina albescens. The sequence continues at coordinate 10,448,191 of CM068475.1, read as the reverse complement.
TTTGATATTTTCAACAGCTACCCCCTTTCCAGTAACATGCCTTGTTGGGAGAGTGGAATTTGAATAAACAAAAAGGAAACAGCTTTTCCTCATGCCCTGTTATATTTTGGCTAGGCTGCACATTGTGCAGCATCTTCTACTAGTATTCCATTGTGACATGCCAGGATCAACAGAGAGGAATACAGAGACGGAGCAAAGACGTAAAGGAAGAGATGTCATTACCGAGCCATACCCCAGGGTTTAGCAGTTCACTGCATAGGTTAACTGGTCTGGCTACTCGGCGCTAGTTGGCATGGCTACCATTTCCCAGGGTATTTATTGCCCCCTTACTGGTATTTTCAGTGGTCTTCGTTCAATTGACATTCAAAAGGTGGCCAATGGAGTAACCCTAGTGTTCTGAATCGAATGATGAAGAAGTTCCACATGAATCCATCTGTGATGTCTATTGTAATGAGAGTGTTTTCCTTCTAAATATGAGAGATAATGTGAAACACAGGAGGGATTATAAAAAAAAAAGCAGTGGACTCGATATTTTCAAGAAACGATACTACATTTTAACAGCAATAATGATAATAATAAAAAACCTCTTTTTTTTTTTAAATACTCTCCAATAAGTGAGTTGTTTCTACATCTAACTACTGACTAGAGAATAGGGAGGGAAGGCAGAACACAAAGCAAGCAGGCAGGCAGGCAAGTAGGCAGGCAGGGGCCCGGTCTTTGATGAATGTCTCTATCTCCGGGCATTAGGTGTTCTATTTTTCATAGCAGGCCCTTCGGCCATGCTGGAGAGAGCTTGGGCCTCACATGCCTATTCGTGCAAGGCGCCACAATCCTCAGAGATGGTGACTAATCCAGGCCTAGTGTCTGGGGGCGAGAGTGGCCGCTACAAGCACAGCCGAAAGGTCACACCTGTCAGAGGTGTGGGGTGGGGGAGAGAGGCCAGAAAAGGAAGCCTCCTCTTTCGCTACATCTGCTTGAAAGGGTAGCGCTTCATGGTGTTCCAAGAAGTAGTTTAGTTCAGACACAAATTTAGTCAATCACATTGGAGCAGAAGGACATGTCATGTATGTGAAAGGGGAAGGTTAGCTATTATTGAAGTACTTCCATCTCTTTTTCCATTTCATCCTTCCTGGTCATTTCAGCTGCTCTGTCTTTATCTCACATTTTGTTGGATTAAGGGAATTCAATAATTTAGCCAAAGTTACATATTGTGTTCCCTGTAAATATGGTATTGTGTTGAATAGAAGTTTTGTTTTAATATTTAATTATATAATTCTACAATATTATTCACAATAGCTCTGGATAATCTTCTTCTTATGGGTTTTAGCCCAACTCTAAACATAATCATTAACTCAGTGTAATCTGAATATCCCCTGTGCCACTGCACCTCAACATAGCACCTGCTCTAGTTCTTTTTACTTAATATTTATTTTGGTTTGGTCCGATGTGTGTACCATTTCCCATACTGCCGATAAATTCATATTTGTTGCTGCTTATCTGTTTAACTATTGACTGAGTCAGATTCACAAAATATACGTTCCTTTCTCGTTAAAGTTGCGGTAGCCACTTTCTGCTTTTCCCTGTAATGCTGCACTGTTGACATTATAGTGATGTTACTGGTGCATTAGAGGCACCGCTGCACCTCAACATCAGCTAGGCAGCATGCCACGGCTGGGGCATCGGCCTCAATTCAACAGGCAAATTAATCTTGCTTTGTCGGAGTAGTCAAGCCCAACCTGGGAGAGAGTTCGTTTAGCTGTTGGTTTGCTGATGCAAGTGCTTTCCCTGAAGTTTGGAGCCTTCATTTATAGGCAGTTAAAGATCTCTCCATCTGTTATTAGGCAGGGCCTGGACACAGATGCCTTGATGAATAGGTATTTCCATTGAATGGGCTGCAGGCAGTCAATGGAGATAAAGTAATTGTGGGGATAATAGAAGAAAGAGTTTATGTTTCCTGTGACCTCAATGTGAATGCTTCCAATAATGCTTGATTAAAATGGGGGCCTCTTTTAAGTGTAATACTGAAACATAAATAACAAAAATCACATTGACAGAATATGCCAATATAATAATCTATTTCACTGTATGTATTTACACACACTCACCTCCACACACACACACACATATACAAAGACTGTCGTGCACATGCCCCCTTGTACACATGTACACATTACACTTTTTGGAACAGATCACCTCCCTCACCCTTATCTGTTAGCTGTGCTGTCTGTGTGATGAGAAGATAATCTCCCAGTAAGGGTTTTTCATCGGGAGATATTTCATAGATCATGTTTTTCCTCTGATGGGGTACTACCAGACAATTTGAAATCCTATTTATCAAGCTAACAGGGAAAAGGAGAGGAAATGTACCTGTAGTTATTAGAGTTGAGACGACCCCAATACAGACATGAGAAGGAGATCAAAGCTGACTGCCCTGGAAATAATAACTAAACCCACTGCACCCCACCGGGTCAAGAAATTCTGAGCTATTTCTTGCTCTGTGTGATAATGTATGTGTGTGCATGCATGCTTTTTTTTTGGGGGGGGGGGTTCCATTTGATCAATATTGAGGGTTAGAACTACAGCCATAAACATAAACATAGATACAAACATACTCACTTGCCAGCCATTTTGCTTCTGGCAATGCCCGTTGACATTCTCCCAAGACTAGCATTGCCGTAAATCATGCTTGTTCTCTGAATCAGAGTCTGCCCAGACCACCTGTGTAGGGATTGGACATCATTAATGTCCCTGCCAAATCATGTTTACCTGAGCCCAGTGTTGGTCCTCAGTCATCCTGACTGTTTTTTTCCTTCTTTGTAATTTATTGTAAGTTCTTGACAGTTTTTTTTTTTTCTGCATGAGCATGACCAGGGAATGATGGTTTGTTGGTTTTATTTTGTACCGGTAAGCATGTTATTTCATAAGCTAAGGTTAAGTTAGGACAGTTACAAATGTACCATTTGTTCCATGAGCACAGGCCTCAATCAGTCAGGCTATAAATGCTTGTCTACTCAAGCTGGGACCAAGTGCATTGAAATTTCCATGCATGTGCCAAGTGGCTCAAGATGGACCCATTAATGTTTACTTGGCAAATGTTTAATAAATATATACTTGCAGGCCTCCTCAGGCTGTATAGATGCTTCCTCCCATGACACCAGTGTGCAAAATACTCTGACCTTGCCTTATGCAAGAGTTTAGGGGGTCCCTGTGACATCCTTCAGTGCGAGGAGCATTGAAAAAGAAAAGCTGGTGGATTTGTGATGTTACATGGGACTCAGATCATCATACGAGCCAAATTTCTTAAAGATGTGAATGATAAAGTACATGGGTCATATAGGCATATGCTTGTACATACATTCATTTAAGGGGCAGATCTTGTGTGGTGCCTTAGAGGAGACACAGAGAGGCCTTTAAACTTTGGTATGAATGCCAGATACATGAACAGAGGCTTGACGTTGTCGACTGCTGGAAACACTATGCCCTATACACCATATATCTATATTCTGTACGCTGTGGTGAGGTGGACACTGAAGTGATGCAACAGAGAAGAGGAAGTAACTGCCAATAGCTGTTTTGTCACTTGTTGCTGAAGTTAATTGAGCCGCTTCTACACACATTTTATTTAATATTATTTAGTATAATGCATAGCAAGGGGTTCTGATTGCTGTAATTTACAGAACAAGTACACATGAATTTTACTGAGCTTGCTGGATCTCAGATTGATCCTATGTAAATGCAACCAACTGTGTACACTGTGTCTAAGCGTCTTTTTGGCTTTGTGTATATATCCTGTTATGAAATGTGTAAGTGATTTGAGGTAATAAACCTCCATGTAATATCTCCTGTTCCTATCTCTTTCAATCCTTTTATTGCACTCTATTAGCTCAGAGGCTTAGTCGTGCATCTTCAAAATTACTAGACAAACTTCAACCATTTTCTCTTTCTGGTTGCCGGCTCTGCTCATGATCTGGTGCCACATTGTCTGTACACAAAATCTATCACAATTTAAGTCAACAAAAGGCAATTGAGCTATTGTTTATAATAAGAACAAGGATTGTTATGCAGCATAATGACTGGGGAAAGCAAATAACTAACAAAGAAGAATATCAAAATTACCTGCACCTTTTGCCTACATAGGGTATTTGCCCAATATATGATTTATTGAGGTTAGTCTCTTATGGAGAGGGTCAGTGAAGGACAGAGGAGCATAAAACAGGACATGCATTAGAAATCAGCATCAGTACTCTTGCTCATTTATTCATTGTTGCAGCATTATTGCCTTGTGTTCAAACCCTTTAAGTAGTCCTCCTCCGAAATTTTTAGTCAGTAGTTGCAGCTCTTGGCTTCATTTCCAAGGTCCCAGAACTGGAAACCAGAGCACAGGGTACATAGTTCATTAGGCCCTCACATTGCAATCAATGCAGCAGAGACCGCGGTGAAAACCTAAATTAGATCCTGTGTGACTTTACCTGCTTACAGCTTACTTGATTAAACCCCTCCACTCTGGCACTGGGAGTGCTAGCTTCCTCCTGACATACCTTTCAAGTTTTTCTTGCCTCATTGTCACTTTCGTGCACCCTGGAAATTTGACTACTTTCTCACCTCATGTATAGATAAAATATGCCACGTCTTTGGTTTGTATGGGAAACTTTTGGGACAAACCTTTAGTCATCTTATGACCTCGCATTAATTGATGCATGGCTGGAGTGTGGTGTAGTTTTCGCATAAAATAATATGGATGAATCAGTACACAAGCTTTGTTTCAGCTGAGTAGGTTAAGACAAAAAACATGTAAACCTGCAATGATCTCATTATATAAAAACCTCCCATCAGCTAATGTCTCCTGCAGTTTGCTTGTTTTTGACATTGAAAGACATATTTTCTTTCATTTTATATCTTTACAGTGCATTACACTGCTGCAAATAGACACATAACTTAAGACTTCTCTCTGCAGCTAGTGTGGACTCAGTTTTACTCCTTACTTTTTTCACTCTCTTCTACCTGACTTTCAGCAGACTGGCTGACATCTGCTCCTATCTTTATAGAGGTGTCATTGAAATTCAGTGCAGACATGAGTCCTGCAAAGCACAGGGAGAGCTGCTTAGGAGAATATTCTACGCCACACACAAACACACACCAAAAAAAGGTACATGTATGAACACAGACATACAAGTGTGCACCATATTGATTTTGTTACACTAACACACTTGAATACACACAAACACGTGCATAAAATTGTAAAAAGTTGGATCCAAGCGTTATAGTGTTCTGTTTCATTAGGTGTGTTGATACAGATGATTTTTGACATTCAGGTTCAAGGGCCCTAAAAAAATGGACAAGGTTGTTCTCGGTTGTTGCACAGTAAGGATGGATGATACCAGACTTTTTAAATTCCATATGACACTAATGCCTTTTGTCAGAGTTTTACTGATACCAATATGTTTTCAAACTGGGGTGTGACTGTTCAAAATAATTATAATTTATAAGAAAAAACTGAGCAAAAACCTTAAACTTGCAATTCAGTCACAACGCAGCTTACGGTAGTTACTTATATGGCACTAGTGACTGCGCAGTGTGCGTTTGCTCACTTCTTGTGTGTCATTGGTTTCCACCTTCATGTCATATGAACCAACTAAATATGTTACATCTATTTAAGCACAATTACGACAACTAACTTTAATGACGTAATGCATTTGGAAGTGATGCAGCCATGTGTATTTTTTAGATATTGGTATTTCTAAAAAGGAATCAATACCAAATGAGTAATTTGTGAGTATTGAAGTATTGATACCACAGGACTGATCTGCCCACTCCATTACAAAGTAGTCATAAAAAGCTGCCCACTCTCCACCCCTTTGAGCAACTTCTCTTCCTTATCCCTCAATTTCAGTAATGAGCACAGAGCAAGATAAATCTTCACATTTGTATTTCAATTTAACATTGGGATTACAAAATCATGTTCATGATTGGTTCTTGTAGCAATATATTTCTGCCAAGTTTTCTTCCACTCATTGTCTGTCTCTCAAACACTAACATTTCTAAGGTGAACACTTATTTTATTCACATATTTATTTTACATGCTTATCGTGGCTTCACACCATCCTGCTCTCTTCTGTATTTGTGATTTTCTGATTACTAGCGTAGAGCTTCTAGTTGTTATTGAATATCCCCTCTTGCAGAAAAATTGTGCAGGATCCTGTTTTTTTCTTATTTATATCTATTGACACACAAGCATTTAAATTGCAGCCCCCTCCTTTTAAAGGGTTTACAATGGTTCATTTGGTTGGCACCATTTAGTGGGACTCTTACTGAGTCTTTTTAGAGATTTTTAGAGTTCCCCTTTGCCAACAAGTAGATTGGCTTTGATTTTCCCTTCCCTTAACTGGCAGTGATTGTTTGACCTCTAAGTTTGTGTGATTGGGAGTCTACCTCTCCTTCCTGACTTTTCTATTATTATGAATGTCTTTCAGTAACTATTTGAAACACTGATGATGGCATATGTTGTAGCAGGTCAACTTTGAATCAGATTAAAGCATAGCAAGTTTGCTGATGGTGCCTTTCTCTTGTCAGGATCTGTGGCACAAAGGACACACGTTTAGTGTTTTTTTTTTTTTTCCCAGAGCTTGGACTGTCTAGCATGGGTCAGGGTAAAGTTAAAAGTGTAAAATGAAAAAGGAGAGGGAGATGTAAACACAATCACCCTTATTGTTGGTCTGGTAAAGGTCAAGGTGGAAGCATCACAAACAGGTTAACCTTGAACTCCCTTACTTTGACCTTTGTGAGATTTAAGTGGTGAAATGTGGAAGCAAAGTGCTCCAGGATAAAAAGAAATATTTTTCATCATTAGTTTTTTTTTTTTGATCATCATATAACACAGTGCATGGCTTTACTGAACAGTTTTAACAACTCTCACATTAGATATTTTCTTTTTCATATAAATTCTCTCCTGCATCATAAAAATGAGGAAATATTCATGAACATTTTTATTATTTGTGATGCAGCTTCTTACAAAAAGAAAATGCTTTTATTCAACTGTCCATGTTTACTTGTTGTTGAAGGGTGTGAGAGAATACATTTTAATTCATTGTTCCTTATTATGATTGAATTTGTTGATGTGTAAAGTCATGGGAAGTATTTTTTGTAAGCACGGTAGCATCCTTTATTTGTCACCCTAGGACAAGTGAATTCCGAATAAAAAAGTGCATGTTCCTTTCTATTTAGTTTGAAAGTTTAAAGCCCATTTATAAGAACATGGCGTGCTTTAATAAAAGCACATTCCTGTATAAATTTTAGTTCTGAATAAATAAATCTCATATCTATTCAACCCCATGGTTGTGCTGCGCCAATGTTTATATCTGACCTTTCATTGTATTTATGCATACACACATACCCACCAAAAACATAGGGGCACCATATCCTTGCTTGTAATTGAATTACAATTACAAACCCTTGTGGGCATTTTTCTGTCGAAATAAAAAGGAAATGGGATTGTTTAATATTCTCTGGTTTTGTGGTTAGTGTTGTCACTGGGTTCTCTTCCTGCAGACCTTAGGGATCAACACCTACATAAATACACAAAAACATGATACCTTGTCCACTACACAGTGCTTCGTAGAAAGTCCAGCCTGCAGTACTATTTTCAAACTGTTTCCTAATACCTAACTGCTTCTTTCTGTGTTTTCTCTTCACTCCTCCACGCTGTTGTGGTGACCATATCCAGTCAGGACACAAGATGTAATGGCACTGTCTTGACTATTGAGAAGAATTTGTAGGCATAATTGCATCTGCATTATCAGCAAGTTGTGGTTATCCAGACATGAGAGAAGAAAACTGTGTAAGTTTTGTTTTCAACCATGACAGACAGGAGATACAGAAAGAAAATAAATTTAACAAGAAGTGTGTATGGAGATAAACACACTTCCTTGTGGCTGTTACCCAGGGTTCAGAAATACCTCATGATGTTGTGAGTGAAAGACAGTGACAGATGGATACAGTAGGAAAGAGAATTGTTGGTACAGTAAGGAGAAAAAAGAGGGTGAAATCCTTGCACACATAGTTTGTTGGGAAATCCCCCACTGAGTTGGGAGCCCTGCACCCTGGTGGCTCAATGAAATGTCTTATCTGGCAGCAGCAGGACTCTGTCCTTTAAGTAAAGCTAGGGAAAACTCATCGTCCAGCCAACCAGCATCTCAACTGATCCGTGTTGTTGTTGACCTTTACCACTGCTGCCACAGACTCATGCCAAACTTTAGATTGTGTGAAATGTAAGATTGCTCATTTATATAACATCTCTCACATGTTTCTGTTGTTTTTTTTCCACACAGACTATATTTCTTTTTGCACTTGTGTTTACAGCATTGTTCATTGACCATATTTGTCTATAGATAGAAGGGCGAGATATGTGTGTGTATATATATACTGTATATATACCTGTCGATAAACTTGTACTCATTCTTGGGGTATGTTTGCTCTCAACTAATCTACCAACCCCTTATGAGCAGGAAATTAAGTTATAATGTGGCAAGCATACAGTTCGATATGCACTAATTGCTCAGATTGTATCTGTATTATTTTTACAAAGAGCAGTAGGGTGCACTAGTAATTTTCATTAATTACATACAAAGAAGAAGTAATTAGATTTTTCATTATTCTGTAACTTCCATAACTGTGTCTAAGCCTTTTTTTGGAGGTTCTGGACGTGCCTCTCAGGCAAAGCACAACAAGTAGTGTGTATGGTAGTTCCAGATTGATGTAGTTGCCAATCATGATGTGTAGTTAACTCGCCACAAAAGAATCTAATCCTTTGTGAAACACTGAGCCATTATAATCATAATCCACCAAGGTGCAAACATGTTTGGCTTTAAATGAATCAGAAATGGTGCTTTGAACAGTTTACTGAATGTTACACCCAAAACACTATCATAGTTGATTAAGAGATTAAGTGAAAATGGCAAAAATAAATATGTACATGCTTTAAATGCTCAGGACCTGTGCCCTTTAGATAACGCACAATGAAAATCATTATGTTTTGAATTATTACCTCAAAAGAACAGTGTTGAAAGATGTGTATGATCAGTTAGTGTTAGATTTACATTAGTTTTGCCTCAAAACCGGCTCTCTTCTGTTCAACATATCATAGCCTCACCATCAGGTGTTCAGAATGTGTCTTTGTATATCTCCCCCACACAAACTATTTTTGTCCAGTGTGTTGTAAACTCCTCGATGATGCCAGTCACCTTGAAATGCGGCTGTGCAAAACTCTTGTAATCAAAGCTGTAACACAAAAATGCTTTGAATGACTTTGATTGTTGCCGTTTAAACAAATTAGTGTGGAATGCTATTCTCATGTTGAGATGAATTATTCCAACATTAGTACGGATGTTCTTTTTCTCTACTTGCATTACTTGCTAATTGTAATTCTTCGTCACACAACACTGACAGATTAGAATGCTACTTGAGAAAGTTGTATCTTAGTGTGTTCGGGGGTGTGAGTTAACAAAGCTGGATCTCTCCCAGCTCCAGCTCCAGCTTCCAGCGCAGACAAGTTGCCTCCATGTGGTCTTGCAGTAAGCTGACAATGAAGCTGAATAATGTGTCCATCAGTCTGCCTGAGCGTGCTGAGTGCTGGGCACTGAGGAGGCTGCCAACTTGTTATGGGCTTATTACAGGTGAAGATGACATGTGGTGGTGCAGCCGCCTTGGCATTGTCTCCCTGGCCTGCCCTCGATAGAAGGGACAACGCTCTGTCACTCCTGATGGTATAGAGAAAGCGAGACAGAGGTGACGGAGGAGGAGGGAATGGGCTTCAACGCTCCTCTAACCTCCCAAAATGAAATTGACAGGCTTGCTGAAGTAATTGCTCCCAGCACTATTTTCTTTGGCAGGAAATACTGTTATCGACAAATAGGGGATTCAATAAGCGGCAGGAGATGAGGCTCTAGGCTGTGGTCAAAAGGCTGTGTCCGTCCTCTACTGTTGAGGTTGCAGTGTCTCATGATGCTCTATCTCTCTGCTCATATTCCAGCTGCTTTTTTTTTTGTCGCAACTTCATTGCATACTACCAAGGCTACATCCCTCCCTCCTATTAGTCCACCCCCTGGACTCTGTCTCTAGGGTCTCCTTTTAGCCATTTTTGTGAGCCTGAAGTGAAAAATGCTATTACCTAGTTTCCAGTGGGTAATGCCCCCACCCCCCACCTCCTCAGATTATTCCTTCACTGCCAGTGTGGTGGTGTAATGTTGATATTATCCCAATGGATTCCATTGATTTGGGCTAGGGTCAAGATAAAGCAGTTTATGGTCAGTGTCTTTGGTTTCGAGAGGTCAGAGCATGCAGTGAAACCAGAGATCTGGCTTTTCTGGACATGGTTGTATGCTTGCTGGGAACAACTGAGAGGCAAAACGATAAATAAAAACTGGGAGATATGTTTCCCTCTCACTGTTCGATGTGTTGCTCAGGTTGTAATGTTCTGAAAATGTAGTCACCTGATCAGCCATATCCAAATATGGAACCACAATAATGTGAGCAGCAGTTTTAGTGCTGTCAGTTTTCAGATAATACAGCTTATTCTCTTGTCCCATCTTGGTCAACATTAATATTATTATTACTATATTACTATATTACTACTTTGCCTTAGGAACATATAGTTGAGTGTAAAAGTCTTATCAGTGGTGTTTTGAACTTGGATTCTTACTCATGCAAAAAAGGGTTTTTTTTTTGTTGTTTTTTTTTTTGAAGAAGCTGTGTTTTAATAAAATGCAACGTTACTAAAGTCAAGTCTCACAGGTCGTTTGTGTAAAGACTTGCACAAAACCCACCACTGTGGCTGAAATACATCTCATCTTTTAAGCTTTGTTCAACGCAGCGCTGACATTTTGCCTCTCCACTGTCAACCCAATACAGATGCTTTAGCATTTGTTTTTCATCTAATCTGATCAACTGCAGTGCTGTTTGAAAATCCTAACTTTCTCTAAAGCAAAAGTGTTCATTGAAGAGTTGTTAGTTTGACTGCAAAACTTATATTTTCAAGAGACACCACCCCTGCATATAATTTTTCCTTTTCACTTTTATACAGACAGGAAACACTCACATGGACTGTATGTTCCTCTTGAATTTCTTCCATGACAGGATCAGACATGTGTGCTGCAGTTTTCAATCAGCTGTTTAAATTGGCCATGTCCAGCCCATAACAGCTCTAGTCGTCACCTGTCCAGTGAGTATTAATGCTATTGGATAATGAATGGGAGGGGATCCCCTTGGAAGATCTGTTGACCCATTCCATTAAAAGGGAATTAGTTAACAGTTTTACACAGTGTGCCAGAGGAAGACATCTGTAAAACTGCCTAACGGTCCAAATATTTTTCAGGTTGAGCCTCGATCAGTGCGTGATTTGCAGCGCGCCTGCAAAAGATATTGACAATCGGTATCACAACCAAAATAAAGGTTTGGCCTCAAGTGCATCTAAAACTTTGATGTAACAAGTTTGACTTCTAATCATATTTTTGAAGAAACTCTTTTGAAGCAGGTTTGTTTTTCCTTTTACTATGTTTGATTGTTTTGAGAGTAATGTGAAACCAACACATTCAGAATACTCAGAACTAAGTAAATAGGTAATTATGATGTTGTGTCACGATGACTATGCTGTTCAAAATCTGTAGTGTGGAAGAAATGAAAATAATGAAAAACATTATGTGCCCTAGCAGCAGTCTGCAGCCTGGTGGTTAGGGACTGCTTTCCTGGACAGAGTAGACCCCATATGTATATCATATTGTTGGCATATGGTGATGCATATTATTTTACAGGATAAATCTTATATAGTGGTTGACCATAGTATCCCATATTTTTTCTTCCCTTCTGGGAGTAGTTGTCTACTAGGAAGATTTCTACAATTTCAGCCCTTTTGGTCGGTGTTCAAGCTAAATAAGCCTCTTTTGATTACATCGGGAAGTTTCTCTCATAAATCTGAAAACAATTTACAGTACAGCCCTGTGAGACAAGCTCCACGTCCTTATTTATTTACCATCATTTTTCCTGACCAGATGTTAAAAATGCCATCTGAAATAGACCCAGCTTAATGCTAAAGTAAATATCAGTTTCATCACATGAATTGCCTAATTATCATATCATGACATACATTCTTTACAAGGATCTCTTCCTTTACATCTTATTATTATTAGTTATTATCAAGAGTATGCTATAGAGATACAGGCCCACTTTATAGCATTTGCTCTATTTGAGAGTCCTATTGTGAGAAAGTGGAAGATTGTTCTGATTATGTCTGCTGTGATTGAAAATGTTAACGCTAATTACTTGAACATTGTACATATCAATATAAAGACTGTAGCTTCGGGATTCAAAGTCAAAAGAAAGAAAGTGTTCTGGCAGATGCAGAAAAACACACACTGTCACAGTTCAATGATTTACAGGTAACAATTCTCACTATGTGTTTCACAAGTGAGCCACACACAAACCAGAGTTTGTTCAAAAACAGTAAGCACTGCCACTCAGGGATTTAAGGTATTTAAAAAGGTAATTGTCATTGTTATACCTACTTTAAAGACAGTTTTGCAACACTCTAAATCTAACAGTGACGTGGATCTTCTGCAGAGACAACCAGACTCCCTATATTATAGTTTTTTTGTCTGAAGAATCTATCTTTCTCATTTTTTTCCATTTTTGTAATAGGCATCTGGTTTTATCAGTGCCATTATTTCTTATTTTTGAGTGTAGCTGTTCAAACTCAAAAGCATAAATGTAGCATTTGGCAGACATGTGCAAGGAAGAATCCTGTAGGTAATAGTTGAAAAATCTATATAGTAACGACAGGGATTCTTAACTCTCCTTATGGCCTAATAACTACCTCCACTCAGATAAAAGCTAAAACATTCACATTCACCCAACAGTGCTTAAGAAAAAGATGAATGGAATAAGTGTTGGATAGATCAAGCAGAGAAACACGAAGAAAAGTCAGAAATACAGAAAATGGATTTGCTACAAAATCAACTCATAGTGCAGAAAACTACACAGTATGCTCTTAGTTTTACCTTCTTAAGAAGACAACAGACAAAAAATAATAAAAGCCAGGATAGACAAAAATGTTTCATCTATGTTTACTCTCCTTTCAAACAAAATAGATGAATAAACTTTTGTCCTACACATACAGAGCAATTATGACAGTGGTTGCGATGGAGACAGCCCTTCTACTTCGGTTTTGTCGGGAATCACCTTGGAAAGTTTACAAATGTGATTTCCCATCAGCTTTTATCAAACAAATGCTCGTTGTCCTTATCTAGCCAATGAAACCATGAACTGGGTTCCCCCCATTCATTCATTCATCTTCTATCACTTATCTGTCGTGGGGGGTGCTGGAGCCAATCCCAGCTCACTATGGGCGAGGGCGGGGTACACCCTGGACAGGTCGCCAGTCCATCACAGGGCCAACACACAGAGACAGACAGAGACCAACAACCACTCACACGGGCAATTTAGAGTCACCAATCAGGGATACAGATGAGTGGTATCTTGCTGTCGTTAGACTATGTCTGCTACTTCTAACACAAAACCAGTATCTTTCATGTTGACCGTGCAGTGCAGGAAAACAGCAGGGATCTTTTCTCCTGATAAATGAGCTCTCTTATTACTGCCCAAACTGCCTATTAGCACAGCTCACTTTGTGGGGAACCAGCAGTCCAGCGATGAGCACAATGAAGAGAATGCCTTGTACTCTGGCTCAACCATATGTTAGCCTGTTTCTGCAGCGTGTTTCCTCGTGTTGTTTGTCATACCGCAGATCAATTGTTGCTCATTTTGACAACAGAACCTGACAATTTCTGATTTAAAACAGATTTGTTCTCTGAGCTCATATTGGGAATATAAAAAATTTAGTCAAATGAAGCAAATACAAGTCTTCCTCATTTGGATTTATGTTGATGGCTGGACTGCATTGACACTTCACACTGAGTTAGGCTGTAGCTTAATATAATGTATAACGTTAACTTAACTATTTGTCAGGAGAGTAGGTGTGTAAATGTTTTTCCCTGCTGTGGTGTCAGTGTGTGTATTGCTGCCACTATTTAGTCCTATTGTGTAAGGATCAGTGTAGCGGCGTGTCCTTTGTGCCCTCTGTGGAGATCTTACACAAGAATCCATTCACTTCAAGCAGACCATAGAGCGTAGTGTTTAACTTTGTTTGACTGTCGTCTGTCATTAGTGTCTTGGATGATGAAGAAAATGTTTTGGTCAGGTGTTTATAACTACCATGCCTGACTGATCCAAATTTTAAGTGATCAAGCTGTAACAAGCGAGAACACGCAATTCTAAGCAATTCAAGATCTTTTTGTGGTTTTATTGTGTGTTCTTAATTCTGCATTTCAACACATGAATTGATGAACCATATATTGTTCAATCATTCTTGGGTATCTTGCCACAATATTTGCAAAATTGATGTGTGTTTTTTCCACATTACATTACATTAAAAGTTCACAGTGTATTTTAGCGCTCCGATAACTAACCTGATATGGTATTTTGTTTGCAGGGTGGACTAAGAAACAGCAAGCATGAGTGTACACTTTCATCCCAAGAATATGTCCATGAGCTGCGTTCAGGCATCGCAGAAGAGAAGTTGCTGAATTGCCTGGAGTCCCTCAGAGTGTCTCTCACCAGTAACCCTGTCAGGTAACATTTTTCTCATACTGCAAACTACTCTCCACACATTGGATGTTTTTTTAAGTTGTTTTTTTTCTCAAGTGTTTTTACCTTTATTATATAGTTCCTGTAGTGTGTGTGTGTGTGTGTGAGAGAGAGAGGAAGAAAGACATGCATCGAAATGCCATTGGCAGAACCACAGACCACCTCAGTAAAGACTGAGCCTTATCAGTACATGCTCTACCAGGAGAGACATGCAAAAGTTTTGAGGAAGTCTTTATCACTGGCACGTGATAAAAATGTTCAATGTTTCTTGTCATTCCTCAACTTTTGCATATAAGCAAACAGTGATAATTAGGACAAACACAATGACTCAGTCTGTCACTTAGTTGGTAGGTTAACAAAGTTTTACTGTAGACGTTGCTGTATGAAGGTGTGCTTCTCCGCACTGCTGCAAATACGTTACTAATACAATATATAGAACTATAATCTTTCCAGTCATCACTGTTACCACAATGTACGTGATCTTTAGGTTAATTTAACAATTTTCTGAGATACTGTAAAAAAAAAAAAAGAAACATGAAAATGTGTCTTATTTATAAAATATATTTATTTAAAATCTCTGGTTGCATTTTTGACTGGAACAAGATACTGAATTTTCTCAAAGCAATAAAGCAGAAGTTCAAACACACGATGTACAAAGGATTTTCACTAATGCTATCAAGCTGCATGTTTGCATTCAAATGTCATTTTTTCCCCGTGTGTTATCTAATGTTTACACTATGGGTTTAATGCAATGTAGAATGCACTGGGTTGGGAAATGAAACTCGTTTCCAACTCAAAATAGATTCCAAAATCCAAGAAACAGGTACAACTGAGGCCACAGCGACCTTTCACCCTGGGTCAGATACTAATCAGGTGGACAGGAAAACATTTCCTTCACATCATGCATCAATGCAGCAGTGTGCCCATTTGTTTAGATTAAAGCTCAGGTGACCCCAGCATCTCCATTAGTGTCTTCCTTTTTTAGAGCAATTATTAAAATAAACTAGCACGCATGGCTAAAGTGTAGGTTACACATTAAATCTGTCTCCCATATCTTCTTGCTGTTGAGGTTTTACTTCTGATTATAATTTGTGTGATTCATGGATGTTTTCCAGTGCATTTTTTTCTTCTTGAAATGCCTCTCAAGAGTATTATCACATAACTATTTGCTTGTTTTGACGATTGAAATTACCTATGAAAGTAGTGTTGGTAATGGCAATGGGTATGGTGTGTAATTTCCTTGACTAGTATAGAGATTGCAAATAGAATAGTGTTTTGTTTTTTTTTTCAGTCATAGCACTCTAAATGTTATCAACATTTATGAAAGTAACTTGGTGTGTGCTGCAATATTCTGATATAAAAGAACTCAATGGAAATGTTGTATTTATCTGCTAGGTTAGACAAGAAAGATGCACATCGACTTTAAACAAGAATAGCAAATTGTGTAACTGATCAAATAAGCACAAGCGTATGGCCGCTGGGAGTGACTTTGTCCATGAGACTCTAATGTATACAAAGTCTAGTTTTCAATATCAGAGTGCCAACAACAAACCTGTGACCGTAACTCAGATGTGTCTCAGGGATGAGTGCAACCTGCAAGGTCTTTTCTAGTTAAAATGGCCAGTGCCTGCCATCTTTCTTTTTAATTCCTTACAACCATTTATAAAAATACAATTTCAGATTTTTTTCTCAGCTCTGTCCCGGAAAGCTTTGATTGGTACTTGAGCTATTCATAAAAAAGTCTTCTCTAGCTTTGTTTGTACCTGTTATCCAGATTCTCCCTTTTCTCCTATAATTTAATTCTTTAACTTTGATTTGGTTCCACTAGCACAGTAGTCAACAACTGGCGGACCACAAGAGGCTTTTGACATAATGAAAACAACAACAACAAAACAAACAAACAAAAAAACAAAACTAAACAAAAAATGACAGGCCTATTGGTAACTGGTGAGCTCTGAAAAAGTTGGTTGCAGAAACATTTACTTTATATATATCATTACTTTCAACCTGTTCCCCTTTATCCTTCTTGGGTAACAATAAAACAAATCATTCACAATAATTGGCACTAATCGTAGAGCCTAAATGGAGTAAATGATTATGCTCATGAAACAAAGCTGTAGTTTCTGTAGTTGCGAAAGCTAAAACATGAGATTACTGAGGATGGTATTTATTGATTTGAACTGTGTTAAAGGCTGATGGCATATCACAGCTTTTGTGAACTCTTTGTTCTAAATGTTATTTTTAATTGGACTCAGCCTAACTTGAAAGTTTATTCTCAGTAATTTAAAATGATTTAATTAAATTTAGCTCAATTTTGTAAGGTGAATTTTGTAACACAAAAGCTATTATGCGAAACAATTAAGGAAACGCCTGGGATTCTTTGCCACTTAATGGTGATTTGAAAAGATTTGTGTATCTTTACCAAAGCAAGCTGGAACAGTGTTCAAAATCTGAGAAATTTTTTTAGGGGATTAGTGATGTCATGCCAAAACAATCTTACTGCAAAACTGAAAACATTTTATACTTTGTACAATAAAAGAGTTGACTAAATTGATTCCTTTAGCATGAGCCTGTATAATTGTTTGGACTTCAGCAGGTGAGGAAGGTTTACTTAATGGACCTCTTGCATTTTTAGTGGAATATCCCTGCAGTAAGGCAACAGAACCCATAGTGACAGCACATACTGTAAATTATTTACCACCGACTGCTGAGGCAATGTTTTTCATGTGAAAGAATGAATAGTACATATTAATCTTATTGGATAAGTGAAAAGCTTTTTTATGTTGACCCTGGATTCAGACGAAGGGATCTGCATCCATGACCCCAGAGGAACCTTTATTTAATCTGTGCTGTTCCACCAGCATGATAACTGATTGAGCAGAAAAAGGTAGAAGAATGGCAGTAAAATACTACACATTAACTGCTATAGAACTATTCATGTATTCACAGAGCGTTAAATTAGGAACACCTGTTATTCATTCAGTCAGAGTTGCCTGAATGCTGATACTTGTTGGGAGCTTCAGTTAATGTTCATGTCAAACATCAGAATGTGTAAAAAAATGTTTGATGGTGACAGGTGGTCATTTTGAGGTTGTTGTTTTTTGTTTTTTTTTTTACTCAGAATCATGATAAAAATAAGTCACATCATTCTTTGATGAGACAGTACACCTAATATGCCTTTTGGAAAGGCAATCATTTCATCTTTATTCAACATGTAATTGCTAGCTCCATTATAATGAACAGTGTCAAGAAGTGAAAATTTCTCAAACTGGCTTCATCGATGTGACAATGAGTTCAGTGTCCTTCACCTTCCCCAGTAACCAGATCTGCATCCAGGAGAACGCCGTGGGGATGTGGTAGGCTACAATTGGCAGCATCAGTATGCAGACGACAAATCTGCAGAAATGATGTCATGTAGTCATGTCAACATGGAGCAAAACATGTTTTCAACATCTTGTGGAATTATTCATTCATCTATCTTCTACCGCTAATCCGTTTACATTTTGTGGGGCGTGCTGGAGCCAATCCCAGCTCACACTGGGTGAGGGCGGGGTACACCCTGGACAGGTCGCCAGTCCATTCCAGGGCCAACATACAGACACGAACATCATAACCCTAACTAAGACCTACAGACAATCTAGAATCACCAGTTAACCCAAACATGATGTCTTTGGACGGTGGGAGGAAACCGGAGTACCTGGAGGAAACCCACAAAGACACGGGAAAAACATGCAAACTCCACACAGAAAGGCCCCGGGCTCGGGAACTGAACCGGTGACCTTCTTGTTGTGAGCACTAACCATGCTGCCCCCTTGTGGAATCAGTACTGTAGAAAATAGAAGACACTGACAGAAAATGGAGGCCGTTGTGGTGTAAATATGAAGTTTTTCTAAATGGAGTATTTTTTGAGTCTACATGAAAATTAAAGCAAAGCAAAGAGGACAACACATTGGTACCTACATATGGTAGCTATAGATAGATTTAAAATTTGCTTAACACATACACATACTATATGAAACAGTACAGTGATTTGCTGAGTAGCTAAGCAGTCCCTTAAGTGATTTCAGAGCTGTAAAGTCAGTCTCTCCAGGCTCCAACAAACTGTGGGGAGTCAAGTCAGCCTTTCCACTCAGAAAGGCCAGCTGGTGCCGAGGGGATGTAAGTGAGGCCAGGCTCGCCCTATGGGTATTTTCAAATGACTCAACCTTTGACCAGAATGTAAAGGACCATTGCTTTGTGGAGGAGTCACCTCCCATAGCTGGCCAGGTTCATCCAGTGAGAAGGCCACCTTCAAGTGTGTGTGCTGAGGAGGACTACACATGTGTTGACTAACACCAGTAGCCTGCTCATCTGTACAGCCCTCATTATTTTTCCACTGGGGAAAGGGACTGATTATTTTCTTGAAGCATGGATAAGGTTACTCCTAATTAATATGAATGCATTTAATTGTCATGGATCACGACACACAGGAAATCCACGTTTGTTTTTCACTCTTCTGGGTCTACTATGTTAATATAACCTTTGTACGGTATATTATCTTATACTGAAAATAACCATGGAGTCGATGGCAAAGCAGTACATTCATGCTTGTTTTAATCCCCACTTTAGAATAATGATCAGCCGAATTATCTTTGAGTATTGGCATTCCGGGGAATTTTGGGGGAATTTAAAGAACTTAAATAAAAATTCTGCATTAAAAACAACCTTTTAATAAGCCTGCATTCATTTATAGTTACACTAGTAATCTATTCCCATTATGACTACCACTGTTACTTCTCTATGATAATTCTATCTCACCGTTTAACATTGTTCTATGCATAAAACTAACCGAAAAAACAACAACAACAAAAATCTAACACTCAGAAGTTAACCATTGATAACCTAGAACCAATTACTGCCTACTTTCCTTATGGTTGAAAAGGCTATGCAAACCTCGTCTAAGATTGTTCCTGTCCGGGGTTTATCAACCTTTTTAGTGTTGGCTCTGGCGTAAAATAACTTAGTTTATCTGACATGAAAGAACATTCCTGTCTCTGCAGGAAATTCAATATTTTTGAAATGTCCACTCAGTTCTTAAAATGGCTTAGTATATCACCCAATAACAGAGGTGGGACCAAGTCAATCACAAGTTACAGGTCCAAGTCTCAAGTCAAGTCCCAAATCACACTTTAGTGAGTCAAGTCAAGTCATAAAAAAGATTGAGTTATATCAAATCTATAGGATATTTACTAGCTAAAGCAGTCTTAAGCAATCTTTCAACTGGATGCAGATGCTCTTTTTCAACACATTATAGTCCAATGTATAGATCACCCAAGAAACATCAGTGCCATTTGGGTGATATGGTGGGTAAAAATATACCAGTTTGCCATTTTAAATCAATTGTCATTATTAATACGAAGTAACTAATTTGATCTGTCTTTAAACACAGTTTTGTGATTATTAAAATCAAAGCCTGTGCATTGCTTCATTAAACATTAAATTGAATTCATACATATGAAATGAAAGTCTCACTATCAAAGTGTTTCTTGGTCTTCACAATGCTTACCATTGCTTTTTATTTTTCCTGTGATGTTTGGGCAGCCTGCTAATTTGCTCCCAGAGGCCTGTGTTTGTCTAATAGTTTAATTGGCTGGGCTGTGCACCTGTTTGGCAGCTCAGGTGGCCACGGGGCTATTGTGCTGAGGGCCTTATCTCCCAGGCAGTCCCACACAGGTGTGTGGCATGCAGCCTTTGCTGATCTGCCCACAGATGGCATTGCCTGGAGCGCCCACTACATACTGTTTCCACTCTCTTTTTTCCTAATCTGCCATGTTTTCCGCCTCTCTTTCTGTCAAAATTTCCAGATCCGTTTATTTATCCTCTACTTTATTCTCCCCGCTTTTAATTTCGACATTTGGATACATGCTTCTTAATTTAGAAGTGTCAGATTGACTAGCCACTTTCCATTAATTTCTTAATCCAATGACATCAAGTGAGATGCCAATTTAGAGAAATTACAACCCTCTTATTTTCTCATTTAGTGGCAGAGAAACTCTCAGGGGTTTCAGTCTGGCTCTCTCTTTTACACACTTAACAGCTTCTTTACTCAGTGTGATGCTCACTTTGTGCAAAGTGTGTGCAACTGTGATAAGATCCATGTGAAATATATGTAAATATAAGATATATATTTTCTGTCTACATTTGCTAAGCCAAAACTCAACTATTTTGTTTCTTGCATGCTTAAATTTCGATTTTTGTATGTGCATAATTGCCGGCATACCCTAATTATATATTTTGTTTGGTAATTTCAGCAGCTTCAGTTCAGCAGTGCAGTTAAAACTCACCTCCTGTGATCTACCTCAACTGCTGCTCCATCGATAGACTTTTCTATCTAAAAAATAGAATGGTTTTGAGCAGCGGAGCACAAATCCATGGCCCCAACCTTCGAGTTCCCTATGTTTAGCCCTCAGCATTATACTGTGACTCTGTCAAATCCCAACAGTGACTTCCATATTAGATCTGCTAGCTCTTAGATCCCCAAGACACATTTAAGCAAAATTGAACTGGGCTCCTAACTTTTCATTATGAGAAGTCTTTACGGTACATGTCAGACATTTTCTCAGGGGGATTTTCTTGTGGGGTCTTTTTGCAGAGGTGGGAGACAATTGCTGACACCGGAGTTTGTCTCTGTGTCCGGATACTGAAGGTGTGGGCTGTTGTGATGATCTTGCTGCTCTGCCACGCAGGGTGTCTCTGAGTCTGAATCAATCCCACAAGCTTTCCTCAGTTGAATGCTTGCAGCTTAGCACCAAGGATTGCATGGAATATCGGTGGTGGATTTTTTTACGAGCTACAATTCCCGTTAACGTAAAGCTACTCATCTTCCTGTCTGTCTGTCCTAATGGCCAGTGTGATAAAGCATTGAAAAATCCCCAGAGAGTCCCTGACATTTCTGCTGAATACAGTGGTGGTGTTTCTTATATTATGATTCAACAAAGATATTCAAAGAATTCAGAATCTTTGCCGGAATTGATTGTTGCTACCTGATACAGTTAAAACTAAAACAGTGGACTCTCATGGCACATGCACTTTTTTGAAATTATTATCAGTACTGAATAGTACCCTTATATTCCAAACATTTCTTCCCTTGGCCTTCTCTGGCAACTCTGTGCACAACATCCAATCAACACTAGAACAAAGGAGCATAGCCTCCTGTCCATTTGCTACTGTGACTGCACAAACAAATGTTACAGTCTAAATATCTTACAGGCTATATGTGACCCCACATCCACTGAGGTCAGAAAGTGTGAATCTCAATGCAGCTGCAGAGTTAACACTGCTCTGATGAACAATACTCATGTGGGGATTTAGATGTAGTAGACATCAATGAGTCTGATCTGTCAGACATAAACTCTTCACAAAGATGAAGAACTGTTTCAACATTATCATTTTTTAGCTCCTTATCTCAGAGAATCCTCCATAATTGATTCCCTGTATTCATGTTATTATTCAGGTCACAGATTTTTGAGCTCAAACACACTCTATGTCAATTGGAAAAATTTAAAAATAGTATTAAAATGCCAGATGCCCAATTGGATGGGGACTATTCGCTTGACTCCCAGTTCTATTACAAACGACTCTCAACCCTCCTCCAGGCTGTAGATAGGTTTGCACAGTCACTTGTCAAGGAGAAATAAGACAGGAAAATTAGGAATTTGGACTGTAGGCAAAGATTTCTCTGGACCTTCCATTTTAACAGTGAGAGAACTAATTCACTCGTTAGTGAATCAATTTTTTTGTCATTTATTTTCCAGGATGGTACAATCCGTCTCATTTTATAGCATTAAAAGAGCTTTATTTGACAGTTAAATTTGGTATGAATCTTATGACACTGTCTTCAACGGACGTGACGAGCAGTCAGAAATTAGAAAGTTAACTAGTTTTTACCCTTGTGGCTGACTTCACTGTTGACGTTCGCCCTTCTTTCTCCGAGGCAGTGAAAGCGATTTCGGAGACATAAATGCCCCAGTGTCTTGAGTATATTTTAAGAGTGATGCCTATTTGATTTTATGACACCATCTGTTAACCTCCAAGATACCCGCATCTGGTATGGCCCCTTTGTGATACATACATAATTCAGAAATATCTGATTTGAATTACTTATTTAGTTGGTTTAGATGATTCGGCACAGGTACAGAAAATAACCTACATGTTTTGTTTATACGTAGTGTTTTTCAGTCCTCCCCACTTGAGTGTTTTGCACTCTGTGGGGTGTCATTTCAAGATATGTAAGATGCATGATGTACTGTATGCTGCCTGCACTTACTAGTTGATTTAATTCTGACTGAATCCTGAGGCCAGTACTCAATCTGTCACCCTCTCCTTGTATATAGACAGATGCTACACAGTCACACACTGCCTTCATTGAAGTTTGCTTCGCATCCTTGCACATAGAGATTCAGACACACATGCACATGAGCATGCTTCAATTTTATGTGAAAAAGTGGAACATTAATTTTCAGAGGCCTGATCTTTAGTCTTTGGTTATAATAACTTGTTTGAATCAAACTTGTTTTCATTGCTTCAGTGCTCTCATTCCTGTGTGTGCTTGGGTACACCAGCAGTGACACTGTTGGAAAGCTGACACCGAATACCGTTCTGAGACTGTTACCTCCTTTAGTACCGATATCAAACATCCATATTACCCCTGTTGGCTCACTGAATTGGTCCTCTGCTGTCACTTAATGAAGTTGTACTGTTTTATATTATGATGAAACAAGAAGATAAATAGTATCTATGCAGAATATCTTACACCACAGTTTCTGCCTTGTCCAACCAATACATTTGTGCTGCTGTGGTACATGATGTGTAAGACTTGTCCCATCCAGCAGAAGATAGTGGCCTGAAATACTATCCGGACAGTTAAGTGTAGTGACATAGCACTTTTTCACTCTGATGGAGAGTTTATGTTATTTGATTCACATGTAAAGGATATCAGATGCTGGTCGTTCTCTTTCAGAGACAGCACAGAGATAGCAGCAGTTTTACAGTGCCTCTATGTATGTATAAATGCTGGATGTCTATTATCCTCTGAGCATTTCACTATTTTCTTTGCAACTTCATTTTACCCAGCTTCTACCATTTCCATCAACAATTTCTTAAATATTTAATTCACTTTCTTGTGACGTTTTCTGAGTACAAGGGTCAACCAAACAAAACAGAAAAGTGTGTGGTAGATTTTAAGAATTATGTGAAGGGAAATATCTTTTTGTTAATGTTTCATTTGTTAAGAAGTATGGTTAGGGTTAGGGTTACTATATTTTGAGTCTATATATTTGCTGTCGGCAGTTGCATTATGTAGTTATTTTTACTTGTGGGAATTATCAAGGAAGATCAGTGTTATCCCTTATTATTTCAATTCATCTTGAAAATAGGTTTTGTATTCGTATTTATTGCACGTATTCATTAATATTAGCTCAATTAGAAGCCAGCAAACTGGGAGTCTGATTTGGAAATGTCACAGAGTACTACAGCTACACTTAAGGCAAACAAAGATGAATAGCTTTATAAGGATTAGTTACTATAAGAATTATTATAATATAAGCAGGACTCATAACAGTGAATCGCCATCTTTCCACAGTTTGATATATTACGTTTTTAATCAAAGCAGCTAATGTGTTGAGACACATTTTAATTTTAATCAGATCAATAAAAGATGCTAATTAATATAGTTACATAGAAAAACCTAAAAAATTGTTATTGCTCATAAATAATTTTTTAAATGTGATGAACAGGAAGTTATAGTTCATATTTTATATCTAATATCAGTCATCTGATATGTATTGTGCATTACAGTTATTTCAGATGACTATTAAATTGATCAGAGTATAATATAGCTCATTGTTTGGCTTGGTAAGTTGCTAAATAGACACTGGTGGTGCTTGGTTTCAAGCTATAATGTTCAGAGCCATTTGTTGCACAAAGAATTGGGCCTCAATTTGACTAGTGTGGCACTGAATAAGTCAGTAGTCCCACAGAGGGACAATTGTATGACTTTGCCTGTAACACTATGAAAACATACAGTATTGCACTCGTGCAGAAACTTTCAATAACAAATCTCCCCACCTTCTCATGATAAAATAATTAAACCAGCCAAGATATGGAAATCAGTGTATGTACCAGTTCTCTTAATATGAGACTAGTGATCGGTCAAAGACAAAGTGTGAGAGCGCATCTGTCTCTGCTGTGTGACTTCCTGTGATTGGTGAATCACATGAAGTCTTTTCAACATCTATGCACATTTGCCTTGCCAAGAATTTTCAGAGGTCTACACTTTGTGCACTTTCCTTCCCACACTCTCTGCTGTGACATTTTGTCCTGTGCTTGAGGGATGTATGGCGCTCTATATACTGTCACTACTTGTATGCTCTTCAGCAAGATTCTTTGCACAACCAGAAGGAGCGTGCAGCATTACGTCGTCCACTTTGACAATGTATGCATTTTATTTTGTTCATACCTTGTTTCAATCTAGTACCTTGAAGTACAGTCTGAAGTGACTGTGTCTCGGAGACTGTTAAATGATGTGATGAGGAGTGTTTGATTGAATGTCAGTTTTCATTTAAAGAAGGCTGCACATATTATGCATATATGCTGAAATACTTCCAAACACTTTTTCAATGCGATGCCATCTCACAGAGAGATGCTTTCCAACTACAGCACATATGTCAAACTCAAGGCCCGTGGGCCACATCTGGCCCGGGATACAATTACATCCGGTCCGCCAGATCATCTCACATGTTAATGGCCCGTCGGTACGAGGCGCCCGTAACACTCATACTACAAATCCCATAATGCAGCGCAACAGCTGCCGTGCCAAACAACAGGCTACCTGCGAGAACCCCAATTCCCGCCTCCCTGACGTCACACTGACCAGCCAGCTGTTGATGTTTACAATTAACAATTAATACCGCCACGTTTCAGCTAAAAATGGTGAAACGAAAAATGGACTTTGACAACAGAAGCTTTTTAAAAGAGGTGGGAGGCAGAGGAGATATTTATTGTATTACGTATATATATTTATTGACATTGCCCGTAAACCCGAGTATCTTTTTTTGTGGAGCTAATGTGGGTGTAATTTAAGAATTTAACAATAACAATTTTTACTTATGTTTTCAAGTTTGCGCTAGATATTTTTATGGAAAACAAAATATTGATACGTTTATTTTATTGGGGAAAATATAGTAATCCATGTGTTTCAATTCATATTGATATTCAAAACATGGTTAGTTTTAGTCTGTTCAGTAAATGTTATTGTTTGGTCACGACCTAAAGTGTGCTTTGAGTTTTGACCCCTTGTGTGATTGAGTTTGACCCCCCTGGACTAGAAGATATTTACATTTCCAAAATCATAACAACAGACTACTAAGTAAAGGATCCGTATACATATTTCAAGTGATAGTTAGCTTTTTTTTTAAATACGGTTGCGAATGTTTCAGAAATTCTGTATTTGTGTTAGCTTTTCAAGATATTTAGTGAAGCTTAATGACTATTTCAAAATAAGGTGACAACAAATGTGACAACAAATGTGAAGGCATCTGTTATTTTGTTAATATTTTGTTAATGTGCTGTACGTTTTGGCAGTAAATCTTTTATAATTAGATATTTTTCTACTGACCATGTTTATATAGAGACATTCGTATGTGGCTCAAACTCTTTAAGGTGCATGCATTTTTTAGCAATTAACATAACTACAGTATAATTGTTTCAAGATAGCAAAAGCAACCAAAAGTATAAAATAAGAAATTGCTTCCCTAAGACAGACCATGAATTTTTCATTTTGCCCGAGGAATATACATGATTGCAGAAAGTAACACAATTTGGTGGCACTTAACTTTGAGGATTATACCCATCAATATTAGATGAACAAGTTCTCCCTCAAGTTAATGAAATCCTTGGATCTATGCCCACATCAGAAGAAGAGAATGATAAGGCAAAGATAGGATCTCTCCCTTCAATGGGTAATGTGAATCACCATTCTGATATTTTAATGTATCCAAGAAACAAGTACACACCACGTTTGACCATACATAAGCTTAAGGTTGTGCTGTTGGCCTTCCAATAAGGGATATTTATTTACTCATAAATGTTAATATTGATAACCCCACGATACAGTAAATAAAATTATGTACTTATGAGACAATGGCAGAAACACATCATTAAAATATAACTCAAAGTAATATTAATATAACACGGATGCACCAACCAGCAGTAGTTTTACTACTTGTTATTTGTATTAGTTGTAATAGTATGTTGTCCACTGAGGCACTTGTGCTGAACAGAGAAAAAGTATTTCATAGCCTCAGGACATACCTTGTAGAAGTACCATCTCTCATTTTCTTTGTGGTAACTTTGGGGACATTTAGAAAGCGAGCTGCAGAGGACCTAAGGGTATACGTGAGGGGACAGAAAATGATCGACAGTCCGAGATGTAGGGATGAGTCAAAACACACAGTTCGAAAAACCTTGGTGGGCTGCATTGCGTTGTAACCTGCGGTAAAATGTATATGATTGATGAAGAATACACTCCACAATCCCTCCTTTCTTTCACACTTTACCTGTTCCAGTCCAGAAACAACATATTTAAGTTTAAATTAGCAGAACTGCTTCGCAGAAGATGTGTGTTAGTAATGACTGTCAACATTTGAGCAACTTTATGGATTTAGATTTAGATTTATATCTAGTTTCTCCATCTAAGTTTTTAAGACCTCTCTTTGTTGCAGTGATGGTTTGTAAAGCTTTTCAGAGTCAAACTGTATTAGTCCTGCCCTGTGGTCACCCAAACACACCAGGGTTGTAATGAAATGATGGATGGAAAATTGATCATATCATCATATTTCAGCAAAGTAGCTATGTGAAAAGTGTGGACTGGTATTGCTCTGGGTTTTTTTGCTTTGGTGTTACATTTTTTTTTTCAGTAATTAGAGTAGAAATATGGTGAAAGGGAAAGTTGCTGCTGAATCTGTGGTTCTTCATTCTCTTTATGTCAGTCACAAGTCAAATGGTGGTTTTCCTGACTGGTCTTTGTGTAGAAGTATCTTTTTGTGTATGTGTGAAAGATGAATGAATTATTTCCTCCAAATCCTCCCTTCCTTATCACTGCTGTTTTCCACACACCTTTTCAGGTTGCGATGCTTTCCCAGAATCCTGTAGTGCGGTTGCACATACAATTTCGCTTCACAAATACAGGCTCTATTTCCTGCTCTCTCAAGACAATCATTATTACTGTGACGCATAAACAAAGACATGGATTAACTGAATTGTGCTCCTTTAGCCATGGCAATTCCTTTCCCTCTTTGTAGTCCTAGTCGTTTACTCCAGTCATTTCCTGCTGCTGCGCCTGTAACACAAATACATAGAATTGCATTATTATTTTGGACTGAACTGGCCTCTTTTTGCCTCTGTTATCATCTTAGATACATGCAAATACACACTTGAAAGAAGCATTAAAACCAGAGAGCTTATTGTAAACAGACATTTATGAATATACTACATTGTAATGTTTTGTTTTCATTAAGAAAACCAATCATCATTATACACCATACTAAGTACTAATAACATATAAACTGCTCGTGCTTGTCTGTTAGTGCAGTTTGAGTAATAATAGTTGGTTGTATCTTGTGCTAATTTAGTCTCAGATCAAAGAAATATCTCACCTCAACTTCACCAGCTGCCTCAGGCTATTGCATCTCATTCCTGATTGAGGGTCTCTCCCGACTCACTCAGTCAATACAAATGACCTTAATACTCAAACCATTATTATTTCAAATCATTGTCAAAAAGGCGGGATAAATCATTGACTTATGCCCTGTTAATGTCAGAAAATTGCTCCATGTATTTTGCGTTATTGACAGTTAGGGGCCTGAAAACAAGTAATGTTAATGACATAATCTAGCTGTGACCACGCTGTCCTTCCCACCATTCTTTTGCCAGGCTGAGACAAACAGGCTCATCTGCACTGGATCATTTGCTGTCTTCTGATACACTGTGGTTTATAGCCAATTATCTCTCGTGAATCATTATTGATTACAGTGTTATCTTTCTTGCATTGCTTAATCTTCTGGCATAGGGACATAGCAGCTCACACGGGGGCCCGAATATAAACTGCTTTGCGATTGGAATACTAAGTTAAGATTGGTGGGTGTTTATTTTCTTGTAAATGGGTGCAATTGGGAGTCAGACTATATTCAATATGGAGGGCAGGGTGGTTTTGTGTTGCGGTTCTTCCTAATAGGAATTAAAAACCACTATGGGTCAGTTTATCTAAATCAGTGTTAAACCTTTGATATCAATATAGATGACTGACTTCTTTTAAGTTTAATACAATATTGCTTGTGTTTTCTGCTTTTTGCAAATCAAAATGGCTTGCAGTTAACCACCAGAGCAATAACAATTTCGACAGAATATTGTTGTTTATATTGATGTTGTATATCGATATTGATGTGTATCTGTGTTTGTGTGTTTCCAGTTGGGTTAATAACTTTGGTCATGAGGGTCTTGGACTTCTTCTGGATGCTTTGGAGAAACTGCTGGACAAGAAACAGTGAGTGTTCTGCTTTGAGGTCTCATCTGTGTCATTTTTATATTACCAGGTTCAGTTAATCTATTCACGTAATTACCATACCCTTTCTTATTTGTTCTTTTAAGGCAAGAGAATATTGACAAACGGAACCAGCATAAACTTATCCAGTGCTTGAAGGCCTTTATGAACAATAAGGTTTGTATGAGTCTATGAAGAGAAGATGGTGCATCCACATATTTAATATTAGTGTACTTGCATCGTGAAATGAAATTGGACCATTGCCATCACTATTTCTTTGGAATTCTGTAATGCAAGAAAAAGGTAGTGTTTAATGTTTTAATAAATTAAATAAAAAAAAATTGTAGAGATGTAAGAAATTTCCAATAGTACTTAAGGTGGCTGTGATTCCAAACGCTTTGACTTTGGACTCTGACAAGGCTGATATAATGGAATAGAAAAGTATAACTAATTTTTCAATTTTTTGCCCATAGTGTCAGATCTTTTAATTATCCTTTCTGGGAAGGTCTGGCTCATTTCTCAAAAGTGGCACACGTTTCAAGGATGGATGAACTATTGATATTGCATCTTGTGGAGTTAATCCCCACATGTGGTCATCTTTACCCACTTCTTCAGTTGTGGGGAGACTAGAAGGTGCAGGAGACTATAAGTATTTCTCCCTGTAGTCCTGTCCTGAATTGAATTAATTCATCATCCTCTCCATTTTCTCCCTTGGCCTTGTTGTCCCTCCTTAAAAGAAAATTAAGGCTAACTGTAATGTAAATTAGAGCTTCTTTGTATAATTCATTTTTTACTTCAAGTAAAAGTTCCCCATGAGTGTAAATGTTCTCATTAATTTATATCCATTGGCGCTTTTTTCTATATCCTGCCGTTCCTTGTTTCACAGTATGGACTGCAAAGGATCTTGGGAGATGAGCGGAGCCTGCTGCTGTTAGCACGAGCAATTGACCCCAAGCAAACAAACATGATGACAGAGATTGTCAAAATTCTCTCTGCCTTCTGTATTATTGGAGAGGAAAACATGTAAGTGAACTTCAGTGTGCCAGACCATTTGTCACATTTCTCCTGCACATCTTGTTCTTGCACATCATTAAAGAGAAAGAGTCCTTTGCACAAAAGATTGACTATCATATGGCAATTCTGTCAACAGGAATCTCAGAAGGTTTGACATTATTTGCAACTTTGCATGTTTTTAGATGATTTTACTGACACACCCTCTGAAAGGTAATAAATGAAATTCCATTTGTGAAGCTAAAAACATGTTTTGACCTTGTCCAGAGGATTCAGGGTAGTAGTATGAAAGTATGAAGTATGAAATATCTGTTTCAGAGATTCATCTGTGGCTAAATATATATCTTTTGTGATATGATTGATCTCAATACTTTTTTCTAGCTGAAATAAAAGTTTTATGGATTCGCAGCTGAGGAGGGGCACATATACAATTTTCTCAGTAAATAACAGCTGACATGGAAAACAGCACAGCACAGTTTGAAAGTCTTGACAAATAGCCTAAAAGTTATGATGAAAAGGATAGGGTCCATCTCTGCTGTGTGTACATACTCTCTAATGTTTCTGTAACCACAAGAGGGATGGCCATAAAAACTGACATATCAATAATGCTTCAGCGTTCTCCCACTGGGTGGCATGCACATATAAAAAGACCAGAGCACAGGCATACATATACAACTCTCTGTGTGCATACAGTGCAGTTACAGATGACCTCAGATGCTGCAGATACAGTACCTGTTTGGTGACATGGTCAGGTCATGCAGTTTAGTCTGTTTAATGTGTTGAACAACTCAGTGTACTTTGCCACCGATACACAACCTGGCTGACAGCTCATAAATTGGATTTAGGGGAGTGTTTTGTATTGTTTCCCTCAAGGCCAGACTAGAATAACAATGGCACTTCAAAGACAGTCTGTATGCAGTGGTGGAAATAAACAAACCCACCATTTCTAAACGAAAAGCTGAGATCACCACCAGTGTGTCTCTACATCACTGACCATCCAGCGAGGCCCTAACTGTTGTAGTTCTGTCAGTCGCTCTGTGGATTCCCAACATAGTTTTGAAATGAAAGAAGATAAAGAAGTATATGTCATAGCTCTGAACAATAATTTAGCCAATTTCACTGTAAATTAAATGGAATTTAGTTTAATTTTTGACGGTTTACTTAGATTTAATTCATTTTTCAGAATTGTTCTGTTTCTGTAGTTGTTCCCAAAATATACTGTACGACGACTCATCCAATATTTACCATATTGTGAGAATGTTAATATTATCAGAAAATTTACAGTTTTTGGGTCAAACACGTCAGCCAAAAATAGTGCAAGCTGCTGCATCCTCTGAAGGTGACAGGTGATGACTTCAGCTTGCTTGCTACATGCATACAGACACTATATACAGCTATTTTTAAGCAATACTGCTGTATTGATACACATCTCTCTTTCCAGTCTCAAAGTGATTATGAAATGTTTAAAGTAAATATGGAGAGCTTTGCCAAGATCATTTAAAAAAAATTTTTTTTAGAAAAGACAGCCAAAGGAGCTGAGGCATCACTTTCTTGCTCAAGAACTTCTCTGCCAACCAATGTTGTGACGCTGACTAATGTTCAACACCCACTTCAGCTGACAGCATCAAAAGGGAACACGACAAGTTAAGCAGATCTATCTTGCCTGTTTCAAAGCGTCGTCTGAACTGACTTTAAAGCTACTCAGTATGCTGCTCCCCGTGCTTGTCTGTGACTTTCTAACCCCTATCACAGAGCATGGCCATTCAATTTATCTCTCTGTCAGGCTTACTCCACACATACAGTCCTATTGGTCAAACACGTCATCTCCCTCACTCACTGAGAACTACTAGTATTTTGCCATCTTCAAAGTGTTATATTTTGGGTTCATATAAAGTATAAAAATGGTGGCATGTGATATAAAGCATGTTTGCACATAGATAAGCTGGAATTTTAACATTTGGCCTCGTGTGACTATTGATGTGTTTCTTCGTTTATTTATTGTAACAGTAAGAGGAGCTTGTTCATCAGGCAAGAGGCAAGAGATTAGGGCCTCTTAAGCTGTTCAGTTTCTCAGCTCATGAAGGGAAATTAGCAAATACTGCCTCACAGAGACAGAGAGGCCACCTGTTACCAGTTATTATGTAGGCATGTTATAAATCACTGTGTCCGCAAGTGCACTTAAGACATCAATTTACTTTTATCGCAGTCCTCATTGTGTGTATCTATGTGTGTCACACAAACACTCTGCTTCATTCACAATTCTGAGGCTGATATTATCTAATATTCCGTTTAG
Organism: Remorina albescens; assembly: GCA_034769265.1. Lineage (NCBI taxonomy): Eukaryota > Metazoa > Chordata > Actinopteri > Carangiformes > Echeneidae > Remorina > Remorina albescens. The sequence continues at coordinate 10,415,624 of CM068475.1, read as the reverse complement.
CTTAGCAGCCTTGAGCCTTTGCAAGTACACCAAAATGCTTACTTTTTCAATGGGTGTATCTGCACATTAGTCTAGTCTCTGCAATTATTTGCACCTTTTCTCAATCAGCCAAATACTCTCCACCACAATTGCTTTTTGTCTAGCACCACCTTAGTAGCAAGCATGATGAAGTCAAAATTGGATACTGCGGCAATAAAAGACCAGACTGCATACAAAGAGACTGAAAGCAGCAGCATTTGTCAGGGTGACCAAAGACTGGCCGAGTAATTGTCCACACCAACACACGAGGGAAGATAAGATATATGGTGTTTGAGCTGAAAATGTGAGTAAATGTCCTGTCAGTGAGGTGATAAAAGTGTTTGTTGACTTTTTTGTTTGCCTGCTCCCTGTTGTCTGTTGTTGTCCAGCCTGGATAAGATTCTCGCTGCCATGACAATTGCTGCAGAGAGAAACAATAAAGAGAGATTTGCTTCAATCGTGGAAGGACTGGAGAACCATGAAGCCCAGCAGCTCCAGGTTAGGAAATGTACACAGAAAAGCAACTAACATCACCTTTTAATAACCATCATGCATTCATCACTACTCTCTTATTAGATTAATTCAGTTGAAGGATAAAGGTAACTGTCATGACTTGGTGACCAATCCAGTGCCTAATACAATAACTACCAGCTATTTTATAATACTGATCTTAATTTGGCATTTGTCCGTGAAATACCACTTAAATAGTCAACACACTAATTCATCATGACCCCCACTGGCACAGATTACTGTCATTCACATAAACCCAGGAAGACCACGTTTGATGCCAGGCAGCACTGGAACTGAAGGGTGTCACTTTGGGATAGTGTACTCCAACCTCAGCTGTCTCCAGGCTTGTGTTTTTCTTTGCCCCCCTCAAACCTCTGTGTCTTCTTGTCAACCCCAATGCCCCCCCAGCACATGATATGATGATGAGACTACTGAAATGCAACTACCTCCACATTCCCACTATTTTAATCAAAGACACCTGCTTCACTGAGCACCTCTCCCGTACTACCCCGACCTTTTTTTGCAAGCACCAGTACAATGATAATGGAAAAAAAGCTTTGTGTCTTTTTTCAATCTTTCTCACATTTTTCCTCTTCTCCCTGCTGTGTTCATTTTTGTCACATCTTACAAATTCTTCCCCTTGCCTTTTTCTGTGCTGCTGTGAAGCTGGGTCTCAAAGGGTTTGGTGTGAAAGGGCGACCACAGCACCATACCTCTCTTCATTTTCATTAGTATTCTTCAGCAGCAGGAAAAACTGCACAGCAGCAATAAAAAGCCCACTTAAAACATGTTGGTTTTTTTTTTTGTTAAACCAAAAGTAGGGACTTACTAAAGGAATTACTTTTTTAACTGCAGGGATTAGAAGTCATGAAGAAAAAGTCATGAAGGAAACTGATGAGGCAGGTGGTAGAAGAGAAAGTAGATATTCTTTTATTAGGACGCTGTTGTTTTTCCTTTAAATTTTGGTGTTAATGAAATGAAGCTCTGCTAATTGTGAAGTAAATTAAAATGCTTTGCTGATGCAGAGGCTCAAGGAAATTAATTGACTTTTTATCCAAAACCTGTGATGGGCTGCAGAACTAGACTCTGCTAATGTGATTAAAATGTGTTTTGCGGTAGTTCAGGCTATGCTTGTCTGCTGAGCATGGAAGACACTCAGCGTGCCAACATTAAAACTGGCCTAGCAGTGCCACTTTTAATTACAATGTTTAGAAACACCCCTAAGGCCCTGCTGCATCACTGTAAACCTACACAGATAATGCCCCTGCCATTTCCCACTCCATTGTATGTATATGACTGAGGTTTGTCTTTGATGCTTCATGTAAGTATTCATCTGTGTATGGGAGAAGAGAAAGAATATTTTATGAGCTCCATGGCTTCACTTTCATAAATTCTGTGAAGATTTGGTGGAGTTTCTTTTATGTATCTGGCCTCTGGTGTGTACAGTAAAATGTCAGGTTTCAGTGCACAGAGCTTGTTTAGATGTCTTTCTGCAATATGGAGAAGTTTGCAGTGTTTTGGAAGTGTGGCACTAGTAGAATATGCTCAGTGGCAGTACATCCATTACTGTAAAAAACTTGTGCTTTCCCAAGAATGTATAGGTATACTATTTGTATTGCATTATGTATTTTAACAGCTTCACAGGCAAACACAGTATTGCAAAAATTTCACAGTTGCAGAAGAATAATCCAATTCATGGTTTTTGTTTGGCTTTTCATCAGGCAAAAACTCAAAAAGCTGATTTTTTTTTTTGGATGTGTTTAAGGATAGTGGAATAAAATAATTTATTCCATATATTCAGATAATGATTTTCTTCTTTTCCTTCTTGCAGACATGTTTCCATGAGATTTAAGATAAATTTTCTGTAAGAATGTGGGTTAAAATATTTACTTGAAAAAAAAAAAAAAAACTTGCAGAGGAAGCCGCAGAAAATCAACATTGTTATGGCTCTTATTAAATATACATACAAGCCAACAGTACAGGGTCAAGGTTTCAGAAAACAACACTTCACGTCGTCCATGGGAATCCTTCAGCCTGCTATTGATTGTCTGTCTTATTTAACTCGTATCCATGGGCTGCTCCCCTGAAACACCTTACTGCTCATTATAATTCATCAGCAGTTTCCTCTTAACCCCATCCTCCACCAACTATACACTCAGGAACACACACACACACACACACACACACACACACACACACACACACATACTTAGAGGCTTTTTCCTTACCAATAAATCTATTAATAATACACCTGTAGTCAATAGACACACCGTTAACCTGTATTTTGCCATATCTCTTCTGGTCTCTTTCTTTTCCTCTCCCACTCTGCTGTTGAAAACTCTTTTCTATGGTTTTGGTTTTGGAAAGGACATACTAACACAAAACAATCACTGAACCATGCATTTTTTAAATTTATTTATGATTTATTTTCCATCTAAATTAATTTAATGCTGCGCTATTATGTTTAGGGAAAAATAATGTGTCGTAATTGTCTCTCCCATTTTTGAAAAATATATATTTCCTAACCTGCTCTTTTTTTGTCTTTTTGTCTCGCTCCACAACAGGTTGCTTGCATGCAGCTGATCAACGCTTTGGTCACCTCTCCCGATGACCTAGATTTCCGGATACATCTGCGCAACGAGTTTTTGAGATGTGGGCTCAAGAAGATATTACCTGTGAGTTATCACACTAAGTCATCCTGGTGTACAGTTAAATCCTCCTCACAAGATTCAAGAACCAGCGGCTAATTAGTGTCTAAAAAATCACAAAGGGTGGGTTTTTTCAGGTTTTATAATTTTTTTAATTGAATTAGTCGTCATTGTGACTGTATAATTAGCAGCTCGTGTCAAGTGCGAGGCAGTTCCAGCACCTCATCACACAGGTCGTCCTGGCATGATTATCGGGAAGCTTGCACCTCTTCACATGAGGCGAAAGGCAAACAAGCTCCAACTCATCACTCAGGCCCTCGTTTGTCGTGAGTGGGGTGAACATGTCAGAGCGCCAGTTGCTAATAAGTCATCCCAGCTGCTCCTGTTGACTATTACTGCCATTACTTTCATTATCTTCAATTCTGCCCCTGGATTTGAAAGAGTCTCAGTGTAGTCATTTATGAAAACCACATTCAGTGCATTCAATGCCAACATTCAAACTGACACTTTCATCTAATCATGACTTATGCTCAGGCATCAGTGCTGTTTGCAAGGTAAAAGTGAACTCCACTTTAAAAGAAAGCACAATTTGCTTTGTTCTCATAGTCCTTGACGCATATATTTGCACCTCCTGCTGCTCCTCTCCTCTCTATATTCCTCCCTCTGAACCAGTGTTGCTAAAGACAGATGGTGCACCCAAAAAGCGGCACAGTGTGATTGATACTTTCAGAAATTAGGTTACATTTGGCCCTGTCTCCATCTGTAAACTCCACTGCAGGTGATTCATAGAGAAGTGATAAAGAGCAAACCTGTTGCCCCTCATGACTGGAACAGGCGTGTAGGAATTGGTCCTGTTTAGATTGTGCAGTTAGACGTTTTAGGGCATCTCAATACCCAGTTCTCCATACAGCTGTAACTGGAGAACCAATATTTTCATAATATGAATTTGTAGAATACGTCTGGTTAACAGTAACATATAGAGAACATATGGCAAGCCTGACAAGATTGAATAATACAAATACTAGACTGGTCAATCTGTAGAAGACGGATTATTCCTAACAGGTGCTGTGACTTAAGCAGGTGATGTGAGATTACCTTTTGTATGACTTTACATTCTCAGCTAACTGCTGTATGCTTCATTTTTTCAGGAGTTAAAAGAAACAGAGGAACTGGACATCCAGCTGAAGGTGTTCAATGAAAACAAGGAGGAGGACTCTATCGAACTCTCACATCGCCTGGATGACATCCGTGCTGAGATGGAATATCCTTTGGTGCTCCCTCTGTGTGAATAAAGAAATGGATAGGACTGCAGAACTAGAGATGAGAGATGAGTGCAGATTGTGGGTTTGGTCAAGCTTTACAGGCTAAAATCCCTCATGGCTTGATTCATTAGACAAGGATTTGAGGAGCCAGAGCACAATATCCACCTCCATCTCTGACCAGGCATACTAGGTAAATAACCCTGTCATCTTAACCTCCCACCTCTTCACTCTTCTTTTTATTGACTCTTCTAATCATTTCCATCTCCTCTCCTCTACTCTTTACTTTTTTTCCCTCTGAGTTAAGTCAGACTGTATTGGAATGCAAGACACGTTGTTGTTCTCGCTATTTATTATGTATGTTAGACAGTTACATGGGTTTATGTGCAGCCATATAATATTTTGTGGCCAAGGTTTCTTCCTTGTCAGCACCCTCTCCATGCTCCATTTAAGAAATGTGACTTTTCACCTCCATCTCTCTACCAATGGCTGTTTAACTCTAGACATCTAGAGCAGAAGTTAATAAGGTGAACAGCAATTTAGTCCCCAGTTGAAACTTCTTCAAGCATCCCAGAGAAGACTCTTTTAATAATTCACAAATCTTCTCTAAGGCTATGTATAAATGGCTGACACAGTACAGCAGACAAACCCAATGCTGACATTGTTATGCAGATGTTCTTTCCCACAACCTTTTTTCTTTCGCCAAATCCCACAGTTCTAGTTTGGGCACAAAATGCTGCTGTGAGTGACAGTTTCTGTTGACACATGCAGTTGAGGGGTGGAGGTTGTGTATGTGTGAGGAGAGAAGATGGAGAGGAAGTAAAAGTGCACCTGGATTAATGATGTGCTTGAGCAGGTTCACAAATGAGACGGCCCAGTGTTTGTTTCCAAGGACAATGTGCTATTGATCTCTGAGCATGATGCGAATGTCTAGCTTATCCTTTGTCCCTTTGCTTCAATGGCAAACACACACACACACACACACACACAAACATTTTTCAATACATATATGCAAAATATCATGCAAGTATCACATCTACTACCTGAGTTTTGCATATGTGTCTTGTTTCCTCTTGTAGTTTCATGAATATTAACCTGGAGAGGCTAGTGTCTGTCCTCTGTGTCCAGCTCAGGTCCAGGTGCTGAGGAGGTGACTCCAGGCCACTAATGAATATTAATGAGCTGTGGAATGGTGATTGATTGACCTCACCACTGACTGGCCTACATCACACTTGACTGCCGCTCATGTTTATTCATTATTTGGAGATAGAGTGTAGAGGGAGGGAGATAGACAGAATGAGCAAAAGCAAGTGTAGAGGGGGTGTCATCGAACGGATTGGCATTCTACATTAGGTTTATGTCTGCAGCTTAGTGATAGATGAAGCTAGTTGGATACTTTCCCAGTCTGAGCTCCTTCTCATGTCCTCTCAAATGCTGCTGTGGTGATGCTATAATTGAATCTCACAGGACTGGTAATTCTCCCAGGCTTCATACTCAACTAATACAAGGGAGGGAAATGATACTTCAGAGGAGCCTTATTCCCATCCCTCTCCCTCTAAAAATTTGATATGGGATAGGAGTTTAATTACAGACATTGTTGAAATTAATAGGAAAAGTGTCAAACTGTATTTAAGTGAATTGATCTGCTCTAATTCCGGCAGTTGCTTTGTTTTGTGCGGATGATAGAATAAGAAATTGAGAATACTCCTTTTTTTTTTTTTATTTATTTTTTTTTTATATCTGATATATTGTGATACTCACAGCCTCAATGTTTATTAGCTGCTAATGAAACCTGAAAAATGGTAATGTATTTTCATTATCTTAGGGTGTCAGATGTTTTGGATCCATGACACTATAGCCACAATATTATTCATAAAAAGAGATTGTTTTACTAGAACTATTACTGTTGCTATGGTGATCTTTTTAACCTTAATTTGGCTTTGATTTAGTCTTGAGCTGCACGCTCATCCACAGCCATTTGCATTAAACTGTTATTTTCTGTGGCAAAGAAAACGAAGGAGAATCAGAACATATGCTGCCATTGTCTTGAAAATGTCACTTCACTGCTTTACATTCAATATATTACACTATGTAAATATTTTAGCACACATTGTCAAGGTTCACACACATTATGATGACAACCCGATTTTCATCTCTGAGCCTAACAGTGCACTCCTATCTCTTTAGTCTTGTTTTTTTTTTTGTTTGTTTTTTTTGCAGTGTGCACACATCTGAGAGGCTTATTCCACGTTTTCAAACAAGATGAGTGTCCATGGGGAAATCCTCTTTTCTCAAGCAAACAAATTAAATGAGCTCCAAATCATTCATTTTCCCATGTTCTTTACTTCATAGAGTTACACTTTAACAGCACTATTAGAAATTTGAGAAACATAAATTTGTTAGTTTTTTTTATTAATCTGGTACTACAAATCGACCGTTAACAGAAATTGAGTTTTGAAATATGATTCAATGTATTTGCTTCCCCCGTCCTATCTTGTCTTATGTAACTGTTACATTTCAAACATTTTGCTCTTTCTTTGAATTAGAGGCATTATGAAAAAATAGCAACTACAAAAAATATCCAAATATGGAACTTATAATATTCATACATGTAAGAATCACGAGTAATACAGTTGGATTTAAAATCTTGGATGTCAAAAGAATATCTCCTTCTTCATGGGGAAAGCAAACGGAAGATACATAATCAATACCTTTTGCAAATTTAATAACTTGATTCTTCACTCTTGAGTACATGTCAGTTTCAATCTGAGAGCTGAATCTTAGCCTTGTGAATGTTCGGCTCCCCATTATTCTTGTCTCTAACATTCAGACCAATGAGTTTTTCATGTAATTAATTTCCACTATCTTGAAAGGTTTGGAGTGACAGGTAAACCAGAGGGAGAATTCTTTATTCCCAATCCCCCTCCTCCAGTTAGCTGTTTACACTGTTTTAGCTCCCCTGAGAGAGTGTGGATAAAAGGAATTACATCTCAGTTTTTTTTTTTTGACAGTGATGCTTGTCAAAAACCTAAGGTGAGGAACAGGGGGAAAAAATAAAATGTTAAGGAGAAAAAAAAATAACATAAAAATTTAAATGTTTACAGGAGTTTAATGCAGTTAATAATAACCTTGGATTGGGTGTCTTAAGACATTAACTTTAACTGTAGTAACCTGTCATACTGTAAACTTTTGCAGTTTTCCTTAACCTTGCTGTTGTACTGACATGAATGAAGTGTACCATCTCCTGTCCAATATGGTGAAAGACACGGGGTCAGAAACGTACTTCTTATCCATCCTTCAGCACCTAATGCTCATCAGGAACGACTATTACATCAGGTAAGCTACGTATTTTTTTACGTACCAATGGCCTTGTATTGACTGAAGACCTTGTAATGCTCTACTCTGACAATTCGCTTCAGTCCTTTTCTGGATTCATTTTGTTTCTGTTTTCACATTAGATTTAAAACATAGAATGCGTCAGCTTCTTCTTCTCTGCTTATCGTCTGATTGTTTTTGACCAGTTTTTTTGAAAAGCCAAGTAGAAGTTTGTTATTTACATTGGTGGAGCTACATCAAGCATCCAACCTTCTCCTCAGCAGTTAAAAAAAAAAAGTCACTGTCATATCCATCAGTTTTATTCACTAAAATCTTGGTAGTACTTGGCCCATCAGCTCCCTAGTCACCTGTGGGTGGTGATGTAGTTTATAGAGATGACATGCTGTTCCAAGATTATTTGCCAGTCTGTAGTCTGCACTCTGAACTTTCTTGGCTAGAATTGAAGATGAGCATGAGCCAGTAAAGGAAAATAACTCCACACTTTATCTTGTATAGAGGAATTGCTTCACCTGCCACTGTGCTTTAAAAGCAAGCTCTTTGTTTGTGAACACTAATGGAAAAGCATTCATTTTCAGAGTAGGGATATTACTTATTATTTGGATTTATTATGAAATGCTGGATAAAGTCTCTACTTACCCTTCAAAGAGCAAACATATCAGTCATTGGTGCGATAGCTGACACTCTTCTGAATGGAGTGACACTTATGAATTCACTGCTGTGTCAGACCTTTTTGCAGAAATCAGACTTAAAAAAAGTTAGAACTCAGAGGGAGGATGAGAGGAGGAAGATGAATTTACCTTAGACAAGTTGCTGTTCCCCGAGATTCATGAATAATGCATTCCTCATCTATTCGGAAGAAGAGAGAAATAGAATTCACATTAACCAGCTAGAACAGCCATGTCCACCTCAGCTCAAGTATCCATATACCCCTTTGTAAGCCAGCAATAAGAAGGGATCAGAACCAATGCCCACAGAAGAACTGATGGTCTTTTTAAAGATATGTTTTTGAAATATCTTTTTCCTCCGGCCTCCATCACTATTGCAAGGACAAACCCACACATGAGCGCCAGACACCAGAAATATATTCTGACTGAGGTTTTTTATTTCTCATACATCATTGCTGTGGAGGTAAATTGACAGGAGATGCAGCACTACAGTACATGTAGCTTCTCCAATAGATAATCTTCACCTTTAAAATGTTTACCATGTGCTTAAAATCAGCTGAATGTGAAATAATACGGTATAAATATAGTATTACTTCAACATGAAACAGAAACAAATTGGCAGGTCAGAGAATATTTGGTAGCAAGGAATGGTTTTGTTTGAAATACATGATCAGTGGCGGTCTTAGGTTAATTAATATTATATAAACGTGTGACAGATTATGCTTTGTGATGATGAATGCATATGTACGAATTTGACCTTAAGTGAGGGATTAAGTTATTTTTTTTATTATTATATTTAAAGGAAGTAATAGCACACACATCTGCTTCTTTTGTCAAATAGTTTATTAAGGGATTGTCCATTAAATATTATAATTACTATTTTAATAATAAGGTGTTCTACAGTGGGCAGACTTTAAAGTGCTCCGTCTACTGTCATTTCTCCTAACACAACATTAGTTGGTGCACTTTCCTCCAGGGCTTGGTTTATTTTTGATAATTAATCTCTCTCTGCAAGCCTAATGAATGGGAGCACATCAAACCCACCCAGTAAATATAGAGCAGATCTGCTCTTTTGGAGCCTGGTGATATGGGGATTACACTGGTTATGTGGAGCAGAGCTGGATCAAGTGGCTGGGGCTGTTCCGAACTGCAAGCTATCACTGGGAGAAATGAAGGTGCCAAAGTAAAAGAAGAGATGGAGAATGATGCAGGGGACATGTGCTAGCTTCTGGAGCCCAGCCCTGCCCACTGTGGAAGGGGCCTGACAGTTCTGGGTCACTCTCTGCATCTCTAGTTATCTCCACCCAGTCCCTATCTGCTCGGTGGTGGAGGATGGAGGACGAAAGGAAAATAGGGCGGCTTATTGAGATAATAATGTGGTGTACATTGGTGACAGTTGTAAGCCGAGTGCCACAGAGCTTAAGCCATGCAGGGCGATGTGTGAGCTTTCACTAGCTCGTTCTAGTCATGAGTGGGCGAATCCGCCAGCTCAAGCTTAATGTATGGCATTTCATGCTTTCAAAACAGTGCACCTAAATGCTGATTTATTCTTATTTGCTTTGGCTCCGAATGTTGTGTTCTTTCATATTTCTGTTCATAACATGATATGGCCTGTCCACCCACAAGGTACCAACAGAACATAGCTTTTAAATTTATGGGCAGCCTTGGAAAAAAACTTCATGGCATTTAATGTTTGATAGTAACAACTTCTGGTCGGGGTGCCAGCGGTGTAGTGGGTAGAGTGAGATCCCATGAACGGGAGGCTACAAGGTCTTGGTCAGGCGATGCCAATTCGAATCACTGTCATTCCCCCCATTTCTTGTCACTCTTCAAGCATTCCTATCCAAAAAAGTCAGAAAGGCCCACAAAAATATTTAACAAGTTCTGGTGTATCATGTCCGGACTCATACTTGAGTATGCATAGCTTTGGCTACATGGGTTAGTTAACAGCACCTTATTAACTCAAATAAATGCTCAAATCAAATTTTACATTTTAGTAAAATCGATGCTTTTTCCCTTTTGTGTTTTTATGTATTGGTATTAGACAAGCAGGCTTTCAGTTTCTTATCTTGATGAAGGTTGTCATAAAACCTCTTTTGAGTCTCTCTGCTTTTCATTTATTCCATTGTTAAATCAAACGGCCACTCTGAAACTAAAACATTAACTAGCAGATTTGTTGTACATCGATTTGTGTATCCCACTGTTTAAATTTCCATCTTCCTTAAGTAAAATTATATGGAAAAACATGACTTTTTAAAGTTGTAAATTAAAGGAACATCACCAGCCAGTAATTATTTGAAGTGCTGCTCTATATATTTGTATTTTGGGACTCAGAAGAACGTAGACTCCACTGTGTGCTTACAATGAATCTGCTATTTAAAAAGGAGATGAAAGAAGTGGATGTGATTATTGAATCAGAGGGCTGTCCCTGCTCCAGCTGCTGATGCCGAATTCCTCGTGCTAGTAATATTCATCCTGCTGCATGCTTTTTTCAGACTTCACAGCGCTAAGAAGACCCGAATTGCAATTGCCCAGCCGTTAAGCAAATTACAACAATTAGTTGGTCACACCCACATGCACTTGCTCAGCGAGTTTGTTGATGTTCTGAGTTTAGGGAATAGTTGTTTCAGAATTTTTTAATGCATTTGTTCAGAACATTATCAAGGGTAAATTTTCTACTTGTAATGCTGAAGTTCACATCTCAATTTACTACAAATGGAGCATGATGTCTTTAGGGGAATAAAAACTAGCTTTTTGTGTCTATTTAAATATAAACTTCTGGTCAGTGTCATTCTTAGAATATAATTATTTCCCAGTTTGGAGCTCATCTTAAGCTGGCATTGTGTTCACTAAATGTCACTTGCAATTTAAGTTGATAATGTTACCGAGAAAAGGTCACATACAAACCTGTGTGGTGCAATGGGACACGCAGGCTGATTCACACACCCTGCTCGACAACACCGAGCACTCAGTCAAACCGCTAACTGGCTGACATGTTTTCCCGGTCATTGTGCTTTCAATTACACACATTACGCAGATTAGATTTACATTTCACTTTTTATGGTTGCTCTAATTGGCAAAGATGATTGCAAATTTAGCAAGAGGGCAAGCACAGCCCTGGCCACCGTCTGTCACCTTGAAATGGACAGGCTAACACAGACTTGGGTTCAATGTGCCCATTAATCTGCTAATTTCATGACGGGGGGTGAAGCAAGTGATCAGCTTTAATAGGGTGTCTATTTTCTCCAGCAGCACCCTTTTTGGTGTGGCATTTCGTGACCTCTAGCTTGGATAAGGGAATAATTACTAGTTAATTAGCCTTGTAGAGTTTGTGTCACTCATATCTTTCTGTGGCTTGTTTAATTGTTCTGCTTTATGTTTCCTCACCCCTCAGGCCTCAATATTACAAGGTAATAGAAGAATGCGTGTCTCAGGTGGTTCTGCATCGCAGTGGGATGGACCCTGACTTTGGCTATAGCAGAAGACTGGATGTGGACTTCACCCATCTAATTGGTACTTCCTAAATTGCTTTAATTTTACTCTCTCATTAATACTTGTGAAATTCCTCTGGCAAACACTTGCACCTACTTGATTTGTGAGATGGACTTCTAATTACTGATGAACAATACATTATATCCAGGGAAACGAATTGTTCAGTTAAATGTTGTTTTTCTCTGTCAGGGTGTTTGTCAGCAGTGGTCCTTGAGTCATAGAGAAAACATCTATTTACACTGCATTACTAATGGAAAAAAATTCAGACAGAAAAGAAATAAATAACAAAACTTTTCCTTTCCCTGTTGTGTCAGTAACAGCTCTGTGACCAACAAAGAGTCATTAAAAGTTTCTAAACCTATCTTCATAGAACTGCTACTGTATTTAATAAGTTTTCTCACTCACTTTACTGAGATTAAATCAGTTGTGAAAAAACTTCCAGTGTTGAGTTTCTTCAAATTTTCAGGAAAGATGTTGAGTTAGTTGCCACATCCATGTGTATTTTTACCTTCTTTTTTCATTTTATTTTTTCAGGTTCACATTGGAGTGTCCTTTTTGTGAGAAAATGCGTTGCCTCACATGAGCTCTAACAATGATTTGCACTTTAAACTTGTACTTACACGGCCCCCTGATAAATTATTGATGGAGTAGTGCTAAAATATGTGCATTCATTAAAATTAAGCTGAAAAGATTGAAACACTAAAAAACTTTTGTAAAACAGTGAAGAATGTGTAATAGCAAAAACATGCAAACATTGTTCAATGTTCAGGCTTAAACTGATATTTTTCAAATTTGAAAATTAAACCCTCAAGCAAAAGATAATGCCTTTGAGTTATGTGGTTGATGGTTTCTGTTATTTAAAGACATTTCTGTCAGTGAAAGGAGGACAAAGAGAAGAGTGGAAGAGATTACAGCATCTGTATGAGTCAAGAGTTACACAGTATGACTGATTTCACTGTATATGAGACAGATTTGAAAACATGCATCTCATCCCTTTATCACGTGATCCAGCCAACAGAGTGGCCTGTTATTCCCTCATATAATACAGGTTTAATTTATTTTAATATTTAATGATCCCTACATTTCATCACATACTTGTAGACTAAATGAGACATATACATCAATTTGCAGTAGAAAAAATTCTCTGTGTGTTTAGTACAGAATGTTCTCCCAGTGAATGGGTTCTCCCTTGGTACCGCAGCCTCCTCCCAGAGTCCAAAGACTTGCAGGTTTAGGTCAATTGGTGACTTTAAATTGCCCAGAGGGATGAAAGTGAGTGTGAACGATTGTTTGTCTCTGCATGTCAATCTGTGATACACTGGCAACATTGGGTGTACACCAACTAGTGTCACTTGGTATTGGCTCTAGCCCTTATATGTACACATACATATGTGTGTGTGTGTGTGTGTGTGCGTGTTTTATATAAGCTTAAAAAACAAAAGTATGAAAGTATATATAAATGAAAGTATGTCATGACTCTTGCCTTTTTGTCTTTTAGATCAGTGCGTGGATAAAGCCAAAGTTGATGAGAGTGAGCAGAAGGCTGCAGAGCTCTCCAAAAAGGTGAGAAATTAATCACTCCAACAGCCCCCTTCGGCTGGCCGTCTCCCATCAGGAAAGTTTTTTCTTCCTCAGAGCTCCCAGACAGGCTATTGATTTTCCATGCCCTGATCAATACCTGGCTGTGACGCTACATGATCCGTATCAGTATTACAAGAATCAATGCTGATGTTCTGATATATACTTGTTTGTGTTGTGGCAGGACAGAGTTAAGTTATGTACAGGGTCTGCTGCTACAGTTCTACATTTCAAACAGAGGATATCTCACTTTATTTCCTTTTGATGTAGTTTAACTAATACTATTATTAATAACTTGTATCTCAGCCTCACTGTCACTGCCTGGTGAGACGGAGGGGGTCCTGGGTATGTGTTTTTCTTAAGAGTCCTGTCCCACCAGCCCACCCAGCACCCTGCTGGGCCAGTGATATCATTGTAGTTACATGGCTTGGTTTCTGCAAAGGTTAGATCAATCAACATACATGAAAGTCAGGCTTGAAACAAAGACAAAGGACAACAGGGCTCTAGGGCCATGAGGACTATGAATAGAATATCAGCCAGGGAGTAGAAGGCAGCATGTTTTGGTGTCTGTTGATGTGCCCTGTGGTCATTCTCTGGAGATACCCTTGCGCTCACCAACCTGTGTGTGTGTGTGTGTGCTTACATCTGTGTTCTTGTGTTTGCTATGTGCACATAGACATACCTGTGTCTCCTTTCTTACAGTTTGATGAGGAGTTCAGTGCACGGCAGGAGGCCCAGGCCGAGTCTCAAAAGAAGGAAGAGAGAATCAAAGAGTTGGAGGGGAAGATCCAGGGCCTGGAGTCCCAGGTAAATCCAAAAAGAGAAATCCCACTCCTCTGCACAGCAGTGTTACATTTCCCCCTGTGATATTTTATGATATATGTTTCCCTAAAAAAGTACAAAAAGATGATGTTCAGAAGAACTTAAATCATTTTGATAAAAGTTTATGAAAGTGAAAAACAGATTGATAGAAACCAGACTAAAAATATGTCTTAGAATCATCTTACAATATCTTTCTTCCAAGCGCCCCTAGAAAAGGAGCCGATTCTTTCCACTCCACTTACAGATGTGCTGCTGATGTAAGTGGGAGTTATCACCCATGCAAGAACGTTTGATTTAATAAAGGGTCAATCTCCTTCTTAAGTTGTAGCTCTTTATATGGGCAAATTGTTCTATTGAAGCTTTTCCTATGTAATTCTATCATCAAAGAGATGGATTGCATTTCTTTTCCTGGCCTCCACATCATTTTTACCAGGCAAAACCATCCATTTTGAGCACAGAAAATGACTGCTATTTCCCCCTTAACCCAATTTCAAACACTTTAGCACTGCCTTGGGACAAAAGGGCAGTTTGCCTCCCTGCTTAGGGAATTTAATATAAACCAATATTGAAAGATGGTATACCTACTTTTCTATATTAGAGGCTACTTTCTATTTCAAATTTTCCATTCTTGCTAAAAAAGAGTTTTCTCAGTTGTAATTTACTGTTACATCAGTCCTCCAGCACTCAATCTAAGGACACCGGAAAACGCTGTTAGGTTGAAGTTTCGCCTGTTGTCTTGACCAAAGTCATACATTGTTTTTCAACTCGGAACTTAAATGTGTTGGTCTCACTCCTGCACTGCACTTCATATTTTATGCCCAAAGTGGATCATCACTCTCTCTGTGCCTGCCCACCCATTTTAATGAGACCATCAGAAAAGCTCTTCTCCATCTTTTCTACCTGCTTGCCCTTTTCCTCCCTTGCTCTCTCCTTCCACTTTCTGTCAGAAATGAATGCATCAGATTGTGTTACCTTTGCTTGGCCCCTTTGCCTAGGTGGAGCTTTTTATGTTGTTTCCACGTGTTTTATGCTCCCCCCACCCCTCCTCTGGCAGGCCTCTGTCTTTTGAAGACTGACTGGCTGTGGTATGTTAACAGGCGTGTAGCGCTGAGAAGCCCTAGAGAGTCAAACACTCTCTTCCTCTGTTTGTCTGAATGCTATTTCAGAGAGCAGTTATTGTTTTAAATTTCAAATCAAATCAACAAACATTAGCTTAACAGGAAAACATGTAATTTGTTTGGCACAAACTCACATGAATGTGGAGATAACTTTAGAAAATCCCCTATGCATTTTTCTATGTAAAAATAGTTTATTGAGCATGTGCTTCACGGTGAGACTATCACTGACTTATTATTATCATAACCTCATTAAAGTGCAGTATTGACATTATAATAGTTACAAACCTGGGATATCAGTATGGCAGGTAGAGACCAAGCCTCATCTAACCCCACAGCATGTTGACAGGTCCACCTCTTCTGGATAAAAACCACTAGACAAGCTGTCTGTCAGTAGTCATCAGCCGCTATGCTGACGACTAGGGCCTGTTCATTTTATTTTGAGGTCTGAGAAATGCAACTGTGAGTTTCCATTCTGTTAACCTGTTGGCTATTTTTCATTATTGATTAACTGACAGTGGAGTAGAACAGTTTATTTTTACAGTGGTCTCAGTACTGGAGGATTCAATGTGTGTTTTTGCTTTATCTGTTCATACATCAGTTTGGCTAATATATATATATATATATATATATATATATATATATATGTGTGTGTGTGTGTGTGTGTGTACAAACCAAAAAGTTTGTACATGCTTTTATATTCATTTGAGTGAGGAAGTGTCCCCAAACTTTCGTACACAGGAGACACTATTATGCCGGTTATGCACAGTTCAGTCTGAATTGGTGGATTCAAAAAGTGATTACAGACACTCTATCCTTTTCTAAATACTATATCATATATTTTTTGGGCAATGGTTAATGAGCATCAGTACAAAAAATAAATCAAAAATGAGCATATCTACTTCCTGTTGTGTAAAGATAAACGTTTCTATCGATTTGACTTCATTCTATCTGCTCAGGTATAGGAAAAGTTAATAGTTAAAATAGTTCATTTCCAATCCATATTTTATGTTTAATTTTATGTAAGGGTTATTTTCAGGCTTGTCATGGCAATTTTTTTTTCTTTCTCATAAATGTTCCACATAAACAAGTTCTGCAATACCACATCAGTGTTGTCTTGTGTTTTTCTTTTTCAGTAAATCTTCAGTAAGAAACATTGACTTGTAGGTTCGAGCAGTGAACAAAACAATGTCACTCTCTCAGATGGTTGCGCTTCTGCAGCTTCTGGAAGACCAGGCTGAAATAGTGTCTTTTGTAACATAATCCACATTTGACGCAGTAAGGCAGAAAGCCCTTTAAATCTGTGCAAGGACTTTATATTTATTTTGTCCATCACAGCTGCTTTTCTATTACTGCTGTTTCGCTGAATATGAATTAATTGGGAGCTAACCCTAACCTTTCATCTACTAGACTGGATTCCAGTCAGATATTAAAACACATGCATGCCTCAGTCACTTCTTCTCACCTTGTTTATGAACCAACATGTCTAATGAAAGTCTTTCGCTGAGAACTTTGGCATTGTAACAAGCAGCCTTTTTGATGTGTCTGTTTGATTATCCCCCAGTTGAGTTGAGTGGAGGCTCTGCCTGTAAAAATCAACAAAGGACACACATATCACAAAAAGTGAAAATCATCCACCCTTCCCCAAACCTTTGCTTGCAAACATTCAAAGTAAAAAAAAAGGGGACAGCAAATGTGTAACTTTATACCGTTTTTAATAAATACAGCATTTGTTTTCCTTCTATCCGAATTAACTCCGGATGTGATGAAAAATGTAGTGCTGCAGTGGTACATTGGAGCTTTCTGCGTCATCCCATCAGTAGGTTTTAAAAACCTGGCTGTCTTGTAGCTGACCAGCCTTGGCCCCAAGAGGAGCTGTAGGTGTGGTAGACAACTTTCTTTCTCTTTTGCTGCCAGACTTCCGTTCGTCCTGGATGAATATCTAATAATGACAGCAGAATTTATAATGTGGTAATGTTGTCACTTGGTATAGGATATATAGTATATATGGCAGTGTCTGAATATAGCACATAGCATATAGTATATAGTATACAATATATAGTTTATATTATAGTGTGCCCCAATGTCACATCCTGCAGCTTTTTCAAGAGGAAAAAACACAAAAGTGTTGAAATGCAGCAGGTAAACATTACTTCTAACTTGAACCTGCAGCCAGTTCAGAGACACCACAGCAGCTATTGATTTAGAAGACGCATTAACCAAACTGAACTCCCTCCTGTATCACTCCTGAAATCACTGGTGTGTACTGTATATATTTTCAAAAATGTTTGCATTGTCATCAAGAAAACTACAGTTTTTAAGCTCTGTTCTGTGTGTGTAGCATACTCCACAGGCAACATGACAAGTATGGCAGGACATCTCGAAAGGCAGCAATAAGACATAGACTTATCCATGAAAAAAACACAGTTAACACTGTCAACTCTTTTGTCTTTACTGAGAGCTAAATTCCCCCAAAATTCAACTCCTCTATAATAACTACAATAACTTGTGATGGGGGTATTTGTAGCATCAGACACATGACCTTGTGGTCGACAATAAGGCCTTTGTGTGGTAAACTGGAAACCATTGATGGAGATTATATCAGTCATGACACCATGCAGACCATCATAAGACCAATGATACTTGACTAGATTGGACTAGTCATGTCGAAAAAATAGCATGGTATCCATGCTAAAAGGACTAAAAAAAAAAAAAAAGTTTTAACTTGAACCGAATGTGTCCGTGATTACTGTAACTTTTATGATATTCTAACCCTGAAGAGGAAAAGGTAAAATAAAACCTAGCTCTGCTTTAAAAATTAGGTCTTTACTTACATTTCCTGAAACCTGCAAAATGAGAGTTCCTTTTAAGTCACCCCACAAAAATTTTTCATCTCCCCTTTCTATTATACACATTAAATATTTAGTTCTCTACAGTCCATAGTAAGAGGTGTTCTGTAGGAATGACTCCATAAAAATATTACATTTCAGTTGCTCTGTATTACTCCCCCATCCTCCTTTTTGGCAAAGTGGCTGTGTGAAATATCAAAGCAGAATGGATACATTGCTAAAACAAAGACTGCACAGGGAAATCAGTGCCCATCACACATCCAAGAGTGTTAAATTAAAATGTTTTTTTCCATGCCAGAAAAGAAAAAAAAGGAAAAGTGGAAAGCGGAAGACGGGTTTTGAAGGTGTACCAACTGTCAGTGATGCTGTGCCTTGTTCCTTTCATGCGGCAGTCAGTGCTCTACACTGATGTTCTTTTGAAGATAGATTACACCCAGTTTTAGGTGTGAAAGTGCAGTACACTTTGCCTTTTGCACATCAAATAACTAAAAATACAAAATGGGAACATAACAATGTACTACCATTGTCATTAATTGTGTAAGGGCCATCCTCTTTCCCCTGTTTGCTTTTTTTTTTGCCTTTAAAGTGTTTGGCTTGGGTACTGCACTTAATGTACTAGTGTTCTTCTCTATCTATCTAACCCGATCCATTTGTGCACCTCTGTTGCCCTCTGTTTCTGCTATGATGCGTGTTCTCATGGTGTGTGTTGTGTGTTGGTTGGACGTGTCTGTCTGTGTGTGTTGTGTTGTGCTGTGTTGTGTTGTATCTGCACAGTTAACTATTGAAAAAGACAAGCTCAAAGAGGCTCAGAGACTCATCAGGGAATCTGAAGCCAAGGTGGGTGCCCTCTATGCATGTGTGGCCCTTGACATCATGTCACTTTTAATCACTTTCAATCATAAGTCATGTTAAAAGTATTAGATTGGCCAACTTCAACTTTCAACTAATTGTGGCAAATGCATGTGTGCCCCACTTTATATTGTATATTGTATAATTACCGAAATTTAAATCAAAATGTTTAATCATATCTAAATTCAAATTGCATTGTAGGTGCAGAGCCTCTAATTTTGATTAGAAAAAAAAATCAAACTGAACTTCTGTTTTTATTTGGATTTACAGATTTACGCTGAAATGACACCAGAGTTGATGGATGAATTTATCTCTTGAAATAGCTAATTGATAACAGCAGATACCACCCTTCAACATAATCTAGTAGCCACCTAGTATCCTTATTCCATTAAGCTGAATAATAGAGCAGTTATGATAAACTGTATATGGGGGCTTTTTAGCTACACACTTTTCCTTCTTATTTAATGTAATTTTCATGAGTAAACACTTTGTGATTGAATTCTTCTATCAGAGATGAGACTGGGGCATAGATTTAATCACAGCAGATTCAGAGTTAATTATCTGCCATGCTGACCTCCCCATTGAGTCCAGAAGACTATGAATCCAATTTGGATGGGTTACATTTCATATTAGTTTGGTCGTCTACTCAACATGAGTTTTGCTGAAGTCACATTAACAAAAAAGCTCTTGGTACATAGTACAATATTAAAACATGCCAAATAATAGAAATATAGAAATATATGATCAATATATACTCATAAAAAAAATTTGTAACTTTATACCGTTTGTGATAAATACAGCATTTGTGTTCCTTCTGTTGTCTGTATATATAGAGGGGTTTGCATATTTAATTAAATATAATTACAGCAACTACCCATTTGCATATTATATTAATGCAGTATCCCAATTATACTATTACTAATTTGTGTTTACTAGTTCAGACCCAGACACAGGTACATAAAGTGTATATAGTATATATATTGCATACACAACATTTAGTCTGATGTTGTCCCATATGAATAAATTATCCATTATCATTTATAGCAACGTACACAGTTTTTTAAATACTTAATCACTTATAGATTGCTCCTTCTTTGGATGTTTATTTTTATAGCTGAGGAAGCAAAAGCATGTGTCCCACAGACACTGGTCTTATTATTGAACAGATCAGAGAGAGGTAGAGGGTGATATAAAAAATGATGGCCCCTCAGTATGGCAACAACACTGCTCTAATTTAGCAGCTAATTTGCTTCTATTCAGTCAAATTAATCTTAAAAGAGAAAATGGGCCACATGGGCTCCAGATTGACAGACATGTAATCATCGGATGTGAATTTTTACTGAAGGGCTCTTGCCGATCTGTGCAAGATGCTCCTCACAGAACACCTTTTTAATTTCAGTCCTAATAAACAATCCACCAATGCCATTATGTAATGAAACACTGGGTAATGTCTTTAAATATGAAGCCAATCACATTTTACGCACACAATCAAGTGCCTAGGGAAATGCACATAGTTGGGAATTGGTTCTGGAAATTAGATTTGCAATTGGAAATGCTGTTTGGTAAGAACTGGTATCTAATCAGCTCCGAAGATCAAACCCTGTCTCAGCTTTGGTTTCTGTAATTGTTGTATTTGCATTTTTGTCTATTGGCATTATCACTATCACAGAATACCTGAGTATGTGCAAGGTGTGATAGGTCACACATGTCAAAGGACTGAAATACATCTGAAAGTCTTATCAGTCTCAGCTCTAATTACACCCCTGTCTACTATTTAATAGCTTGCTGCTGTAGAACTCATGATGAGAAAACAACATTGTTATCTTTTCTAAATGAAGACTGTAGTGTTTACAGAATTTTCTTCAAAGTTTGGTTCCGTATTTATTCACATACATATCAGCAGGGATCAATGAACACACATATATTAACCTTTTGGATGATGCAGAACACTCTATTTGAAACAAATGGAAGTATTATTCTAATATTAGATTAACTGATTGGGTTTGCATTACTGCTATAAGTATGAAATAGCCAGTTATAAAAAAAAAAAACTGCAGATCTTGTTTTTGTGGCTAGATTGTTTTTTTTTGTTTGTTTGTTTTTTTTCCCCGTATGGACAATAATGACTTTAACTACATTAAATTGTGTTTAATTTATTTTTTGGTAGCAATCCTATGCACAAGTAAAAATAAATAAATAAATAAATAAATAAAAATAACTTAAAAAATCCTCAAAACTGTTTTTCCCACATTTTTTCTAAATAATTCTTGTACTGTCAATTCTTCATCACAAACAGAAAGCACGTTAGAAATTTTTGTGAAATTTTTTTAAAAAGGACAAATTCAAAGGTCACATTGACATAAGAATTCAGACTCTTTACGTTATTTAATTGATTAAGTTGTTCCAAACTTAATTTATTTAATAATTGCGAAGGCCACTGTGCTTTTAAGATTTTCAGTGCAACAAAACGTGTCTGTGGCCTTCCCCATGTCTGTCTCAAAAAATCGTGCCACTTTGTTCTGCGGGTAGTTTCTTCCTTCTCATGGCCCTGATATACTGATATATTCTGGTGTGCATTGTCTGCTGTGAGATCTGATATAGACATACCTTTCCAGATTATTTCCAATAAAATGAATTTACCACAGGTTGACTAAAGAATATCCAGAGAAATTGAAGGCACTTGAATACCTTGCGTCAATGGTATATTTTTTTCTAAAACTCTTTTTCCTAAAATTCTGAATTTGTCATTATGGTGTGTTGCTTTTACAGTTTTTCAATTTAGCATAAGTTTGTACCATTACAAAATAACGTGCAGTCCAAATAAATGGTGTTTTATCTCTTTGCCTTGTGAAGTTATCAAAACAGCAAAGGACATGGCCTCCTCATTTGGTCTGAATTTGGAAGCAGCACTTAGTAAAACCTTGTAAACCTCAACATAAACTGGCTAATGAATTTTCGCTTACACACACAACATGTTCTTTGCTGCACAATCAAAGTTTGTATCAAATCAGTGAAATGTCAAAGTGGTGCAGCCAGTGCACTGTTGTTTTTTTCCCTCACAGCACACCGATCCTCTGTTGTGTCACAAGGCAAAGGAATTCAACTAATGGCGTTTCTTTATTCCTGACAACAAATTTAATTGCCACTTGAGCCGTGAAACATTGTTAACATTTCTGCCCTGTATTCACAGATTGCAGCCGGTCCAACTGCACCTGGAGCACCACCCCTACCAGGGGGTGCTACTGCTCCCCCTCCTCCTCCGCCTCCTCCTCCCCCACCTCCACCTGGTGGCTGTCCTCCACCTCCACCTCCTCCTCCCCCTCTCCCTGGCCATGCTTCCATTCCACCACCACCTCCACCTCCTCCAGGTGGAGGACCTCCACCTCCCCCACCACCCCCTGGTTGTGGGCCCCCACCTCCTCCACCATTTTTTGGGGGCCCAGGGGGACCTCCACCACCTCCTGCATTGCCTGTCCTCAAACTGCCTTATGGGCTGGAGCCCAAGAAGACGTATAAGCCTGAAACTGTAATGAAGAGGGTCAACTGGGTCAAGGTATGGTAACCCGAACTCTAATTCAATATAGCAGACTCTGATAATATTGGTGATTTGATACACATTATTTCCTTCCATGAAATATTATGTAATGTTTTTTACAATGATGTGCAGAAACTTGCAAGTGCTAGCTTGAGAAGGTTCTTGTAGTAACACTGCACAATATGAAGATGCTAAATTGAAGATCCAAACCAAACGGAGCTCTATTCAAATGCACTCTTGATCTAGTCAAACAGACTGGGTTGTGTAACATTTCATCACATTTGAATACAATGTCAGTAGGACATTCTCTTGCGTGTGGGCTCTATTTTTTTCATTCACTCATTCATTCATTCATCTTCTACCTCTTATCCATTTCCGGGTCACGTGGAGTGCTGGAAGCAAACCCAGCTTACATTGTCGAAGGTCGCCAGGGTTCTATTTTACCATAGATAATTTATTCATTGCCTCAGGAGTTCTTAGCATTAATTTAATGGTGTTTTGCTGATGCTTCTGTGACCTAACATTTCAGCTGTCAATTACTGACAGCAACCAACATATCAGACCAGTTCTTTTGACATCACGTTATTGGTGCACATTAAATGGTTTTAGTGGAATCAAGACAGAAATTAAAATGGAATTTTGAAAATGATTTTTCAGCATTTTGAGGCCCCTTGTAGTAATTTCTTGACATTGTAGTCGCTTTTTACTCAAAAGCATGAGTAAGCAAATTAGGGTATGTCCTGCTTTACACAGTAAATTTGTTTAGCAGAATGCCACTAAATGACCAAAAAAAAGAGGAAATGCGAGTCAACAATGACTGTTGCATTATAAACATCATTTTATTTGAGAATCTCCTTAGTGGTAGATAAAATTATTAATAATTTATACTATTTCTGTTACGTAAACAGTCAGACAAACAGCATAGTTTTTGTTTGAATTGTTTTAATTTTGTTTTGTTTTAAGTGTGTTTGTGCTTTGATATTTTATATATTATTACTCAGTGTCTGTGGATATACAAGTATGGTTTGTGTGTATGCAGTTGGTGCAACTGCACTTTTTCTGGAAAATGTACAGATACAGGATAATATACACGTGCATTAACCTTGACGCCACAGGAATTATAGTTTGGTAATGCCAATGAAATTAGTAACCATGTGAAGAAAAACAATCTGTCGTTCTTAAGTGGGAGCAGAAATAGGTGTGTTCTCTGTATGCAAAAGATGAAAATATGACAGTGTCTAGGGCAAACAACCGAAAACAAAGAAGTGACGATTTAGTTGAATGTATGTCCACAAATGATCTTGACTTGCATATCTACAAACATATGTTCAAGCATATATGATCACTTTTTCCGTATGTTCACACTAGTGGTGTGGGTGGTGAAGTTTTTGAATGGGAAACAGCTAACTGTTTACATCCTCTAGTCAAGCAGAGAGTGTGGTGGCCATCTGAGGCAGAAATACACAACCCACATGGGACAAGGCCAGCACACCCACACATTGGGAAATGTCAGATTTGTTTTACTGTAGTTGCAAACTCCTTTATAAATTGGCTTGAATGTTTTTACCCCTATTAGATTTAGATTAGCTTGTCATTGAGTCCCACAGAAAATTGATGGGGAAGATAAAGTGGGGGTCATAGCAATTGGCTGAATTAAGATGTCTACATATTATTTTGTTACTGCCATTTAATTATGAATTTCAAAAACGGAAACATGCTAACCTTAATATTGGATATTGGATAAACTCAATACTTATATTGGATCATTACAATTATTGTATTATGTACAGAAAAAATAAATTCATATAATCCAACCACGGTAATTACAGATATCTATAAACATGTGGGAATAGTAGAAAAAAAGGCAACATGTATTCACTGGGATGAATGAAATAATGTGTTAAGAGCTCGTCATGAAACAGGCTAATGTTAAGATGAACACTGAAATTACTGCAAAGATAAACAGAAGGAGAAACTTTTCCAAAGCAATGTACTCAGTGTATCGCTGACCCCAGTGTATTGGTGTTTCTAACCTTTTTTTTTTAAGCACCATCTGAGCACGGGTTGAAACTGTCAGTGATGCGTCAATATTCTTAATAAGGCTTATAGCATGACCAAACATCTTCAGCCACAACATCCTCATTTATCATATTGAAAACTGGGTTGGTCTCTTTGAAACTGTTCTTAATAGCTGGTGCGATCATGAATCAGAAATGTCTGACACCTGTGGTGTAACCCAGGGCTCCTGTCTCAACCTCTTTCTGTTCAGATTATACCCTTGTGATATGTCATTAGCAAGTATCAGGTGAGATAACTTCTTTTAGTTATGTTTTATTTGTTATAATCAGACATTCATTCATTTTCAAGTTCTAATCCGTCATGGTCGCGGGAGGTTTTGGAGTTAACCCCCCCCCCGGCAAGGGTGGGGTTAATCCTAAAAAGGTTGTCAGTCTACTGCACGGTCTACATATTAAAACATACAGAGATAGACACCCAATTAGTACGAACATTCACTCTGACTAACAATTTAGAATCACCAGTTAACCTAAATGTGCATGTCTGTGACTGGGAGGAAACCAGAGCACCTGGAGGGCACAGTCCATACAGAAAGGCTCTAGGCCCAGGAATCAAACCCAGAACCTTCTTGCTATGAGGCAGTGTCACTAACCACCATTCCAATGTGCTACATAATCAGACAATAAAAAAATAAAAAATAAAAACATCCCCTGAAATGCATTTATTTATTGTGTGGATACCAGAGATGGGGACTCAAGTCGCACTTCAGTCGCACACTTCAGAGACTTCAGACTCGACTCGAACAATCATTATGTTTTCTTTTTCTGTTGTATTTACATTGAGGAAACTTTGAAACGTCTGACGAGCTTAATGTCACTACCTCCTTTTTGTCACGGTAATAACCATATTAGGCATCGGGTGCGCGCCTCACGCTCTCGTACCTCAGATGACGGTAACTATGGCGACCGGCACACCAGTAGCTGCTTCTGTAACGTTACCCTTTGTAATTACGTTTGGTTATAAAAACCATTAAAAAAAGATGGCACCAGCAAAAGAAGCACAAACTGCAAAGTCTGTGGTACCAAAATTAAGGACGCTGGATCAACTACTTCAAATTTTATCAGGCACCTGAAAACTCACCCGGATCGGTCACATTAGCGCATATGGACGGTTAGGAAACATGTTTATCTTAGCATCAGCTATGTAGATAAAGGAGTGATAATAATACAGTAAATGCTTTGAATTTCTTACATATAGCTGTGCAGTATTCTGCTATTCTGGATAGCAGAGATGACAGACCGCTCATTACAACCAGAAGAGACTTGAGACTTATTTTTTAGAGACTTCAGACTTGACCGTGTCTCACCCAACAAAGACTTTAGACTTGACTTAGACTTGCAAAAAACGACTTGTGAACATCTCTGGTGGATACATAAAATAATTCTAATAACTAAATTAATTCTTCACTTTGATCAGGCAAATTGTTTTGTGCTGTTGTCTATAGGATCATATTTTGTTGGCATTTTTTTGAGAATCGCATGAGACGTTGATTGTGTTTCTGTTTAATTAATAAGTCATTTGCCATTTTCTTTAGTAGAGATCTTAAATATACATTTACTTGTTATAATAATTGACTTTCACATTACCAAAGCAATAACCATTTTAAATGGCATGCCAAAGACTTTTGGGTAATTGTCCAATTTTGTATATGAGATGACCCTTTTTGAGGTGCATCAAATATAGAAATGTATTTTTAGCTTTTACCTGCTTTGCTTTTTTTTTTTTTAGCTGATAGAGTTCTCACCCTAACCATGTGTTCAATGAAATAGAAAACATCTAAAGTAAAAACACTGACTGTTGACTCTCCTGTCTCTCTTATCTTTACAGTCAGACTTGCCACTATCTTGTTAAATTTTAAAATGTTGACTACTGTCTTAATTTTTTTAAATCTTTTAGATGAGGAAGGGTCCCGACACAAGACACAGTTTATAGACATAAAGAAAAACTCAAGTAATTTAAAAAGTCTTTAGTTTTGCATAAAATATATGTTCGCAGATGAGCAAAACTGAATTAATAATCAAACTTTAAAATATGCTGTATGTGTTTCTTCTATTACTAGGAAATGTTACAAAAAAGAGCTGTATCAGGTATAATGAGGTCATAACAAATTGTGCATATGAAATGCATGGTAGTACCAGGCATTTAAAGAGGAAAAATGTTATAGACTATGTAAATAAAAGAGAATTAATGTGGACTTATTGGAACGGCTTCAATGTGTGCTGTTGCAGGAAATACAGAACTAAAAATAATAATCATAGTATTACGAATATTTTAATAATTACAATACGAGTAACAGGGATAAAACTTAAATGTGTCAGGAATGAATCATTACAATACCAAACTGACTAAATTAGCTTTTTTTTTGTCATTTTCTTTGAATTAGTCTCTCACAGACATGACATGTACTACTGTCTAGGAGCCAGTTGAATAAGAGCACAGAGGCACTTTTGATTTCAACACTCAATACCAGCTCATGTCCAAAGCCTCCCATTAAAGCACCTATTATTGCCTTTATAGGACACATCAACACTTTTGCACTTATCTCATGTACTATATGTCTTGAGAATGATTTCCAAGCATCCCCTGGAACTATGCTTCATGAGAGTGTAGCTTACAGTTCAACGGCAGCTAACAACAGCAGTGCAATAGGCCAACTGCTGTCTGGGCCCTCAATATAAAGTGACACACTAAGAGTTCACACCCTTCACACTTATTAGAACTTTTAGTAGATATAGAGAAATGTCACACACTAGCTATTAATAAATGCAACATGTTAGATGATTTTTTTTTTTGTGTGAATCTCTCTCTATAATCCTACTCTGTCCTATTGAGCAGCAGGAGGGAATGATAGAAGGGTAAAAAGCATCTCAGTGACCTCCCATCATTTCAGCATGTGTAGGTTCTCAGTTGCCTCTAGGTAGGAGAGTTGTATAAACAGAGTCGTTAAGGTTTATGCTCCAAAATGAAATTAAAATATTTAATTCATCCCAGGAGAGGTCAGTCTTTGATGTGTAAAGCAAAGCCTACCCACATGATCATTTAGCGTGGTCATATTCATGTGTTTAGTTCTAACATGAATGTGTTTAACCCCGATGACTCACTTTTTTACCTTTTTTTAAAAAATCTTTTTTGCCTGTTTCTTTTGGAACTCAAATTCTAAAGATGCACACACAAGAGCATGTGTGTGTCCACACAGGAAAAAACACACACAAACCCCATCTCAAGTGTGAAGAACTTTTTGAGTGGCAGGTTGGTGGAATGGCGGTCTCTGATTGTAGTGATAATGGAAACCTTGTGTCATTGCAGATAGTGCCTCAGGAAATGGCAGAGAATTGCTTCTGGATCAAAGTCAAAGAAGAGAAGTTTGAGAATCCTGACCTATTTGCTCAGCTCTCCCTGTACTTCTCCTCACACAGCAAAGGTAAGGAGGCGCCATCTCTCGTCACCCCTTCCTTAATTAATCTACACACCCGCTTCATTTAGCCTCTCTGGTAATAGATGCCAAGCCACTTTCATCTTATGACACTTAAGAAACCATTTTTCTTACTGGAATGTTAATTATCTTAAAACCAAGCTCTTTCCCACTTGCATTTCAACACCCTTTATGCATACTCTTGGTTCAATTCTCTGCGCCAATTAGTGATTCCTATGCTCTCGTAGCCGTGTGTTTATACGTTCTTTCAGAAAGCTAGAGATGCCGTGTGACTACACATTGTATTTGGTCTTTGTGCCCAATGAGTACTTGCAGATCAGTGTTTTTATGTGAGTGCACGTGGTTGTGCACAAACTTGAACTTGCATGTGTGTGTGTGTGTGTGTGTGTGTGTGTGAACGTGTGTGAACCAAGAGCGGTTATGCTTGGTTCGCTTCTTGCCTTTTCCAGTTCAGTAGACCAATCCTCCATCAGGGAAGATGGGAGGCTTTTGTGAAGGAAGCTCTGGGAGTTTTCTTGTCCTGGCCAGTTTGTTTCTCAGATACACAACCAGGCTACCTAACTTGCTGATGAATAACACAAGCAGTACAGAGCAAGTTTGTTTTTGTATGGAAGCATGTTTGTGAAGGCACTAGATGTATTCCTCCCTTGACTATTTGAGTGTTTTCCACTTCTTTGACAGTGTGTGCGTGTATGTCTGTGTAGTACAATCCTCTAATTCTAGCAGCTGAGGGAGGGGAGAAGTCAGAGCCCTGTCAACCGCAGAACAGTCAAATCTCAGCTCTGTTAGGGTTTGTGGACATAACTCTATAGAATCCTCCAACTTTCCCAATATATCCTCCGCCTGTTTGGATACCACTCAGCTCACTAGCGACTTTCTGCTCTATTGTTCTCACAGCCCCCAGGTCTACAAAGTAGGCTTGTCCCTTTTTTTTTTTTTCTTTTTCCTCTTCTTGGAAATAAATATCAATTTTATCGGCGGCTACAAGGCTATTTGCCAACATAATACAGATGGAGGGCAGCACGGCAGCCTAGTGGTTAGCGCTGTTTCCCCACAACAAGAAGGTCATGGGTTTGATTCCCTTCTGAGTTTGCATGTTCCGCCGAACAAACACATGCAAGTTAAGGTGACTCTAAATTGTCCGTAGGTCTGAGTGTGAGTGTGAGTGGTTGTTGGCCTCTGTCTGTCTGTGTGTGTTGGCCCTGTGATGGACTGGGGAACTGTCCAGGGTTTGCCCAGTGTGAGCTGGGATTGGCTCCAACACCCACCATGACCCGTAAACAGATAAGTGGTAGAAGTTGAATGAATGAATACAGATGGAAGGAAACTATCGGTGGGAAGGAACAGCAGTTTTTGTAAGGCTTAATAAAGTGGCAGGGAAAAGCCCGGCAGTCATACCCCTCTTCTAATTTTTTTACCAGAGGATGTCAGCCAGACAATATTTTTAACACATGCCCTGCGAGATTTCTGAATTCATGGTCAAACCTTTTTGGCAGCTTTGCAGCATCTATTGTTTTAAACCCCAGTTGTTATTTAATATGATAAATGTAACATGCAACATGATAATAAATTGGTAATGTGTTTGCAGGGCACAGCTACTGTAAAATGTATTTTCGAAACGTGTCAAAAAATGAAATACAACTTAACATTTGGAGTTCTACACACACATGGCTTCAGCTTTAAATGTCCTTTTAAATTCTTTAGTGAATTAATTTTCTCACCCAAAAAAAAAAAAGTCTATAGATAGTCCATGTTCCCGCTGGCCGGATAGGAATTCATGATCCAGCAATTCCCCTGGGAGCTTTGCTGGATTCCTATCAATTACCCCTGCAGCAACTCCTCTGAATCAGCTCTTTTCTCCTCTATTGTTGAAACAGAACATGATTTGCTCATGAATGAAAAATCCTGTTTAATGTTTGATATGTGCCGCCTGCCTCCACTCCTCTGCCCCCCATGAGGAGGGCTTTAATGTAGATGATGTTGCAAAAAAAAAATGTGCTCAATGGGATCTTCCTAAAATGATAAAATACGTTGTTTGTTTTTCCCCTTTCCTCTATTCATGCAGTATAGTTTTTCAAATTTATGCTGTCACGAGATACTGTAAATTAAGTGCTGATGAAAATGAAACATTTTGTCTAAAGAAAAAATTAAATCCCCATTTATTGCCACTTTGAATTTGACCTATTTGGACTGAGGGTTCTTCAGGCAAATTGTTTAACTCAGGGGTGCCCAATACGTCGATTGCGATCTACTGGTTGATCGCAATGGTAGTGTTGATTGGTTAGGTAGTGTAGATTGCAT
Source organism: Remorina albescens (assembly GCA_034769265.1). NCBI lineage: Eukaryota > Metazoa > Chordata > Actinopteri > Carangiformes > Echeneidae > Remorina > Remorina albescens. Next base: position 10,385,138 of record CM068475.1, on the reverse strand, counting down.
GGCATTAAACAAATAGACATTAACCTATCATCCATCCTCACGATGACATTTGTCACTTGATTGATATACAGGGCAGCCAATCAGACATCCGATCTTTTCTGAGACATGGGTCACCACACGCGTGTACAACCGCGCCAAGTGCTGCAAAACTCTGGAAAGCTACTGAGGTGCCTAGTTAGCCTTCAATTTATTTCTTCTAAACTTAAGAAATCTGAAGTGGAGATTTTGACACTACAAGCTGCATTCATCTTAAATCCAGGGCTCATGGACAGTTCTGGAACTTAGTCACAGAGGAAAAGTAACCCAACATGAAGAAATGTGCTACCTCCTTGACTGCATTATTCGGCTCCACTTATTTACGTGAGCCAGTCCAAATACCGTTCCACCATGATTGGTGATCATTTGGAAGTGTGCTTGAGGCTGGCTATCAGCAGCTACTGTCCGGACTATGCATCCCTGGCTTATTCCATTCAGTGCAAGTCATCAGGGTAAGGTAATGATGAAAAATGTACAGAGTTGTATTGTGCAATATGGGTTCATGTAGTTATGCAAGGTTCACCAACATATATTGTACATATAAAGAATACTCAATATAGTTAGAAATAAATATATCTTTTGCATTTTTATAGTTGGTAGATCATTTTGACTTGGTCATTTTAGAAGTAGCTTGCATGCTGAAAAAGTGTGTGAACCCCTGGTTTAACTGTTATTGGTGCAGTTTAAAGTGGTGTTGGGGGTTCATGTAGTAAAGCCAAGGCTTGGAAGATTAATTCCTGAGGTCTTGTACTCTTATTGTAACCTCTCATTGTAACCATGGACTATAAATCCTTTGTGCTGATGTGACAAACAAGTCGCTAGTGAAAACTGACTTCATTTGTCTGGGATATTGCCACAGTTTTGTTTTGTTTTGTTTTGTTTTTTTGTCCTACACAAACACACATGCGCACATACACACACACAAGTATATACTTGTTACTTCTTTGTGTTACCTCCGTCTCTGCCACATCTTAGTTGTGGATATTTATAAGTAAAGCACACTTTGGGGGACTAGTGTATCGTGAAAGATGAGGCAAGCAGGTGTAAATGCCTTCCCTGCAGAGCTGCCCTCAGAAAATGGTGCAAAAAGGCTTCTATTAACTCCATGTTCCTTGGGATTCTTGCTTGTTGCTTGCATTGTTGAAGAACAACACTTTAGCAGTAAAAGAAAAAAAAAAAAAGAATCGCTAACAGTCCCCAATTTTCACATGGTTATTGCGCTCAGAGGCCTCTAAAACAACTGAGAATGCAAGACTGTCATCTCCCCTGCTGCTTTTATGAGTCTCACTGTTTAATGAGTTTTACCAAGAAAAGGAAATGATAATCAAGAGGGATTTCAAGCTTGGCTTCAATCTTCTAAATGTGGCTTTTATTATTTTTTTCTTTGTCATTTATTATAAGATGGTTCTTTGGCCTGATTGAAAACTTAACACACATAAGAATTCTTAGAGATTCTGAAGGTCATTTAAACATGATATTGTGACTTTGTATCAATATCATATGGACCAGATGTCCCATGAGTATCTGCCTGACTGCTTTACTGTTGTTGTAAGTCTGAAAGTAAATAACATGTTCTGTACAGAATCGATTAAAAATACGGCATATGCATGTGATGTACACAGAGTGATGAAAATTACAAATTATTTAATTAACAATTATTACCATTAACAAACAGATATCAAAAGCTAAACAAAACAAATGAAAATCTGTTTCAGTATTCTTAAAGTGTTGTAATTAATTTGTTAGCTATATCACATATTTTTTACTGTTATTTTACAGCACACGTACATTTTTATTACCATATTTGGGGTCCAGTAGGCCAAGGTAACTGGCACTGCTGGTCTAACATGTCAAGCTGGCGAAGGATCTGGAGGAGAACAGCACAGAGAAGACATTACAAACACAAACTCTCACCTAAGCTGCTTTTAAGAACCAAGACCAGAACTGACAGACTACTCAGTTTATAAGTTAGCTGATAACTTAGTAACCTTAGTTAATAACTTTAATTCAGTCCATAAAATAATATCAAGATAAACTTTGGACAACTGGACACTGATAACTTCAGGAGATGAGAAAAACTTTTAACTCCTTGGTTGAACCTGCTGCACACTTACTGCTGCTGTTCCTTCTTTTCACCATATGATGGAAAATGCTGTTATACCATTAAATTATGGTGTGTTATTGTTAATCCGGCAGGACAGTTCATTTACCCGCGAGGGATGACTCTTTAACAGTATTTTACAATCATTATGAAATGCATTAAGATACCTTTTTAAATCTACTGTAAATTTACAGGAATGCAATACAAATACTGTTTATGCTGTAAATAACACTTATTTACTTTATTCTTAAATGACTGATTTAACTGTTAATCTACGTGCAAAATATGTACATTCTACAGTAATTTACAGCTATACAAAAAAGTTTTAAATCCACTTTAAAGTTGATACAGTGTAGCAAAGGCACAGAAACTGTGTAGTATTTGGGAAAGTTTTTATGTTGCTGAAAGTCTGAAGCACATAATTGCTTTTTATCTGACATTTATATGAAACGATACTGATAACTGGTAACATACAGATATCATGAACCACCTACTGAGTTTTTGGTAACATTTTAGTTTTTTCAGGGACCATTTATCATCTTTGTTACTATTAGATATGTCAGGAGACACCAACACTTTCTGTCACTTTCGGCCAGGAGAAGATTTTCAGACGAGCTTTCAGCTCAACTCTTAAGACTTTTATAAGAGACAGCATGGAACTCTTTCCACTGCCTCCCCCAGCCTCTGAGCACCTGTCTTCCTCCCCTTCTGGTATTCCTACAGCTGTGAACATCTTCTAATCAGACTGTGCTATAAAACCCCTGCAGCCAATCCCTGGAAAGTGGAAACAGCCAGGCCTGACAATCTTTGGTCCTGCAAAGTTGGACCTGGTACTTGGTTGCCTTCCTCCCTGAGGCCCCTTTGCATCAGATCATATGATAGTGTCAGGCCTTAGGGATATTTGGATCAGTTATAGAATGTAGTTTTTCTTCCCATGTTTGCCCTCATCTCCCACAGTTGTAGCAGCTGCAGGAGCCTCTTCTATGAGGAGAGCGCCCCCCCCCCCCCCGTTTTGCTGATGTAGTGCTTCTGTTAGTGAAAGTGGCATCAGACATTTTATTGGATCATCCTCAATTGACCTGCAGCTGGCATAAGAACTTGGTGGTCACTCTCCCATTTCTGATCACCATATCTTTTGACCTGCCTGGTTTGAACTCCATTCCCACCTATTTTGCCAAGGCATCGAGTGCCTTCAGGGTCAACCTGGCTTGTTTATTGGCTGCTATGGGTAGGCCATTAATAAAGGCTCTTGCTAGAGGTTGGTGTTTGCCAGACTCTCTCTGATTTCCCTCTCTGCCCTTGTTATGAGGAAATTCATCCCAATGAACAGCGTGGGGAAGGAAACGCAGCTTTGCTCTCTCCAGGTCTTGACTCTGACTTGTGAACTGGTTCTTGACCTCTAACTTGGATCCTCCAAAGTAGCTGGTGATCGTTCAGGTTTAATGAGGGTTGTTTATAGTATCTAAACTGTGCAACATTCAGGAGAGAAATGGTTCAGAATGAAATAATCTGAGAGGACTCTGCTTCTCTGAGTACAAACAAGTCCTCCGTTTTACCAGGATGGTACCTTTTGGTCTTGTGGGGAAATGCCCATCATGCTTCATGTACATTGTCTTGGACTATTCTCCATTATGGTTCACTGATGTACCTCTTCTTGAAGAGGTACAGGTCTACTAATCTTGGGGCTTTCGGTGAAAGCCTGGCCCCTTAGAGTGTAACCGTAGCTCTCTTTGAGCAACTCCACCACAACCATCTTTCAGCCAAGAGTTTTTGTTCACCCATGTGAACCACTGTCCTTCATGACCTGAGCTCTAATTTCATTTGATTTGTATATTTCAAGTTGCATCCTCTCCTAGTGTGGTGAAAATGTTGCAAATGTTGTTGTGTAATTTGAAAACATTTTACGCTCAAAGCTAGACCTCACCGCTACACCTGAAGGGCAAGACATGTATCTCTATTTTTTTCTTGCTCACCTCCACATTTTTTCACAACCTGAGCACATTATAGAAGAATTTTATTTCCCATTAAAACAGTTGTTTCCTCTCTGCTTTCTTTCTTTTGTCTTTTTTCCTTTTTCCACTGCTCAGCTATATCGGCTTATTCCGTTTTCTTTACCCTCCTCCCCATTGACTTGGTTCTTTTATTTTATTTTTTTTTCTCTTACCCTCATCCCCCCACAGTTCACTTTATCAATCTGTGGGTTGTGCCCCTTTGTACAGCTCTTGGGATCAAATCAGATTCACTTCGGGATTGAATGTGTCTAGCCATGGCCTGCTGCATTTGAAAGGCAATTCATTCAGCTGGAACTTGCAGTTAAATTTGAAATAAGATTGATGTTGGCAAGCTTCACACCCCCTTTATTCCAAAATGTTTCCTCCATTGCTCACATCAATTGCTGACGGACAAAGGGCATATGCCACTTTATAATGGTCATCCTGGGGCGTCTCAGCAGAAACAACGCAAAGTAATTAGGGAGATTAGCTGACAACAAGTGAAATCCCTGAGTGTATTTTGTAGATATGTATCAGTGTTCATTGATATACAGATTTTTTTCTACTGTAAAATTACTGATGATCAGTTTAGTGATGCATTTTTGGTGCGGTCAAGTTCTAGTCGTGGTCAAATTGTTGTTTTTTTTTTTTTTTGTTGTTGTTTTTAGTTTTTTGTTCTTTTATTATATGCATTTTTCAGGCTCTATACTACTTTAATTTGATCCCCATTATGGTTTGAAGGTGAATGACACTGCTGAGAAAGAGTGAGCGAGAGAGAGAAAAAGGGAGGCCTAATGAAGATGCATGTGCAATTCGAAGTAGGAATCAGAGGCAGTAGTCCACCCCTCTGCGTAGGGTTATTGGGACTGTCTTTCCCAGCATGCTTCTGTGTTAATGATGCCTTGGCTCCTAATGAACTTGCTCAGCCAAGTGCTTGTGGTGGATCAGGCCAGAGGGGACAGGCGAAAGTGTTACCAAATGAAGTCAATGAAGCACCTTTGGAAACAAATCAAAAAATTTGAGGCATCAGTGGTATAATAATGAATGTCAAGGGAGGTCTTTGTCCGAAGAACTTTAGGCATATTTTTGCAAATTACCTGTAGTATTTGTTGTACTGAGGTGTAAAAGCTAATTACAAAATGAATTGTTATATGCAAACGGTATAATCCCAGGCCTCAGTCCTGAACCTAATATAACCTTTATCCTAAAACAAAGTTTTAGCTCTTGCATCTCATCAGTCTCACATTTCGGTTTCCATGAAGCTGTTGGACCCCAGAAATGTAAAAAGCCTCAAGGCCACTCACTAACTTGTGTTGTGTCTGTAAAGGTCAACTCTGGAAAGGTAACTTAGTTAAAACCCGACTCCAAGTGATGGCTGCAGTCATCCTCCCACTCATCACATGGGATTTGATCAAATCCCTCAGGAGTTCTCCTCATTCTCACATCCATTTTCCTTCACCTATGCCTGTACAACTCTGTCCCTCTGTCCGCACACACATTCTTCCCACTGAGCCAATGTAGTGTGTACACCAGCAGATTCTCAATCCTTGCTACAAAGCCCCAGCAGCAGGGCGGTAATGACCCTGCCACAACAGCAGTAATGATGGAATCAGTGGGGGGTTTAGCTGGCTCTCTGACTCTCCCTAATAAGTCCCCTAATAACTCTGTTAACATCAGGGCTGACCCGGCCACCAGATCAAACACATTCACGCATGGTTGGCCACCTCACATGACACTCAGCAACTTCTCAGTGAGAAAAGAAAGCTGTTGCTGACCAGCACACCGCAGCCCTGCACTGCATGCTCAGTATAAGTCGGGCAGAAGTTTTTGCTCACAGGTCACAGTTACAACTGTAGTAACAATAATTGCCACTCAAAATGTTTTAATCCTCTTAAACTCTATTCATTCACTATGGATATGTCTTGTTGATTGAAACCTTTGTAAAGCTTGTTGCTCTTGGAAAAAGCTATCCCAAGACTTCAAGAAGAGCTCTGCCGTCTCAGATACACACAATGTAGTAAAGGCTTTTGTATAATGAGTTTAAGCTCAACTGAAGACCCTGCAGCCCACTGTGGAATAGTTGGACTTGTATTAATAGCATGTGTGCAACGATAAGCTTTTGATATGTTCTATGTCAAAGTGTTGGGAAGTAAGGCTTGATGTTTTCCATGTTTCCCTGGAGAACTTGGCTGTTGATTCTGTTAATTGAGAAGAGAGAGCTTCCGCCAACAAGGCTTCCTCTGCATCCTTATCCGAGGCTTTTCTTCTCCTCATATCGCTCCTTTCCTGTTTTTTCTTATCTCGTCTCCTTCTGTTTGCCTCTGAAACTCTTTTTGGACTGGCGGTACTTTTGTTACAAAAATGTTTGTTTTCATTAAAGTGGTCAACAAATCAACAAATGACGAAAGGAAATGAGAAGCAATAAAAAACTAAGTAATGGTGACTAAAATGAAATTAAATATAATCAACATTTTCATCAAACAATTAGGGCAAATATCTTTTACCTTTACCTCTATGAAAATCAACAGCGACTATCCTATGCAAAAATGTCTTTGAGGCCATTCATGCTAAAGTTTGGTCTTAGAGACAAGCAGACATCTAATTTTAAGTTTGATTTTTTGTACTTCAATTTAACATTTGCCTAAATAAAGGTTTCTTTTGGGTCATAGCACTTAAACTCACGAGTCACATGTTTAAACCTTAATATCATTTAATTTTAACAGGTTAATAGATCCAAATAAGTGGAGATCCAAGAGAAACATTTTAAATAATGCGTCGCACTAAGTCTAAATCTACCATAGATTTTGTCAGACTTAAATCATTTTGGTATCTTTTTGGGCTAGAACTTGACAAAGATTTTAGCATATCAGAAGACTAAAATATGACTAAAACTAAATGGCATTTTCGTCAAAGCACAAAAAAATTTTAATAAATGAAAATTGCCTGTCAAAATAAACCTGCTTTGTACACTTCTGTTTCAAGACGAGCCTGGTCAAGACGAGCCTGGTAGAAGGAAACAAAAGCAACAGCAAGACAAAAAGCACACCCACGCTCACCCTTCCTATCTCATTGTTGAACAGCTGCAGCTTCCCGCCAACGAGGTCGCAACCAGCATTTTACCACATACCGATTTTGTCAACTGTCATCAGTGAGTGGAGCGACTTTTCTCTGTGGTGAATTATTTTCATGACCTGAGACAAAGAGTCCTGGGTCTTCTTTGGCTCTTTTTTCCCACTTATAAATTGTTCATTTTTGATGAAATGTTCATTATTAGTCGAAAGAAAAGACAGACCTCAAATCATGCCATTTCCCTCATTTTAGAATGGAAGCCATTAATTGCAGGCAGAGGCAGAGAATTTTGTCTCAATAAAACACAAAACACCCCGATGTTCATTTTCCTCTGTTTGGGGCAGCCAGCTCAGCAGCAATATATCTCATATGAATGGAAATTAGGCCCTTAAATATTAATGACAAATAATTGGTTTATTGTAGGAGACTATATTATGTGCATGTGCATCTGTGTCTCGCAGAGAAAAGGGTGAGTGAGCAAGTGAGAGAGAGCGATTTCCTCTCATTCCTTCTTCATATTGCCTTGCTGTGATGTCCCACTGATTTTAATCTTCTCTTCTCAGATGAGAGCCATTCTGGCTATCACAGTGCACTTTAACTTTAGCCCTCTGAATATTAGCTTTCTTTGATACCTGCCGCTTACAGCCTCCCAACTCTACACCCTGCTAACTTTTATGTGCCTTCAGGTACACTGTAATGTTCATCACAATCTGTCTCTTCAAAAATAAATATCCCCTGTGCATCTAAATATTTTATGTCTCTTTCTCCTAGCTTGCTCCCTTGAATAATCTCATTGAATACTTGTTTGGGATATGTCAATCTATTTTTTCATTATGGTGTTGCTCTCTACTGGCCCCAAAAGAATATACTTTATCTCAGTTTTAACAATACTTTCAGGTAATCCCATTTATTGAGCCTTTCCTGTATTTGAGCTTTTACTGTTGCACAAACATTTTCTGCATCTTTGAGGTAAAGCCACTCTGTTCTTTCTATAAAACTTAAATATTCAGACAACCCATATACCTTGGTCTAAATATGTTGTCTGGATGAATGACTGATACAAAACTCTGGAGTGTCTGAACTTGAACTTAAAAAAAGAAGCGCACTGTGAAAATCAAAGATTTTTTTTTTTTTTTTTTTTTTTTTTCATTTTGATACTTGAATGCAAATGTACCATTTCTTTGGGGTCTTGCCTTATTTGTTTATTCTTTCCATCATCTTAGCCATTTTCCTTCACCATTAGCATTACATGACATTTAGAAAAATCTGTTTCTGTCTGTATTTATTATATCACGCATAATATCAACCACTGTTTCTTCACCAACCTTGAAATTATTTATTGCTATAATATATTCAAAACTGATATTTAGTGTTAAACAAAAGGAAAGATTTTTTTTTGAAGGAGTATGTATCTTAGTGTGTGTGGCTCCCTGGGAGTCATCCAGTATATCGTGTATCTGTGTGCCTTCCTAATTGAGTGATAGGATGCTTATTAGCAAGGGGGTTTGCCTTTTTAAAAGAGGACAATGCCAGCACTGTCACTGGAGCTTTTCACATGGAAAGGCCCCAGTGGAGCTTCATTAATTTATCCCCATGATCCCAGACAGCAGAATATGGAGTGCATATCTAATCCAGCTCAAAAGTACGAGTAGTACTACGGGTTTTATAGGGAATGCTTGATGTGTGATGGTGCAGTGTTCAATGTGAGGATATACTGCTCCACCAGATGGGCATTTTTGAGTGATGACTGGAAGGAGTGGAAATGTCATGAGCCATGTTTCCCTAACAAATTTTTAGCAATTTCAAAGCTTTGCTGGATTGTAATGTAAAAAAAAAAGAAAGTTTTATAAATAATTATGGTTAAAACATGTCTTATTATCTCTCTGATTTTTCCATGCAGTTTTCCGGTGCCCTTTACACCAAACCATTGAAAGTGTATCACTGACACTGATATTCTATTAGTGACTTGCAGAGCTTTTTCATTCTCCTTGTCAGGTATTAATTTCAGGGGCTGATAGCTTTTGTTCTACTTAAGCACTAGTTGGTATTTATTTTTTTCTCTCTTATAGGCCTGTAGACACAGTTTGTTTCTCAAGCTGTTACAACTTAACCACCCGCTGTATTTCATAATCTCCTCTTAAATGAGATCGAACAAAAACACTGTCGGCCACGCAGTTAGCAGAATTCATCAGTTGTAATTGCAAATGTTTTACTTGTATGTCAATTTTACACTTGTCGTGTATTTCCAACCTCTCAGAAATGGTTTTGTATCCGGCTTCATGTTGACACTCGATTTCCATACAGATCAGAAAGTGCACAAAAGCTCAGTTTCTCCCCCAGCTAACACAAAGCCTTTATTGTGCACAGTAGTCCGGTACACAGTAGCCCACTGAGTTTGTTACATGGCATTAAGTTTAATTTGTCTTTGAGCCTCTTTTGGTGGAATTGGTTTGTGACTACAAGTGGGCCAGGGGGTGACACTCCCGCAGCCAATCTGGCTTGAAAAAACACAGAGAGGAGACAGGAGCACTGGAGGGAAGGGAGCAACCGTGATGTCATGCAGGATGGGTAAACAATCAGAGCCCTACATATTAAAGATGGTGCCTCCTTGAATATAAACAATCATGACTGCTCATGCCACAGCAAGGTAAATTACTGCAAAGACAGAAGGGGTGTAGATAAGGGAAGGAGAAAGTAAGGTAGACAGATCAGTCTGATTACAAATTGTGATCCACAGTCACCGGAAAAGAGAAACAAACAAAAAAAAAACCCAACAACTAAAGAATAAAAACAGCGGCATAATAGAAATTGCTAAAGCTGAAACCAACACAACCTCAAACCTGATGACTTTAGTTGCTGTTGAAGTCTGCTTTTGGATATTTTATTTCCAACTTTGTCAAATAAACCTATCGCAGTTGCAATTGGTTTCTGTTTTGTTATGGAAACATGTTAATGAAATGCTAATAAGACACAGACACAAAGAGGCTTTAGTCTAAAGTCAGCAATTTGGAAATACACAATCTAACTTGTATGGTTTGATTGTTTTAAATATTTCATTCCTGAAGTAACCAGCTTTGCATCAAAGGTCTAACTACGTGAGGTATTTTTACTTAGTGAGGCGGTACAGTTTTAGTTTCCTACATTTCGTCCATGTGTCAATCGTATCTCATACATTTTCTGTTATTTACACTGCAATTTTTAGCGGGGAATAAATAGTAGATGTGTCATATATACTGAAATGTAAAAATTTTAACATTTATGCTGCGTTAAAGATTTGTGACTTCCTCATAGCTGGTATATCAGGCACGTAACCTGTCCAGTTTCCTTTCAGGGTGCATCCAGTGTTTCAGCTTTGGTTTCATGCTTTTGTGTATTTTCCCTTCTAAGTTGCCCTTCCACTCCATACATTTTATACTCTTCACCATCCTGTCATCTTCCTTGAACCTAAATTCAATAGCTTCTGCTCTTTTCTCTATGTCTGAACGCAGTACTCACAGCATACATATTTTGCATCTGTCAGTATTTTAATAATCTCTATGAATATTTGTCTGTTATTCTGTTTTCCATTTCAGTATCAATTTTTGATCCTGCTCTTTCATTTTTCAAAGTAAAATAAATACATTTTTTTTCTTTGATTTTAATTCAACTGTTATGAAATGGGGCCTGTCCAGGGTGACCCCGCCCTCGCCCAGTGTGAGCTGGGATTGGCTCCAGCACCCCCGCAACCCAGAAACAGATAAGCAGTAGAAGATGAATGAATGAATGAATGAATGAATAAATAAAATGGGGCTTCCATAGTCAAGGAATGGTGACAAAAAAACAACTTTTAAAAGCTGCTCATAACGATTCCTTTCATCTAACAAGCAATATGCCTATTTTTAGGCAAATTAATTTTTATTTTCCTCGTACGATTCTTTTGTCTATCTTCCACAAGCTTCATTTGAAGAATAAGAATGGAGAAATCATCATTTAGAATTTGACGTACTAAACCCCGCTCTCCTTCTGACGTGTTTTTATTAAAGGCTGCAGAAAAATCTACAGCCTCAATGTGATGAATGAGTAGAATACTGAACCAGTTTTAAGTGTAAACCATTATTTTTGATGTGGCTTCGGCTTGTTGTTTTTGTCTGGTGCAATCTTTGCCTGTATAAACAGAAAAATCACAAACTCTGAGGATGCCTTAGCCTGCTGTGAAGTTACACTCAGACTTAGCAGTATTGAGCTTTAGGTCTTTCGGTGGTGTTGCACTGTTATTGCACTTTTGCTCCACCCACACAAGCAAGTAAATGGAAACCACATCAGTAACACTTCAGTATAGAGGCAGGGTCCTGGGAATTTTTGCATTTTTTTTCACACTATACATGAGCAGGCATGAATCCAACTGTAATGCTGCAACCAAATGAAGAACATATCCCTGAAATGTCGACTCGAATTACTTTGACCGTGGTGGGGGGGCAACTGAACAGTATTCTACCAGCACCTATTTCATCATCTTCACATTCTGTCCAGATATTTGACCCTAGTTGCTCATAGCTAGATGTGGACTGATGGATGTCAATCTATGTAAATATGTTTTTGCTGCATATAAAGTACAGATCCAGTTGGAGTTGGAGACTGCTTAGTGGGGGAACTAGTGGTTTTAAAGACTAGCCAGATTACTTTGACAGTGTAGATCTGCATTAAGGTGTTTCTGCTCTCCTGACTGACCTTTATTTTCACCTTTCCAACTCTCTTCCAATCCTTTCTGGCTGAGGTAAAGCAGCTTATTAACCTTTCTGAGGCCACAACCATCCCCAGGATGGAAAGACACGACAGACATGCTGTGTAAGACAAATTAACCTTCGAGGATTGATATGCCTTGATTTTAATTTTAATCACTCTAAGCAGCGAAACGCATTGGATATTTTATGTCTGATCTGAATGTGAAGAACATATTACACTTTTACAAAGTTTAGCTGCACTGAAATGGAGGTTGGAAGTAGCAAGAATAGCAATGAATGTGATATTTTTTTCCTTCCTATTTTGAAATCTTAGGTGAAAGTACAGTTAGATGTGTGTTTTTCCACTTTATTCCTATTTGTATATCTGTACCTCTTTGCATCATTGCTGTTGATAGTTTTTTTCCTGTAATTCCCTAATTAGACAACCTCTAATAATGATAATGATGATAATAACAATATTAACAATAATATACTTTCATTTCCATACTGATTGGTGCTTATGAACAACCATTGGAGGTATTCCCCTCCCTCTCCAGCTACCTGTCCCATTTGATCTGTGGCAGTTTCTGACAGCTGTATCTATAATTGACTAGCTATAATTGGTTGTGTGAAACCCCCCTGTGATGCAATTAGAAGTCCCGCAGTGAGGTGAAAACTAAAGAAAGACAGGTGCACAGGAGTCACCTTGTAGCCCATTACTCTACCCCTTCCATGGGTGGTCTATCTCCCAGGAGGATGCTTCCAGAGCAATAAAAAGGCAACCTCACAATATTCTCTTTCTCTTCTACCCAAGGAAGTTTGTAATGAGTGAGTGAGACAAACAGTCTAATTAGTTGGTAAATGTATTAATGTCTCCTCAGCTTTACCTAGTTTAAATTGACTCAGTAAAGAGGAGACTGTAATCAGTGCTGAAAGCAGGCAGACATAAGGGCCAATGAAAATACTCTGGTTAATTGTTTGTGTGTCACGTTTGTATTTTACCTTACTCAACTGGCATTAGCCAAAGCTAGCATGGTATTGGAAGCAAAGGCTTCTGCCAAGTTGTGATGAGCTAGCGGTGTGGTGGATGACTAAGCAGGGCTCACTGGCCACTTGGGCCCATGATTTCCTCTCTACATTTCAGGGAGGGTTTGTTCATTAAAGGTGTGGGAGATGAGTCGACCTCAGGCAAGTCTCCAATGACCCCTCTTTCTGTAAATGCTTCATTAGCTTTACTTCTCCCATACTGGACTGCCTGACTTAATCGCTGCTTTTAGTTGCTCCACCCAATTTATGTATATAGTGTGTTTGTGTGTGTGTGCTGGTGCGTGCACATATTTGTATGTGTGTTAATGAGGGCTCCTGGTGGTGTGTAATTAACACAACAGTAAATGTCCCCAAAGGGTAAGATTAACGTTGAACACATTAGACACAATGGAGCCTGAGAGAGACTTTTTTTTTTTTTTTTTTTTTGCCTATTAAATGTTTTGTCTGTGTGTTTGTGTCAGTGTAAGTCAGACTATAACTCATGTTGGCATAACTGTATTGCTGCCACAACTGTTTCTCACACACGCACACGCATTCACTCACAGATGGAGACACACACACACACGTACATAAATACACACTTACACAAAGCCAGCAGTCCCTCTGGATTTGTGGGCTCCTCACACGCAGACTGGCAGGATTCTGTCTGCCTTCCTTTCCTGACCGCCTCCTCCACACAACCTGGTCCAACAAAGATAAACACATGCTGGGTAGATTATTAGAGAAGTACCATGGGCCCCACAGCAGAGCAGCCAGTGCACCATTGTGTTCCAAATGTGGTGGTACCTTGTAGAATCCGATGCAGTCACCCCCAGGGTGTTCTGATACGTACTTAGACACAGGTGGGCACTGATATCAGCACACGAGTTAAAAAAAAAGACTCCAATGACATTTCATTGTCAAAAGAATCATTGTTTTCACTCATGGCATTGCCGGTGGTTTGGATGCTGTTGTAGCTTGACATGTATGGAAAATTGGCAGTTGTTTACAGATATGTCATACAGACAGTGTGAATCACATTATTTTTGCTTCATTTTGTGGCAGTGATTTTGAAACTCCAAATGCCTCCTCAGAGTAGTGGACGTACTCTTATTCTGCTTTAAAAAATTTTGCTGCCTGCCCTCTGAAACCAGATCTTCTATAGTCAGTCTTAGCTAAAGTGCCAAAAAATAAACAATTTGTTCAGCTTTTAACGTGTTTAAGAAATAGTTGAAGGTGTAGAATTTCCATTTCAAATGAGAAAGTATTGACAAGATTGTTTTGTATTATTTTAGCACAGGGCTTCAATATACCAACATGGGAAATAGAGGTTTAAAGACGAGAATGCGCTGTTTGTGATGCAAGTCTTCTTTAGTGTCCAGGAAACACTTGAAGGAATGGTGGGAGAAAACCTTGTTAAGTTTATATCATGCTCTGTGACAGTTTGTTGCTGTTGTTCCTGAGCGATGCATCAGGAACCATGGAGAGAGCGAGAGAGAGAGAGGTTATAGGCATGAGAATATATTCTTCTTGTCATAAAGAAAGACAGACTGCCTTACTTCTATATGATCCAATAGAATTCTGCTACTTTCTGTTTCTCTGTCTGACCCTTACGCAGTAGTTCATGTTTTCCAAGTTTTTTTTTTATGTCAGTACCTTTTAATTGATATATTCTACACAGTAGACGGAGAGATGAGAGGAGGATGTGGGAAAGACTGAGCGTTACAAAAGAAAAAAAAATTGAGGTGGGGCAAGCAGATGTAGAGAGTGCACAGACGAAAGAGATGTTTTAAGAAGCAGTATTATTTGAGATTAAGGGAGTGACAGAGGGAGAAGGATGTGATAGGTACCCTGGTGGAGGCTGTTATTGCTACTCAGGAAAATTATACCATTTCTCAGTAGAGGATTTGTTCATACAGGACCGCAGTTCTGTCAACTTTATTAGATCAGGAGTTAGCTGGGAGATTTTTAAATGATATTTCTAAATTTACAACAAGAAATTTTTCTTGTATTACTTTGTAATTTTGTGATTTCATTGAAATTACATGATGTACGTGATATATCCTTTCCTTTTTACTTTTTTGATTAGACAAAAGTTAGGATGTGTCATTAACCCTGGCTCATAGAGCGATTACAATATATACCTGTAGTAGGCACTTATAAGTAAATAAAGAATAAATAATAAATATAATTAGAAAATTGTTCAATAGAAAGTCCAACAATTTATTTGTTGCGTAGACAGACCTTAAGATCGCACCCTCCCTTGCCTTGTAAACAGAGCCTTTAATATTGCCCAATATTAGAACCTGCACTGAGTGACAAACAGTCAATACTTAAACCAGTGTGTTTCTTGGTTCCACCAACAACAACAGGAGTGTCATGAGAAAACGAGATGGTGAAGACGGTGAGGACAAAAAAAAAAAAAGGCTGTTGGGCTCTCCAGTATCACTTTCTGAAAGAGACGATCTTGTGTGTAAACCTTGCTGGAAAAATTTTCCTGAACAAAAGCAGGACAACTTATTTTTATCACTTCCATCCCTTGGATTGTAAAGTATGACAGTATGACAGTATGACAAAACATCCAAACAGTACAGCACAGTAGTCCATTATTCCCCCCTGGTCTGTATAGGAAAGTGATCCTGAAAATGATGAATAATTGCCATCATTATCTGATATGATTTTTATAATTTTTTCAATGTGAAAACATTTTTGGGCATATTGCCCGCCCCAAGTGTCATAGATGGATAGAGAAGACACTGACAGATTAAAAGTAAATTTCTCTTTTTTTTATGTGAAGTGCATGAAATATAAACTTGGACATACACACATTATCCTTGGCAGGCTTCCCTGCACCAATATTATTGTTCTGTCTGTTGTAATTAAGAAAAACATGCAGTCAAACCAATAATCACAATTGGTTTGGTTGTGGATATGTTCCTGCTGAATGTAGCTTGATGAGTCTCCCCAGCAGAATGAAAATAAGATCAAATTAATGTGACACAACCTCACTGGAAATTATGCAAAGCTCTTTGCAACCAGTACCACAATTCAAGGACTCTAAAGCAATTAATCGCTGGCAGGTCAAGAGTATATTGCTACCTTCCCACAATAATCACTGAATAAGCTGCCAAAACTTAAAAGAAAGATATCCCTGCTCTCTAGTGCTAGACCAAGTCAACACAAGCCATGTTTCACCTGCAACATGCGAGCTTGTCATTTATCTGCTTTTTGTGAAAGGGCAGCATAAATATACAAGTCAAGGTGTTGATTTTTATTTAGCCCAGCAGAAAAAAAAGTGTTAATGGAGTTGGCAATTTATTTTAAAGAGGAAAGCAAATAGATAGCACAAGTGTCAGAGATCAAGTCATTTTATTTCTTATATTTTCTGGAAAACTGCCAGTACCAGTGAAAAACTTTGTGATAATTTATGGTGACATTAGTTTGGAAAATAAAACAAATATTTGTCTTTGTTATGTTATAACTCATGAATAGTTTTTATATGATAAATTACTAATGGATTTTATTCCAAATTAGAATGGATTGATTTTCTTTCAACTGAATTAATGAGATTATCAATTTGTGAAACATTTAGTAATTTATCTGGGAACATTTGCTACATGACATGACAATAATATTCATGTATCTGGGCTGAGTTACTGAAAGCAGTTTTCCTCACTGGATGTATGCATTGTCCTTGAGAAACATATTCAGTCAGAAAGTTCATGTTGGACTGAAGCTGCTTGTTTGATACCACTTCCAGCCAATACAATGCTGTAGTGGGATATATAACCAGCAGAAGATAAGTAAACATAAATTTATTCATTAACTGCCACACAGCCACACATTATCAAATCACTATTAAATTAACATAAATAATTGTACTCCTTTGCAACTGAGCCTTCTTTCTTGTATTTTTTTATGTATTTTTCTTATTTTGTTCAATACTCTCATCTGGTGTTTTTATTAAACTGAATGAAACTGTTCACAATGAGATTATTAGCATAGGTACATAAGAAAATGCACACCACAACAAAGTGTCTGGTTGTATTGTAATATTCGGCCGTGTGATCTGAGTGTGATGGTTTATTTCGTCTTAAGTGTATGTTGTCATTTGCATGCCAAAGTCATTGTTTTGCTTTTAAGAATAATTTATTCATGTTCCCTGTCATCATTCCACTTGAGGTGCAGTGATGAAAGGTTTGATGCCAGTAGGGGGCACTGTGATACAGGCCAATAAGTGAAACCTCTCAGTGGCTTGACTGCATGGTTAGTGGAAGGAAGTACATATCCGCTCCCACCCTCATTGGGGTTTGTGAATCATAGACATACCTAATACAATCCAACACCACATATCCACCATCAGAATTTCATCTGATCACACAGTGAGGGGTTTCTGTATGTTGTGACGAGGACCGATCTTTAGGTCTGTGCCAACCCGGAATCGATGTGAACTCATTCTCTGAAGGAATGCAGAAGTATTAACATTCACATTTTTCATTTCCCAGACGAGTAAGTGTATTTCAATGCCATGGTCAATCTGGTTTCTATCTGGTAATGGTTTGTGTCAAAACCAGTTGAACTCTCTTTCCCAGCAGCTTGTGTCTGTAAGACCACGAGTTTAGTGGTGGATGTTATTGAGAAGATTAAATAGGTTTGGAGGAAAAAGTGTTAATGCCTCTGCTATATGTGTGGAGAATCTTAGAACTGTTGGCTGAAGTAAAGGCCAAACTGTTCTTTAGGAACATAGTGTTATCTTGCTGTTGAAATATTGAAAGGTCATAGGGAGGCTACACAGTGTTGCAATACTAATATTATTGAATAGTACCTTTTTCATTTTAAACAGCTTTCAGTTTAATACATTGAAGATATCAATGATAGCCATTTTTTTCGGACTTTTCTCTACTTTTGGTAAACACGGTATGAAAACTTTGGACACTGCTCTTTCCGTTGATTGCTGCTTTCAACCATATTTGTTGGTTGTGTGGTTACTATTTCCAGCTGAGCAGAGTTCCCCCTTGGAAACAAAATCCTTGAGTATTTCATAGCTAGCAAGGTGAAAATGTATCCTCTAATAACAATCTAAGGTTGTGTCTTGACACTGATGATTTTTTTATTTTTAGTGTCCATCCCTTCAGTTTTTTCGCTCTTTAGTCTCATGCCTAAATATATATATATATAAAAATCCACATTCAACCGTGCTACAAAATAACAGTTTGCCCAGCCTTACCATGGAGGCAAAGAAAAGATAAATGATGTGATTTTCAATTATTATATACAGTAAATATATATTTTACAGTGTTGTTATTTTGTCTCTGGGAGACATGGAGATAGGATTAATGCTAACAACCTGAAGAGTGTTCAGCCTTCATTTCATGATAAACAATAAAAAAATAAAATAAAATAAAATTACACAAAAACATAGAATAAAATGCCTGTTTTGAAATCAGTTATAATCTCAAACCATAGCTTGGTACCTAAGATCAATATTTAGCTGTCTTACATTCTGAGCTACATATTCGATATTGAAATTTTGCCAGGTCTTTCATTCAGCATACCAAGAGTTCTCATGCCTGCATAAATTATGTGCTATATATCAATATCAAATGAACAATTGCTGGTGTGGCATGATGGTGCTGCTTATACAGCCTTTTTTTCCACAGCTGCATTTAATCCATTGATCCATGATCCATTTCCCACTAAATTCAACTTAGAAATGATGTCTCATATGTGAAAAAAATCTCTAAACAGTCTTATACACATCATTGATCTTCTCTTCGCCTCCATGGTAAGGTTGGGCAAACTGATATTTTGTAGCACTGTTGAATGTGGATTTATTTATTTATTTACTTATTTTTTGGTTAATGAGGCTCCTTTGTTGAAATGATAAAGCCTCTGTTTGATAGCTTCGTAATGTAGTGGTGTAGAATGGATTCCTGGATTCATAGCCCATTTTCAGTGATTGTACTTCACTGTCTTTCCTTGACCAGTCATCAGCCCTAATTATATGTCGTCTTCTGCTCTTCTCTCTCACTGTTGCATTCTGTCTCAGTCACCAAATCATAAAGACCAGATTTACAATGCTTTACAATGCATGCAACACATGCTTATTAATAATCAAACAGCCACACCGACCCATAAGTGCAGTTTGCCTGTCATCTGAGGCAAACATGCCGATTCTGTTTTCCTGTCTTTGCATATGCATTTAAGAGAGGAAAATATAAATGATCTGGAGAGTTATGATGAGTGTGGGCGAATTTTGCTGCATTAACCGAAGTTCACAGTTTGCGAGGGTTAATTTTGCGTGGAAAATCGTCTGCATCTAAAGAGCAGTTGCAGATTTATTTAGACACAAGAAAGGAAAGCTGTCATGTTCAATAGCAACTCTAGCTAATCTGTATTATTTGGTAATAATCAGTGAAACCAGTATATTGTTAGAATCTATATGCCTACTAATACTACAGTTTGAAGCCTGTAGAAATATGAAAATCAGGCAGTTTGAAAATCAACAAAATATCAGCCATTATTTTTTATTCAATATTAAGCACAAAAAAATAAGCAAATCAACATGAATATGCATACTTCAGTGACCATTATGCTTTGCAAGAGAATTTCCAGTTGAAAAAATCCATAACTCAATGCTGTCTGAGCACCAAAAGATGGTGATGCTGTTTCTAAATAACTTCTAACCTTCTTTGGCATTTCTGTACAATATAATCTTGTTACTTACTTTCTGACTGGAAAAGCAATACAGCTAAAATTGGCTGATTTAGCTAACTGTTGTAGAAAAAAAAAATGCATAAAACTTGCAATAACTTTTCGCTACTTGGTTGCAGTTAAGTTACAGTTAGTTACAGTTAATTAAAATAAGTAAAAACGTGATGAGGTTTTGAAGCTCAGTAATAAAAAAGGGAATAGACTTCTGACCATGTGGACATAAAACATGGACTTGTCATGACTTTCATTAACTTGTTACTTCACTTTGTGTTTATGGTCTAGATATTGATGGTATTCATTTGGCAGCCATTATCTTGAGATGTCAGTGTAATCTCTTTCTACCACCTGCTCTACTCAGACAGTGGCTTTTTTGTGACTTACATATTTGGCTGGTATGTCATGGCTGTTCAGTTTGCCAGATTTATAATCATTGACATTGCATTAATTTTGAGGAAAAATCTATAGATTAAGATTACTGATATGATTTAATAAAGCTAACAGATGCTCTAATATGGTGCACAGATGGATATGAGCTGCAATGATGGTGTTTCACAATCTCTTCAGCTTCTTTGACTTTTGTTTAGTGACTGGATTGGCTTTAACAATCCCTGACATGTACTGTGCTCAGTTTACTGACCTATTCACGGTAGATCCTGCATCTCACCAGATTGTACAAAAATGTCTGGAAGTGTGTTACGCTGATAACATGCATACATTTTGACACCAAAATACTATTATTCAGTTTTTGATGCTTACGTATAAAGCCCGAAATGTTGGTGTTATACTCTCTGCAACCCTGAATAGAATATTTTTGGATAAAAATTAAATATTCCACATTGTGATTTGTGTTTTAAATAGTATAAGAGACAGAAAAAAGGTTTTAATGAATATAGCCTCGAAGAAAAGTAAGTTATGACACAATATAAACATCTACTGGTTGTGTCCACTCAGTCATGTTCCAACTCAATAAGTAGCTCTAACATATGGAATACCACTGACTCTGTATACTGAGTACATGTTATTGCAATCTGTGAACTCCAGGGGAAGTTATTTATCTCTGCAATGTCCCGTAAAATTGTCTCTACCATAACCTGTTACCATAGGCAAAGTACCCTTGGAAGTACAAACTCCAAAGGTGTGGATCATTTTACAATATGGTTACCAAGGCTTCTGGGGGGATTTCCAATTAAGATGCAATCTGTTATCTGTTCAGACGACTAATAAGCACAACAAAGCCATGGAGGAGACCCCATGGAATTCATATCAGACCACTTGAAATAACCATCAAGCCTTCCTATCTGATGCACTGCCAATACCTGCTCACTTTCCCAATTAAAACACCAGACAGATTGTTCTCCTGTTAATAAGGAATGTATTACGGCTACTGTCATTGTGACATATAGTGGGAAGGCACCAGATAACTGTGTAGGCTGAGAGCGTTCCATGTTGTTTGTGAGCTACTTTTTATCTGAAATCAATGTGTGTGGTTCTTCGTGTGTGTCTGCGTGGACACAGTTGCATGCGATGAGAGGATGTTTTGGGTTGGAACTGATGTATTCCTCTGTGATAATTAGGGCTGTGCTGTGCCCAATCACATGCAGAGACCACCAGTGAAAGCACAGCATTCATGACCTTCTTTTCAAGATTAAGTCAATTACAACATGAATATGAGACAGAAAGAATGAAACAATACTGGAAATGGAGAAGGACACAAGGACACACTTGTCTCCTCTTATCCCCATAATAGTCTCTTCTTAGCACAGAGTCTCAGTGTGAAAATAATTTTTCTTTGAACTTTTTGAGAGTCTTAATCAACACCATAATAGTTTCTGACACTGGAAAATTTTATTGTTTTGATTTGTATTTGATTGTACTGTACTGAGACATGGATGTGACAGTTGACAAGGTAGTATACAGATTATAGCAAAGAAAACAGCAAACTATGACTTTAAAAATGGCATTATCCAAATGTTGCTTTTATCATTTTCCTCCCTTCTGCATGTGAATGTGTAGTGGTCTATGTGTTGATGTGTGTGAGGGTGGCACGCGTGTGGATTTCTCCTTCACGGGGGAACTTGCTGGCTTGGTAGGGAAAGATATGAGAATTTCTGGCTCAGCTGAAGGTTGATAGGCCCACATACACCCATCCCCACAGAGATCAAGCATCATGGGCAAACCTCTCCTCAGGGCAAATTGCAGCGGGTGGAAAATATGTTTCCTTCATACTATGTCTTCAGTCTCTCTTTTCTGATATAGACCCTCCATGCAGAATGGCACAACTACTAATTAGAGCAGACACGCAAATCATTGTGTATACTCACATGCACACAGACAGGCGAGAGAGTCTGGATCCAGCATCTTTCAAGGTAGAGAGCAGGGCTAAAGTAGATGCTGTAGTTTAATTAGGCTCTGAAACACCAACTGAGAATTGCTCCTCAATTTGACACTGTTTTTCAAATGTCACTAGCAAGTGCTCCACTCAGAATGAAATGGCAATCATTATTCAGTTTGTGTCACATTCATGTTGTTACATTTTTTTTCCCCCTCTTTGGTTTTCTTGTCCTACCATTTTAATTAATGGCAAATTAATAATGACGTGCCATATGACTGATGCATTATGACATTATTTTAAAAACTTTTCAAAATTACCTGTCAGATGAAGAATCTACAAACATGCAGTCAGCGGATGGAGATAAATAAAAATAAAATGGCTGATGGACAGCCAAAGGATAGCTAGAGCAGTGTCATTATTTCAGTAACACTTGTCACACTGTATGCTCGTGGTGGTCTCTGAAACGGTATTCTGCTTCAAGCAAAAGTGCAGCAAAAGAGGCAGGTTGTTTTCAAATTTTGAAAATTGTTTTTGGTTTTATCTTTTAAAGCAAAACATATTTAGTCCTGTCAACTTGTCTATGGGTAAGTGTGTTTTACTTCCTTTTTTTCCCCACACTGCACATTTCAGCACAATTTCCACTGGTCGAATCCCTTTATTGGCCAATTTATAATAATTTCTAACTGGGCAATAGCTATCCTTCACATGTTGTTGTTTCTTTTAAAAAATTCAATAAATATTAAAAATGGTTATCTAATGTTGGTGGGACTGAAATCCTTGGTTCTTGATCTTACAAACATACACACTGCAAAAGCACATTCTTTTCAGATGCTGACTTGAAAGCTCATTTGTTTTGATGTGATTATGCTTCGACGTTTCCTTGACTGTCTTTAAAGATTCCAGTGTGAACAGTCCAGTCCAGTGGCGATAGTTTAATCACGTTTTTTATGGAATTCTTAACCTGATATACTCCTTCAGTATTGAAAATGATTGGAATAAATGAAGAGGACCCTTCCCCCCCACTGTGATGAGGATGATTTTGGACAGGGGTGTTGTTGCACACTGTTAAAAGATATTCGTACTCTGTTATATTGTCTTCCTGTAGCTATATTTAAGCAAAAGGTCACAACATGCTGTGTATTGCGCTTCTTATATCACAGATGAAGGGCGATAAGGTGGACCCCCTAATGTGATATAGTAAACGCCTTCTACAGACTGAAGTGAGCTGTTTCTTTCATAAAATGGTTACAAAATATTGCAAAAAAATTAAACTAGTAGATGCAAATTTATGGTAAAAAAAAGTTATTAATATACATTTTTTAATAAATAGAAAATCAAGTCAAATCAAATCAGATTTATTTATATCGTGCCAAATCATAACAAAGTTGCATCAAAAAAGTAAGTTCTCCTGGCTTCACGCACTGCACAACATTTGCTATATCACAGATGAACAAGCTACATTTCATTCCTCAGAATTTTTACATTCATCTAGCTGGTCTTTCATTAGCTCTGCATGTTCTTTCCATGGTGTGTTTTTTTATCTTAGGTTTCTAATGCTGTTAATTGATGTTGTTTCTATGTTACTATGTTGCCTGTCAGTTGTAGAGTGATACAGGTCCGTGAGAAGTAATGAAATGTCATAGCCATTGTATGCGCTTATTAAAACTTTATTAATAAACCAATCAGATCACTAGAAAATTTGTTCTTTTAGGTTCAGTTACGAGGTTTTTTTATATTTTCAAATTTTGTTTGTTTTGGTTGTTAACTGTGGATAAATTTAACTCAACTTTTCTTCTAAAGGGGTTTTTTCCCCTAACTCTGTCAAGTTTCCATAAAAAAGTGTTTTAAATGGAATATTTATTGAAATGAGTGGAAGAAGAATAATATTGAAGAATGCCAGTTTTTGACACCTAAAGTGTAACTGGGCCTCAGTCAATGCTGTATTATTTATGTTGTTCAAAATGAGAAATGGTGGTTTTGCCAGCTTGTCAGTACTGGTGAGGCCCACAGTTTTCTGTCTTATACTCAGCCAGAGGTTCGTGTGCTTGTGTTATTGAAGGATGTAGGACTGTAATGGAATTGAGATTTTAATTTATTGTGAGTGGGTTTTGTAGATCCAGGGGTTAATCGGGTCACAAGCACAAACAGATTACAGTAGAAACTCTGAGATTCTTGTTTGTTCACATGTTGTGGCCTTTAAGGAAACCAGCTGCTGTTTTAGACTTAGACAATACGGTTCTTTCCTCACACTTAAGGCTTGAATTTTCTTATTCAGTGGCTAAAATCGTCTGATTTTAACTAATTCCCTCATACAGGTAAAAGTCTAGCGTGCTCTGTGTGCATACATTTAAGTTTGTCTGGTTGAAGGCCTACCCTGCTTTTGTAGTGGTGGCCAGCATGAGATATATAGCACAGCCTTATGGGCGTTCCACATCTCTTTGAATTGTTTTCATTGCACCTCAGTGGCAGAACGAAGGACTTAGTTGAAATTTTTATGGCTCTTTGACCTAGATTCGGTGTGCACGCGCATTTGTTTGATGTGTGTCAGTCTTACCACTGGCAGCTGACGAAACACATGTACCATTGATGCAGAAAGAGGAGCTGAACAGAAATATGGTGCTAGCAAGAATTTCTGTCACACTGTCTTGTCTGCATAAGGCTGTTTCCACTCCCAAGAAAATAATGAAGTCAGAAAAACAAAAAACCCTGTTGATGAACATGTAGGTGGCTGCACTTTCGAATTTCAGTAGTGTGTATAATAATTTGCCCCTCATCTTTACATTTATAAAAGAATCACCTGTGGGGTTTGGAGTCTGCTGCAAAAAGCTGCTTTGTCTGAAGAAGCAAGGGGCTGAAACGTCAGGCTGACAGAAGCAGAAAAACGGAGGATTCATCACTGACAATCACAGCGTAGCTTAGTGTATACACTGACAGGGTAAAAACTGAATCATAGCTTTTTTCATCTCAATTTGGCAGTTTGGTGTTCAGCCCCAGCCACTTTGTTTTGCTGCTATTTGAACAAAGACACCTCTTAAGCAATGTGAAGCCTCTTCTGGCAATGAAAGAATGAATGACCCACTCTCGGGTAATATTTTTTTATATATAATCTACGTCTGCCTTCATGCCTTTTCTCAGCATGATTTGGAAATTTAAGATTGAGGCCAGTTGCGTATCAATTGAAGCTTCTTGATAACTTTTCAGCTCATGTGATGGCTGTTGTAGAACACATACACAAACACACACACTCACAGGTACTTCGATCTCACGGGCAGCGAAATGTTGCTGGGCCTGCTATTATATTTTCAGTGCAAGTGAAAGCCACTTCTTTGTAGCATCACATAAAATGTCAGAGGTCAGAATCCCTCTGTAACAAACAAACCCCACACTTAATTAGGAGAGTCAGTTGCCACATACACCATTGCGTGGCGAATGTGGACCCTCGACTGCAGCCAGGAATAAAATTAAACCAGGAATCAGGAGGTAGAAGAGAATTCCTCATTGGGTGATTAAAAGTAACCTTTAGAGCGATGGAGAAGTTGTTATCTATGCCCTTTCTTTCCCTGCAAATGTCACCTTAGAACTCTAATAATGCTAGAATAGTTTCAAGGCAATTACACTGCCTCTAAATTGATCCCAAAGCATTGGACTTGTGGACAAGAGAAACACAGAAGGAGAAAGAGTGTGAAAGCGCAAAGGTAGATGCTGCTCGAGTAAAGAGGTACACAAGCAAGGAATCAAGAGGATTGACTGATGAGTGTCATTAGCAGTCCAACTTGACAGAAGCCTCTTTTTTATTGGCTAGGGTGAACTGTATAGCATAAGGGACAAGCTTCATGCACTATGAACTATGTGAACCATGTCTGTGATAGAAGTAATTCTCTCATACTTACATAAGTAGGTTGGATTAGTGTTGTTAGTAGGCAAGCAAATATCTGAGCCTTTGTCTGCCCTGTTAGTGGGTGCAGAACATCTTTGGTTGCCTCAAGGTACAACAGGGGATGCTGCACCCAGCGAGAGCCTTGTTTTGCCATAGCCTTAGATTTTGTAACCAAGGGAATTCTGTGAGGCTCTGCCAATCATTGCATAGGCATCACAACAGCAGCTGCCTTCTTTGTTTATGGCGAGTGTGGGAGGAAAAATATGTACTTACAAACTTCTACTGAGAAGGAGAATAACAACATTGAGTCGATATGTGATATTGAAGGCATACATTAAAAATAGGTCACACTTTCTTTCTTTCTGTATTATATCTATCTCAGTAATATTCAAAATTCATTCAAACATGATCAGATTTGTTGGAGGGATAGAACAATACGAATCCTAAATACTTTAATTTAAAAATGTTTAATTTTGCAGGTAATGTTTTTATGATGTATGATACTTCGGCCATTGCTGCAAGTCATTTGGTACCCATATAATCTTGTCAAGTCATTGTCACGGTTTATTAATCACAGAATTTCCACATAAAATAACATGATTTCATCCATGTAATACATGTATAGTGGTCATGATTGTGCAATAATTAACAATATCTCATGCATACGTAAACACAAGTACAATAAATTAATTAGTCTGAGAACCGAAGTATTTCCATCATCAGGGCTCTTAAGTTATTCATCATGTTTATGTTTCCTCCATAGTTGTCTGCAATTAAATGGACTAAGTAATAACTGTCCCTTCATGGCACAGAACACATTTATTAAGCTGGATTTTAAATAGTGCAATCACCACTTTTCAAGAAAGAGCTTTTCATGACTTTATCAAGTCAGTGGCCCTTCTTTAAAACTGATAATAAATTATGTTATTAATGATGAGTTAATTAAGAAAGTGCATTAATTAAACATTCGTTTTAGCTGGCAAAACATTACTGCCAGGACAACATTGGAAAAAGTAAAGTGCCATAATAAATGTTGCAGAGTAGGCATTAGGTCTTTAATCCTTGTTTTTATCAGAAAGAAACAACACTTTAAGGCAGTGATGTGAAAAACGATAAAACAACTACAGTAAAAGGGTTTCCTTGTAGAAAATTTTTGCAGTTACTTGTTTTTCTTCCTCCAACATATTGAGAGAAGATTTAATACTGACATTATAAAAGATAAGGAGAGGTTAAAAGAGTTTCAAGACTATAATAATATATTGCAGCTAAGTCTTTGTTCATATGTTTACATGCTGTATAATCTATTCTATCTTTTGTATTAGCATACCATACCGGCCCAGGCAATGATGATTACAAGCCAGATGTTTGCTCGTGGATTTGTTTTTCTTTCTTCTTTTAACAACCTTCAGGTGCTAAGGGGCACAGACTTTACCTGTGCTGTTTGATCTATTTAATGTGCCCAATAGACTTCTCCTGTAAACAAAGTTGTTTTTTTTTCTTTCTTTACACATTGTTTGTGTTACTTATCAAAAGGGTTCACATGTTTCCATGAGGTATAAGCCAGTCAGTGACTTTGGATAATGTGATTTTGACTTAAATCCACATTTCAAAGGCTCCATTGTTTAAATCTGTGGTGTCCTTGGTAACAGTCGTCTTGTTTCCTACCTTTGCAGGGGCACTACTGTATTTATTAGTACATTACTGCCATCTGAAGACCAGCAGAATAGTGCAAAACCCTTGTCATGAATGTGTGTTGTCATCTGTGAGTGAGTGTGTGTGCTTGCAAGTGCGTCTGTGTCCTTGTGTGTTGGATAGCAGACAATAATGCGACCTGCATGCTAGAAATTTTCAAAAACTCCACCGCGTACATTTAATTATGAAAAAAGTCTGAAACTTTACTCAGAAATGCAAACAACATTCAGACCAATGTCAGCAAGACACAGTAGCATTTTGTTTTTATTGGTTAGTGGGATTATAAGGTCATAAGGGTCTTTTAATAGGATTTTTTAAAATGAATTTTTATTATAAATTTATGTTCAACTAGATTTCTAGCTTTTATACAAATTTAAGGCTCTAATATGGATGAAGATGATCACGGTGCAATATCTATAGAACGCACAGAGTAAAATAAAAGGACAGACAAGCTGGACACACAAGCTGGACAGACACATGGAATCCACTCAAGGAGACAATAGGCCATATAGTGAACTGCATGTGTGCCCTCCTCATACTTTAGGGAGTTTTTAGTGATCATTTGATTTCAATTTTTATTTTCAGTCCCTAAAATCCAAAGACCAGCTACTCCTTGACGTCCCTCAGACCAGACTCAGGGGTGGGGTGCGGGGCAGCTTTTTCCATTGCTGGCCCCAAACTCTGGAACTCCCTGCCCCTTAGTGTGAAACAAGCCCCCAGCCTTTTATTCTTTGGCTTTTAACACAGTTTGACACTCCAACATTTCAGCTTTTATGTTCTTCTTGTTTAATTGCTTTTATTTGGCATGTTCTTATATTTTACTTAATGTAGATTTAATTTATTTAAATCTATGTCTGTGTAAAGCACTTTGGTCAACTAGGTTTTTTTTTTAAATGTGCTCTATAAATAAAATGGATTGGATTGGAGTCCTTAGGTTCATTATCAGAGTCCAGCATGAGGAAGCAGATGACCTCCAGCTTTACTGTCACCTTACCAAATCTTCCATGCATATGCTGTGTCTGTGTTCAGTATAAAAACCTGAAAAAAAAATTGACGTAGTGGATCAGCTTTCAATTTAAGTCTAAAGTTGGGGCTTAAGTATGAGCAAAAGTCATTTCCCTTTTTCACATCTTTTTCAAATCTCTCAGTCTGTCTTACAACTGAAGTTTCAAAGTAGAAAAGATGGAGAGCAGGTGTACAGTGATTGAGATCAGTGTAGCAGAAAGCTGTAGGATTCAAGGGACCTGGCCTGACAGTTACAGTATCCCCTCTCTTTTTGACACAGTTCCAGGCTGCAACTGAGGCCATCTGTTCGGGTGGCGGTCATGGCCATGATATACGGAATATTTGCTTGATTATTTTGACTCTCAGCATGGAAGCAGCTTCTCCTAAAAACTTAACTGCAGCAATGATACAGACACAAAAGTTAAATATTTGTCTTTTTAATCCAGATTAATAAATGCCATTAAAGGATAATCGCATTTACTACAAGTGTGTGTATGTTAATAACATATGAGTGGACTGTGTGCATAGCAACAAAAAGGATTGTCTTTTAAATTACTTTACAATGATGTTGTTAAATCAGATTAATAAAAAGATGAATATACTTTATGGAGACCCTTTTGTGTTTTCAGTGAGAAGTTGGGTTGTTGTGTCATCAGTTTCAAGTAAACCCTTCACTTATTCGTCAGCGTTTTTATTTCTGAAGTGTGCTGTGTGTTGCTTTTATGACAAAGTTTAATACATAGCAAAATCTACTGAAAACATTTTATGGAGCACAGATCAGCAATGTCTAATTGCTAGAGTCAAGCTTTATTTTGTGCACTCTGCATTTCTGACTCTGACATTATTTGGTAGTCTACTCATGTTTTTATCTGGTGTTTTTGACAGCTGACATATGCAAACCAAACAAAGAATTGTCAAAGTTTTTCGTTGTGCTTTGTAAAACTAATATGAATATTAAAAAAAATGCTCAGATTGGCCCAGCTCCCAATTTTAGGAACTGATTTAGGGAAACACATAATAAAGTCCTCATGTGATCAGTTACACCTTATGATTACTTAGTTTAAATAAGTATGCATGTTTATAAAAGTGCAATTCGATCTCCTCACTGTGATTGCCATTGTTTCAGCTTTGTAGTAGACAATATCGACCGTTGTGATAAAACAGTTGGTATTTCACAACCTTGAAGACTCATTTGATGTTAATCAAAAAGGATGTGTTAAGTAATCCAACTATTGAGTTGTGTGTACCTGACCCCCATTTGCATCTGAGTCCAGTGTGCTCAGGATAGTCGTTTGAATTTAAGATTTGCATATTTTAGCTACCGCCCCCAATTGCCTGTTAGTGTTTAACAATGCTGTGTACTTGGTTGTGGTTGGGTTACAGATTTTAGGTTTTGTCTATATTGTGGTTAGTTCTTGGTTTGACGGGTTGAAGTATGTAGGGATTTCCTCACAGAGCTGGAGTTGACAGCAGTCTGAAAATGGGCCAAATTTTCTTTGCCTTTATTGACATTTTAGGATTTATAAGCTTTTTCAAAGTACTTTGGCTAGATTCTGGACAGAAAGCCATGAAGTCCAATTATCAGGAGGGGGGGGGGAGGAGTATTTACAGAATTTTCTATAAGATATTTAAAGATGCCAAAAAATGGTTTTATTTATCTCTTTTAGCGTAGGTGTGTGTTTAAGGAACTACTGTAAATATGTGTTTATATTGGTGCTAGTTAAAATATGTTCATGTGCTGGAAACTCGCTTGTTTGCAGTTCACACATGAAAGAAAGTGCCCAATTTGCAAGATTGCCAGAGCTGATGTGAAACTCATTTACTGCACCCCCACTTCATGGCGGCTTGAGCAATCAAAGGCAACTCCTCAGTTGTAATGTAGTTTGTATAAGCTTTGCAGACCATGAGAGTTAATGTACGTACAACCCATCCTCCCAATTTCCATTTGGCATCAAAAGGAGGCTTTTGACTAAACCCTATATTTGAAATGCAAGTTTGCATATATTCAGTGTTCTTTGATGGGTTGTGTGCCTCAATAACAGACAGAACATGATTCAGAGTCGCTCTGATTCTTTAAATAGTTCTGTGGCATTATCTCTTCTCTTCTGGTGTATATAGCATAGTTTATTTGGCAGGGGATGTTGTCTTAACCGAGCCTTGTGACATCGAGGGCGATCCTGGCAGTCTCTGAACTCAAGGGAGACATTCCTTGCCTTCCTCTGCTGGTTGGGGTTTGGAGGGCGGGGTCTGGCCACTTCTTTGCCTCCCAGCACATTATATGCCCCAGATAGCTGAAATCTTATCCCCGCTCCCTATCTAACCCCCTGTGTGCATCTTTGATCCTCCTCTTCCCACCTTTTTACCATATCCTCCCAATTTAATCATCATTTGATCATCTAGGAAAATATTTATTCTTGGTCTATCATCGTAACTTCCCTTGGACGTGATGAGAAGATTTTCTTTTTTGCAATTGTTCTCTCAAGGTGAAATTCTTGACCTGATGGGGGGATTCCTGCTGGGCTTGTACTTTATAAACCAAAATGAATATAGTACTAACATTTGAAGAGTGAAATGGTTTCTGTTGTTTTGGCTTTACTCCACTATACTGGAATTCAAATGAAACCAGGACCGTGAGGTTAAAGTGCTGACTTCCAGCTTGAGGGGTTTGGATTTCTTTAGTGTGTAGTGGGTGAACGGTATAGGGTTGGTACTCTTTATTTAACACTCGGGGCTTACACATACAGTCCATACTGTATACAGTTCCACAAGTGATTCACAGCCAATCAGGCGTTCATTTTTGTGGCACAATCACAAATGAAAGTCATTGTTACATTTCCTCCAAATCATAACTGACCCAATTAAATTACTAGAACAACCCCACAATCCTCACATATTTTCCTAACTATATAAATTATCAAAAATTTAATTGTTGTTATTTGCCTATATTAATGTGCAGTCTATTATGTTGTGGCCTTTTCCCATAACCCAAGAAACAGTGCCACTTTGTCCACAGAGTCTCCTTTTTTGACTCATGATCCACTGAATAAATTCAACTTTTTCATTAAAAACCAGTGAACTAACATCCCAGGAAGAATACTGAAGTTAGGGTTTATTATTATAAGCAAAACAGCGTCACAGCAGGTAATTCAATGTTACATTTCAGTCTGGTCCATTACTGACCTGATGTTCTGTATACTCTATTTATTGATCCACAATTTCATGGACTTCTCAGGGTCACTTGGGCTGTCTTATCAACACACTTAATTATAACCTTGTAACAGCAGATTTAACAAATAGCTCACTAACAGAAAGTTGTATCAGTCCTGTGCTATGTACTTAACTGGCTCTTATAGTAATTTTAATGATGATTTTGCACTCAGTGTGGCAAGTAATTAAATCTCATCAAAAAGAAATTACTATAAAAACATCCATATAAATGTCACTGAGTATTATTAGAATTTAGTTGTCAGATACTGTTACTTTCTAAAAACTAGATTGACTGCAAAGTGAAGTGCTAAAATTACACACTTTATCAGTCTGTGTTGTCAAATTATCCTGTGTTGTAGAATTCATTTGAACTTCTTGCTCTATGGACTTTCAGAAACTTTCTAGTTTTCATTCCAACCAAAAAGTTAATTATATTCACTTTGCAGCCCAGGTATAAACCTTATCAACATGGCTGACACCATCAAAACTTACTTTTCCTTTGAATCATCTTTGTAGAATTGAATGTTTATTCCTCTTAAGAAGCACAGTTCTTACAACTGGGACAAAAGTTGTGAAATTCAAGCACCACCTTATTCTGTTTTTTATCCCATGAATAAGTATGCAGAGAGCAGCACTGTCACATTCACAGAGCAGCATTTAAAAAGAGATCTGCCCCAGTGTGCTCTGTGATCAGCACTGCATTGTGCATATCCGACATGTCCTTAAAGTGCTTCAGGCATCACGATCTGACTTATTTCCTTGAGTGACTTCTCCCCCATCAAAATCGTCTTACTATAGTAACATGCTTAGTGTTGCTTGCCCTCAGAAATAGCATCCCAAACAAGGTTGCTGCCAAATGCTTAAGTCTTTTTAGAGGCTTGAAATGACATTCTCATTTTTAAAGTCAATTCTCTGTCATTGAGCAGATTTGTTACAGAAAAGTAAAATGCTGTACTATAAACACAATTTATAGATTTAGCCTCAGTTTGGGTAAGCTTTTGATGATGGTGTTCATGAACAGTTTTGATACTCATCTTACTGAGGCCATAAATTTTCCATTTATCAAGTTATTTATATATGTCAGGCGTAGGTTGGATGGAGATGCGACACATCTGTTTTGCTGGAGGTCATACTCAAGTAGCACAATATAACCATTTTTCTTTCTGTATGCCCTAAAAAAATACTTGGCAAAAAGCCTGAAGAGCGTCTGGTACCTTATTTTGAAATTGGTGGCTATATTCACAAAATATATTTGTCTTCACTGCGACGCTACATGTCAGTGCTTTGCAACTGTCTCCCTTTTGCTAAACTTTTTTGTCAACTCACAAAACAAAATAACACAGTTGAACTCTCGGTGCTACCCTGCCAAAAAAAAACTTTTCAGAAACTTGTTCTTTTTTAAGATTTAAGATTTCTTTCTTTATCTAATCATTTTTCGGATTGTGTTAGTAAAAGAAGTTGTAAAAACCGTTTAAAACATGGTTAAGAAAGGAAAAACAGTATTATAATGACAAGAAAGCGTGCAGCTCGTGTGTGATATTGTTTTCAAATCTCTTTTATATTGAGCAGTTGTAATAAACAGTTGTAATAGACCTTTTTAACAGCAGCCGTTTGACATGAAATAGGAGGACAAATACAGGTGTAAACAATGACTTTAATATTGGTTCCATTTCACTCAGGTTTCAAGAGCCATGTTCCTGCAGTAAGCCTATAGCCCCCCAGATTTTCCCAGTTTGGGATCAATAAAGTACATCTATCTATATAGAAACAGTTTTTTACATTTTCTAATACTGCTTACAAATTTCTTAAATTTTTTTGTTGTATTTTAATAAAGAAACTGAGAATTAATTATACATGGTTGTTAGAGCATTGCTATAACAACAAATCAAATGAAGATTTTTGCACAATACAGTATTAATTTGCATTAAGGTCCACTCCGACATACTCATTGGACCTCCTGGGAGAACACACAGGATGAGAGGTTAATGGTCAAAGCATATGGACTGATTGTGGGTGTAGGTGGTGACAGTTTTTCTTCATTCTCAAGTATGAAAAGACCCCCAAACACTGCAAATGCAGATTCTTGATTATTAAAACCAAATCATTTAAACATTATTTGTGAAATGATGCGCTGGGATCACTGGCAGTGATTTCCACTTCATTTTACATTTTTCTGTAAGGTACTCATGTTCATCTCCTCAAAGTCTAGATAGCCCCAATTTATCAAACCTCAATGGAACATGTCAAGCTTCATTCAGTTTTGCTGCACAATGAAAACTCATCATTTACCAATCAATAAATATGCACAGCTGAAGTCAGATATAGGGAAGATGAAATATGAATTATGAGCTTGCCGAGGCATTATTTTTTTGCAGACATCCATCATTGTCAACAAAATGAGTCCAGCAAATATTCAATTAAGACCTCAGGGCTCCATTCCTCATTCATTATTCTGGGGTTAATTTGCAACCGCAGATTTGTCTTTTGTCACTTTGAGGCTAAGAAAGGATGGTTAAGAAATTACTTTCACTCCTCATCTTCCCACTGTCAATGGTGGAGGGCTTTCAGTGGCTCTCGTCAAGTTAAAATATTTATATAATGTCACTTTACAAAATCAAGATTTTGTTTTTGGAATTTGGAGTTCTACAAATATTTTAGTCATATGTTTTGTGATTCAAGTGACCCAACAGAGACTGAACCAGTAGTTAAAGCAGCGACTTACAGTAAAGCAGCTTTTTACTGATTTTCCCTAGATGTGTTATGATTACATCAGAATAATGTAAAAATGATAACTGAATTAGATACTCCAGAGGAACTGGGCAAGATAAGCCTTAAATAGGTTGCTTTTTGTCCATTGTCCTTCAAGGCCTCTATCTATTCTATCGATAGTATCAAAATTTTTTCTTATTTTTTAGTTGTTACCAATTCTGCAATTTCTAACAGGCAGTGGTATCTTGCACTGAAAACTCTTGACTACAAATTTCTTGTTTTGCCTCAGGCTACCATACAAGCCAGTCCAGCTCATTGATTGCCTTTTCATCAAGGGGCGGGAGTGTGCAGTCAGGAAGAGGTGAATGTCGCACTGAGTGGCAAGTGGTGGGGGAGCAGTGGGAGAGCCATTGGCTGACAGGATGAAAGTTAAACACTGGCCTATGGTCTTGTCTCGCAGTTGGAGTCAGCTTGTTGCCTTGGGGCAGGGGCCCAGTATATTGACCAAGCTGGTACCTTCACCTGCCCATTGCCTGCCTGTTTCACATGGATTTTGCTTTGGTCTAGCCAAGTTTTAAGAGATCTTCATCTGTTATTGACTTAAAAATTCACCTTTCCAGTCAGTATATAGCTGTATTCTGCTTTTCAAATGCACCATGCACTGTTCAGCTGCAGCTTTAAGCCTTTGTAAAGCTGAACTTGCCAATTTCTTGTGCATTTTTTTTCTTATCTCAAACCAAAAACCCCCAGTCCAAGTAATCCTCGTTCTGTTATTAGTCCTACAAACATCCAGATCAATCCCATTTCCAGCCACAAGGAAAGGTCACCCCTAGTTGAGCCTCTGACTGCGGATATGTCAAAAACTCTCACAGGCCATCTGGAGATGTTGCAATGGACAGCTGCCATCTACACAGTGTGAAATCATCATCTTCTTTGATTTTTCACACTTCCATTGCTGGTGTATGGGTATAGTTTTCACCCATAGATGAATTTCCAGCTACCCAACAAAGGTTCATTCACCCACAGCTAGATAGACCCAAGTGAAACACATTTGTTGTTGGCCACATATTTCAAAAGACTTGTATTTGTTAATACATGTTATTGCCTGAATCACAAGAGCAATAATGACTTGAATGGAGAATGACTAGAGCACGTTAAAGCCTTGTCATCCATGCATGCAAGCATCTATCTATTCAACCAACCAGAACCAAAAAGGTTCTCCCGCAATGTCAGGGAAGACTGACAAGCACATACACTCACATTCTCACCTCTTGACATGTTTCGTTTCCAATTCATTTAACTTTACAGTCTCAGAGCTGTTGCAACAACACAGTAATAAAATCAACATAGACAGGTACTGGTCAACCATTTTGGATTCAGTTTCATGACCTTTGTGCATGAGACCTAATTAATGTGTCAGATTTCTCCACTGTTAATCTTTCCCTTGTGATATTTTAACCTTTTTCTTAAATAAGTTCATTGAACATAAACCTGTTTGAAGTTCATGCCAGGTGTGAAACTTGAAGGAATTAAATATGTAGTTAAGTTTTAGGTAACAGGCTGATTGTTATTCCTGACTTAAATATATTTATGCTTTGGTTTTATATATTTTTTGAATGTTTCTGTTTTTGTACAAAATATAGTGTGACATTTTTTTACAATGTTTGATATTATCAATTTAATTATATAGATTTTGTCAGTGTTTTTTGTTCACTAGCTGTTGAGCTGGTTCTTTTGATATATTTAAGCTTGACATTTCAGCTGAAACCACTGATCTGTCAGAATGGTAACTGTAAATGTTCAGCCTCATCTAATGAAATTGCCCGTAATATATTATACATGTTAACAGTAGATCTTCATGAATGTCTGGAGAGATATCAGCATTTCTGCTGGTTTTAGGCCTATTTATTACTTCTGGACAGGCAGTGATGGAACAACAGCCTAGTCCTGTTGATGAATCTCCATTGTCATCTTATTAATACCTCCACACGGTCAGGGTGGCTGCCATGAATTTTCCATCTAAATAGATTAAACTTTCATTTCTTATGCCTACCCACCAAAAAAGAGAGGTTAGGAATGAAGAAAACATGAGATAAAGGGCTTTGCCTGCACACAATCATTTGGATACTTCTCAGCCCCCTCAGATTGACCCACTGGCGTGTAATATAGACAGATCAGCCCAGTATGACCATGGCCTATGCATGCATATATATATAGTTTTTAACAAAAGCAGGAATGATAATAAGGGTTTTGGAAAATGATGTGTGTTTTGAATATAGAAACTTTCTACATTCAACATCTTTTCCTTAGAAGTTTGTGATCTGGATTACTTTGTCCATTGTGTGTTTAGACAATCGATCACTCCACCAACCCAACAAAAATACTTTTGTACTGAAACATTTATCACAATAAAAGTGTGACTGAGACTGAAGTGTGGCTGGCCATGTGTCTGGCACGCTGTAGGTGGGGGGGAAATCATACACACCAAAACAAACATCGAAGCATTACATTCACAGAAGAGGTTTCAGCTTGACCCCTACAATGTTGCCAAAATGCATCTTGGCAATTGTCCTGCAATGACAGGATTTGCTGGGAGAAGAAGAAGGATGGGAATGGGGGATATAGATAGGTTAGTGGAGTCAGCCCTGGATTTATGTCTGTAACTGAGCCATTTATGTGGAGACAGTTGCCCCTTTTCTTCGGGGGGGAGTTGTTTGTTTGCCATAGAGGCTGCTGTGCAAATATTAGCTATCCCGGTGCACCTGCTGCCATTGTCGGATCCTCCCCCTCCTTCTTGGTTCCCAACCTCGTATCGCAATACACTTCATTTGTCAAGCACACAAAGGGAGACAGACACACAATGGAGGAACATTTTAGCATTGCTTTGGCCCTGCAAAGGTGCCGTGACATGGGGTAAAGAGTGATATGACCCCCCCCATCCCCCAGGGCTGGTGCTGCACTCCTTTAATTTGGGGCAACAATTGTGATACCAAAGGATTGGTCATCTACAGGCCACAATGTTCACGCCAAGCTGACTGCTGCTGGGCAACCCCACAACCCTCATCTACATATGTTTTTATTGTTTACGGAAGACACACCAGATTCAGAGTCATGGTAGATGGCTGAATGTATTTATGTTGATGGAAGGACTAATTTTATTGTCGCCTTATCTAAAGAGTTTTGTGTTCACCCTAGATCAACTTTAAATCCCGTTAATTTCCCCTTTCCTCATCAATATTTATTGTTCCCTGTTGGATACACTATGCTGGCTTTGTGTTGCTGGAATACTCTGCCTGCTTTCAAACAGTTTTTTCCATATTAGCCTAATTTGAGTTTGAATGAACTAAATCGATGTCAAGTAAATGAATATGGAAAGAAATCATTACTAAACTATTGACAATGTTTCAAGCAACTGTATAAATTAAGACATACACCTTTTGTTCGGTCTTATTTATTTTCTCTTCAGTATTTTTATTTGTGCATAGTGTTATATTTCCTTTTACGAATTCCACTTAATTGGAAATAAAATTAAGTTGAAGGTCTCTGCCTGACAAAAAGAGCATTCATTTATGTAATTTGGTTCAACATTTTACTTGGTCACCTTGGAGAATCAACACACCATTCATTTGTTTTGATTTAAATTTATTGGCCTTATAAAGCCAAACAAAAAAACAGCAATATTTTGGCCTGACTTTCAGAAGTTTGCAGTCAACCCTTGACCATTTTTTGTTTTCGAGTTTTAGATCTCCAAAACTTGTTGGAAAGCTTTTATGGAACATCCTGTCTCTATTGTGATTGGCTTCATATGTGTGGGAGAGGCTAAAAAAAACACACTGACACATACAGACACACAAAACAATATTTGTCTATTCGTCCGTGTGTGTGTGTGTGTGCGTGTGATGCTGACTCATTGTGTCTCATGAAATAGGCCACATCATTTCCTCTCTTCTGCTTTATCCCATTCTTTGCCTCCTACAACATCCCTCTCCCCAGGGCAATAACACATGAACAATATATACTGGGGAGTTAAAGCAATTTAACAATTTCATTGTCAGATTATGTAGTTTTTGATAATACTTCTTATCCAAAACAGACAATTCAACTATACTTTGATGTTACAGTCAATATTTGGTTGGATTTGCTGCAGTTTGCGAATTAATGAAAAAAGCTGAATGTTATTAAACAACAATAATAACATCATGGCTTTTTTGTTTCCCTTGCTCAGTCTCGGAATTAGAAAGTTGCATTAGGAAGTTAAAATACAATAATTTATAATATAAACACTCCTTTGTCATTGTGCATCGCATTTACTGAGCATCATAATCACTGCTCCTGCTGGATGCATCTAGAGTATATCCTCATGGCCAAATAATGGGGCTTAGACAACTGCGTGAAAGCAAGATTTATTTACGTGTTGGACACCATGTAGAGAATCGTATTGAAATACACTACCAGTCAAAAGTTTGGACACACTTTCCTATTCATTTGAATGGGACAGTGTGTCCAGACTTTTGACTGTTAGTGTATTTTGATGGATGATGAGTGTGAATGATCATTTTTATATTTTACATTTTTTTTTTCATTCATTCATCTTCAACCGCTTATCCGTTTCCAGGTTGTGGGGGTTCATTTTACTTTTTCGCAGAAAAAATAATGATATGATTTTTGCTGAGGTTGGTAACAAAAAAGCCCTTGATTAATTGTTAAACTCTAAGAGCAGTAGCTTTTCAGTGCAGACATCGTGACTGATTTGAAAAAACTGTTGTCTAATCCTGTATTACTGAATTATTGTTTTGATTGTATACACAAACAATACATTCACCAACCCCATGGGTTTGTACCTTAATTGGCAATCTGGAACTGTGTGACAGCCAGAGTCAATTTAAGGATTTTTAACTACTTGAGGGACCCAAGACAGACACATTTATAGCGTTGGTACAGTTAAGCTTCTGATAGTTCCAGATTATGTGTGCAGCGTATTGCTGCGGCTTGCAACACATTGCCTGAAGCTAACCCTGATACACTTTTGTCAAACAAGGGAAAAAATACTAACAGGAAGGAAGTAGTCCAATTAATTGGCCATAGATATGCAGCAACATGAAACAATCAATGGGGAGCAAATAGCTTTAACTTTGTTTCTAATGTAATATAAACTTTAATTAATAAAGTGTGTGATGAAGTGGAGGCTTATCAAACAAGCCCTGTGTCCGTTAAAGGCCCTAAACCCTCACAAGGCAGCCTTATTAAACCCAGTTTCAAAATGTGTTTATGAGCCCCATAGAGAAAAACAAGGAGAATTGCCGAAACATGAAGAAAAGGAAATGAGTCAGTGTAATTAGTGAAAATTAAGAGCTTTTAATCCAAGACGAGGGGTGGTAGGGAAGAGAGGTAGGAAGGGAGAGGGAGTTAGGAGGGGGGAGAGTTTTGGCATGGTGAGAGGGGTGGGAGGCACTGTGGAACTACAGTACCGCTCAGCTTACCTTTGTTTGCCCCTGAGGAAATGAGCACGGACCCAAAAGCACACACCTAATAAAGATACTCATAATAAAATATGGTTATTTTTGTAAAGGGCTTTCAAAGCACGGCCTCCTTCACCTACAGGACCTGTTCAAAAAAATAAAAAAAGAGTTTTGTATTTTTTTGCTCGTGTTGATCCAAATTCAGTTTCATTTGTGGACAGGAAGTGATTTGATATCATCAGCTCCTCAGTCACTGGATTTTAGGAATAATAACGTTACTTTTCATTAGCTGCTATGAGTAATAATTTCTGTTCTGTACAGATAAAAATAATCAGCTGACCTCTTCAGGGTCTTATTTCCTATATTATTTAATGGAGTAGAGACTCTAAAGCACTCTAAAACACCTTTATCTCAGCATAGGCTTTCTCAGACTTTATATTATCAACAAAAATGTTATTTTCAGGTCCATCTGAGGGTGGCATTTCTTTGCTCCATTTCATGACACATATCAAGACAACTTCCACTGACAGTTTCTGCTTCGCTAGCCCTGACCTTCTAAAATGAATCCAGATGTTTCAAGTGATGGACAGAAGAAGTGAGGACTGAGGGAGCAGTCATGTTTCGGAGACAGGGTGATAGTATTACATTTGAAGGAAAAGAACAATCATCTTCCCTGCAGGATTTGCAATGCTATAGAGGAGAAAAATAATAAAGACCATTGTTTCAATGAGTTCTACATTACATATATGTGCTCTTTGTGTTCATTGTCCTGCCAGTCAATGAGGCCAAACAGTCATCTGAGAATTACATTTAAGCATTTGAGGTTTAAATGTAGCAAAGCAGTTTTCACACCCAAGTGGAAGATGTTAATAATTCCTGACTCCCTATTGTTTACAACAGGGCTATGAGCCAGTTTAGATTCCCTTTCTTAATGCCAGGAGCCGTGCAGGTGATTGTTCTTGCCTATGAGTTCATCTAGCTTTTCCCTGCCGGTGAGTCTCTCTGGCACAAAGCAATTCTCAATGGATGCTGTAAGTTCTTGTGTGGCCCATGGATTTGTTTTCTTAGAGAAATTACAAGTCTATAAGCAAGCCATTTATTTTCAGATTTCACTGTTGAACGTTTTTACTCAGATCTTAATCAGAGTAAAAATGTTCAACAGTAAGTACCCCAGTTGTGGGATCTGCAAAAGGATCACATGATTTTTTTATCTTCATCATCCATACATCAACCAAAGAGCTTCCTTCCCTGAATAAATTTTTTTTAAAAAGTACCCGCATCCTCCTTTTATGTGCATTTCATTCAGACATACAACAGCAGACAGATGGTAAACATGGAGCTGACTGCTGACAATTATTTGATCCATTATCTTAGAAAGCAAAGCCAGCACATATTCCAGTTGAATTCCTGCCCACACTTTGGAGTGAAGAGTGTTTTGATTGTCATGTTATGATTGTTCTGCCCTTTAAGCAACTGACAACACACAGCAGGATCAGTGTGTTTGTTTAGAATTAATATATTTCATAGTGACACAGAGAGACAGAGGGAGAAAGAGAGGAACTAATACAGTGGTCCCCAACCACTGGGCCATGGACCGGTACCGGTTCGTGGGGCAGCTGTTCCCAGGCCACACAAAAAGACTGAATAAAAAAATATTTTATTTTGAAAGATATGTCATTTTGAAAAACATTATCAGATACATCTGTCTGTGCCTCTGGACACATGTCAAGATGCTTGTCTCGGTCACGTGATACCGTACGTCAAAAATTAAGCCCATAAGCTAGCAAAAATGAGTAAAAAAACTCATTGGAGAGCTTCTTTGGAAAAGGGAAAAGGCCTAATGAGTGGACAGTAAAAGAAGAGCCTACAGTTTCCAAGAAAAAGAAAGCTGCATTTAAAAGACAATATCAGGAGTCCTACTTAAAATGCAAATTACCACCACAGATGATTCTCACGCACTGAGCTCGCTCTGCATAATATGTGGCAACATGCTAGCAAATGAGGCAATGATTCACTTTCTTTCTATTTATTTCTATGCTGGGCTTTGAAAATATAATTTTACATGATACCGGTCCGTGGTGCAAAAAGTTTTGGGACAACTGGACTAATAGACTTGCAATTAGGCATGTGTGTACAATATTGCCATTTTTCCAAATGCTTTTGGAAATGGTGATGAAATTTCATTGGCATGTCTTGTGGACATTTTCTGGACATTTGAACGGTCATTGAACTGATTTAGTGATATTCGTGTGTGGAAAATGCCAAATTTATGCAGGTGTTCAATTAAATCATTTTTAGAAAATTAAAATGAAATTCTACTTCCAAAATCATTTTAATGTACAGTTGAGTATTGGGAATTCCTGAATCACACATTTTTTTTTATTTACAGACACTCCCACTGAATACGAATTAAATACATTTTAGCAAAGAAAGGATGAATGTCATGTCTGTTGTTTTGTGAGTTTGAGACACACTGCATGCAACAGGGTCCGTTGTTAGTGTGACTTTATAAGTGACAGGGATGGTGGTTCATGTAATGTATCCACTCCCTTCCACTGTGGACTCTGGGGGAAATGAAGTCAGTATGGGCTTCCTCTGCTGCTTATAAAACTGTGCAGTCCCATAAGGCAAGAGCTCATGAATGGCCAATGGGAATACTCTGTGAGCTTCCAGCTCTGATAAGAAGACAGCTACCTACAACAGAGTTAGGGGATGAACAGAGAAGTGGAAGTTGAGAGGCAGTGTGGAGGAGTGGAAGGGAACATTACCACAAATTAGGGGATTATTTGAAGAAAGAAAATTATTCCATTAAGTGCTGTGCTTTGTTTTAAAGTAGCTGTGGCTTAAAAAATGAGGACAGGATCTATGATGATGCTCTCATCATCATGCACATAAACCAGACTTCCTTTGAGAATATCCACACAGAAACACACACATGCATGTACAGGAAAACAGTATAACCCTAAGAGGATATGGAATCCACTCATCCTCCATCTGATGAAATTGGTAGGCAGAAAGGTGCTCTGTCCTTCAGTGGTGGCCTACTTTGAAAGTAAAATAGCAACTATTGGAAAAATAGAATGCCAATGCAGTACTTAATATGCGTACATATCAGGCTAGGGTAATGCTGTGGAGGCACACCTGAGAGGAATATGAAACTCCGGGCCAGGTGCTTGGTTCCCCAAGAGATTGGAGACTGGAGGGTTTGGAGAACAGAGGGACTGTTTGAAGTCCTGGAGGACGGTGCCGTGATTGTGGGTGGTATGGGGAAGTCATAAGCTTCAGAAACACATGCTGCCACCTGGTTGTCTGAAATAGGCTACCTGCAATTATCTGGACCTTGAAATGGTTGTGCGGCTTGGAGGAGGCGCAGATTCATTTTCTGTGTGTATGTTTCTTGTTAAATGCTCTTATTTGAGGATTTCATGAAAGATGTACATATCTGAGATTGAACACGTAGAGAATTGGTAGTTCTCCCTTGACTCATCAAAACAGAGGCTCTCAGATGTTTTTGCTTACAATTTCATTTCTTTTTCAGTGTCTTTTTTTTGTGACAATGACAGATGTTACAATACCGAAAATAATGTAGTCAGTACCAATGTTTAGGAAACTTGGCAATTCTCTGTACAAAAATTAAATCCCAGAGCAAATACATAAACAAGAGAGGCTGCTGCCCACACACACACACACACACACACATTTATACACACTTCAGTATTATCAGTGCAAACATTAATAAGATTTGACAAAAAAGGTGACAGACCCAATATTTATTAAAAAATTAACATTGTATTTTGACAAATTAAGTGGTAATGACTGTGGCCGAAACAGCATGATGGTTAGCCCCTGTTAACATTGTGTGTGCAGTGTTAATGCACCAGACACCAGCTTTATTAACAAACAAAGATTTCAGGACATTTTTTTGATGCAAAGTCGACAACTGAAACTCATATACCCTGAATTCTGTGTCCAGATCTTTAAGTCTGAATTCATAACTTTAATGGTTTTACTTTTTTAAATTAAAATCCTCAGTGGCACCATTTGCATACTAGCTTTTGGCTGTTTATAACCTGTCCCTGTTGCTGGCAGTTAGAATGCACGAACACAATTCAAACACACAGTCAAAAAAGATTAAAGGAATTAAATTAAACTGGCTGTCTGAGTCAAAGGTACAAATGGCAGAAAATTGAAGCTTTCCCTTCTACATTTTTTATCTTTTTTTTGGAGGGAGGGGGGGCAGAATTTCCCTTGTGAATGTTGATTACTTTGGTCTTGTTTAGTTTTTTTTTCCTTTGACAAACACAGTGCAGGGGTGGTCCCCCCTGTTTCTTTGTGCATGTTGCAGACAGCCCTACCTCTTCAGAAAGTGCTGTCATATGTAACAGCTCCTGAGTTCAAAAAGATGAGGCAAAAGGGAAGCCTGTCTGTCAGAATGAGGAGGAAAACCATCCCCTATCTATTCAGTATACATCATGTTTTCTGTACAAATAGGTTCACGAAAACTAGAGGGTGTATGTGCCAGGTAATTGTGGCCATCCGTATATGAACAGACAATTTTTACATTACACTGGTTAATGGTGGGTGACAGGAGACTACTGTATATCATTTTCCCCTTTCCTCCTCCTCTTCTGGTAGTAAAGCTTATCCTGTGCTTTAGGATCTGTGAATCCCCCATCCTATCTGGTCCCAGGACTGCCTCATGGATCAGTGTGAATCAAGTGAACACATGGTACGAAAGGGAAAAAGAGGA
Source organism: Remorina albescens (assembly GCA_034769265.1). Taxonomy (NCBI): domain Eukaryota; kingdom Metazoa; phylum Chordata; class Actinopteri; order Carangiformes; family Echeneidae; genus Remorina; species Remorina albescens. The sequence continues at coordinate 10,340,470 of CM068475.1, read as the reverse complement.
AAGAACAAGTACTTAATCGTCGTACACTTTCTCTTCACATGAACACGGAACATTTTTAAAGACATTTATCGTTTTTTGTTTTTTTCGCCTGATCTTAGAAATATTTCAAAAGTCATGTTTCTTTTCCACAATAACTTTCAAATGAAAACGTCAAAGCACCGCTCAAGCCAACTGGCATTGGGAAACGTTGTAAGCATAGTTGCTGTTGATTCACTTGGACACATTTCTCAGGTGGAAAACATCAGTTCAGGGGTTGGTGCTCAAGAGAATGGCAGCAATAACCATTTAGAGCAACAAATTGCTTGAGTGATGTACATACAGGTCAGAGCGCTGTGAACTCTGCCTTTCATGCCGTAATGAGAGTATTTTAGATTGTGCAGCTTCACAAGGGCATGTCAGATGTAGAAATATAATTTGTTTCGATATAGCAGGTTTTAGTGTTGTACTGTTCAGTGCAGTAAGATGTATGTACCTTATTAAACAGGGATGAGCCAGTGTTAGAAAGTTTGATTATGACCTCTGGAATACTTCCAAAATATTGGGTCAAAATGCTCCAGTGTGTTTTGCTGTGTATACTAAATCAAGCATTTCAAAGAAACCATGACATAAACAGATTGTGGCTATTGAATGGTATCATGTGTATGCCCACATTTCATGCATTTCAAGCATAGTGTGTCTTCTAAAGCAGCTGGCGACATGCCATTAGGATTTTTTTATTTTTTTTTTTGTGGTATGATATGTCTGGGCAGGATTCAGCAATTTTTTAACATGTGTGCACTTGTGTGCTTCATATGTCAGACGCAAATGGCAACATCTATAAAATCCACCTGACAACTGTCACTTGGCTGTAGATAAACATCTGGTGCTAGCACAGCCTTTGTTTATAATAGTTTGGAGAGTGGAACACTTTGAGAATTCACATTGATTTTCTGCTTTCTTTCAGGTAGACATTGCTATTTATGTATGTGTCTCGTGATGCGCCATCCTTGTGGGCCTTATGGGGTACAACACTCCACAAGTGACCCAACAAAGAAACAATAAAGCATTTCTAAAACAAAAGCCTTGCTGGAAGGAGGTTACTACAAGGAGACAGGACAGGGAAAACACAAATACAATGGAGACACATGGCTTCACTACAGTATTCTTATGCAAACATTGTAGAGGTTGTCTATCAGAGACGGAATCGGGCCATGGAGTTTGTTTTCACCACATGCCCTCACACAATCGTTATGAATCCTCAGCCGCCTAATGGTAGCTATTTTGACTTTCTAATCTGGACATCGCTGGGCTCACATTTCATCTTACATTTCACTTTAAGTACAATTACCATTTTTTGACATTTATTTGTGCCTCATGAGTAGATTTACCAGAGAGTCACTCTTGGTTTGATGTGTTACTTAGAAAGCATCCCCACTGCTTTCTCAAGTTTACTGTGGGTATCTACACTGATCACATTGCTGCCAATAAAGGGTAGCAGAATGTTACAGCACCTTCTTTTCCCCCACTGCATTAAGGTTATGGCTCTGTAGCACAGGGACTAAAAAAGTTTCCCCTCAACAACACAACTGCTTTTGATCTCAGCCATTGCCAATCTCTCTTAATTGTTTGCAATTAAGTAACAAAGTAAAAAAGGGTTTCTAGGCCAAAAAAATAAATACATAAAAAATAAAAGAACTGAAAAACAGTTTTTATTTATTATAGGTGGCCAGCTGCTGTGCCATTATTTCAGCTGATAATGTGTTGTAGGTTGAGGGTAGTAACAACCAAAAGTCTAGGTCAGCAGTATGGCCTTTTATTAGACTCCTGCAGTTACTCTCAGGCTTCACTTTACAAGGGAAACTTTGCTAAGTGACTTACTCAGTGCCTCAGCATCCTGTTTACTGCCAACAGGTTAATAAAAAATTCCATCCAAGTCATCCCGACAGCAGGGCTGCAGCAGGGCTCATAAACACGTCATAATCAGTCCACTAAGTGGTGGGTTGCACTTAAATGATGTTTAATAATAATGTGCCCCAAACACCATGGATACCCCTAATTCCACTGAAGCACAAGTCTAGAATCCAATTACAGTGTTCCTGTTGGAAGCATCAGGCGTGCAATGTCAGAGACAAAAGCCTGTTTTACATACAAGGTTCTGACCTGTTACCTTCTTTTACAGCGCAGAGCAAGTCTCTCATTAGCGCTCATTAAGCCTAACTAACCTGTTTTTACTCTCTCTGACTAAACAAGTGATAATTTTAATCAAGACAGGCTTTGGTTTTGCAAGCTACACTCAAGAAAGCTAAATTTAACAAAATCACAGGTTGTAAATTCACAAAGAATAACATTTCAGTTGCACGACAGAGGTGTTGGAATGTATTCACAATGCTGCTTTTCTTTTCTTTGTGCTCATTCATCAAGGGCAGCCCACTGTTCCGTGCTAGATCTTGGAAGTTGTTGTTTTTTTTGTTTTTTTTTGGTGTTAACAGCACCATTATGTCCTTTACATCTCTCGCTATATATCCGTGGGTGGCAAAATTGAGGTATTTTGTAGTGAAGCAGTTATTTGATAGAAAGTGGCGTCTATGTAGTAGAAAGTCTCTGTATGTGAGTGAGTAGGTTCTGAAGCAGCCTTTCAGGGTGATAAGAGTAGCACTGTTAAATCCACCTTTTTTTTTTCTTTTTTTTTTTCTCCTTTTTCAGTCTCATTACTAAACTCTCTGGAATGGAATATATTTAATTTGTAGTACCTGACCCCATGGATGCTGGTCACAGTGCAGTATTTGCAATAAAGAGGTTCTCGGGTGTTATTGGAATGATAAAAAAAAAATGCATGTATGTTTATAAAAAAAAGAGTGATCAAAACTAAACTAAAGCATAAGATAGTCATTGTAAACATCAAGGCAGGTGAGGTGGAGAGCAGCAACTCTGGTTTTGGGATTTAAATGCAGTTCACGACTGAGTGCCTCTCTTTACGCTCATATTCTCCTTGCCTCGCTTTTAACTCCATCCCCAGGTGCTGCATAGTGCATCTTTAATCAGGGCATGTCTGCTTTGACACCTTCATGTCGCCAGAACATGCTTCTCTGCAGCTGTGTGAGGAATAGTTATCAGGAGGTGACACAACAGAAGCTGTTACAGCCTCAATCACATTGTGGGACCAATCCCAGCTTTTTATTCTGCGTGTGCATTTGTGTATATTTGTACGTGTGAAGGGGTGGAAGGGTCAATTCATGCATTTTAGTGGCAGGCATAGCACCAGCTGTCTTTTATGAGATTGGGGACTTACAACCATACTGTATATCTGTCCCCATGATTGCCAAGGATAAACCTATTGCTGTTAACAAGCGTGAAGTCAAGCTGCCAGAAAGAGAAAAAGTCATTTGCCCCTCCTCTTGTCCTCATCTCTCAGCAAACCTTGACATTTTCCAGCACAGAAATGAGAAGTATTTCTTAAGCCCTTTCATGCCTCAGTAGACAAACTGGATCAACCTATCGGTTAACCTTCACAAGAAGAAGAGATAATACTTGAGCGAATTTCTTAAAAATAAAACATAAGCATGGTTGTCTTTTTGTTATTTGACAGCCTTTCATGCGTCACCTTTTTTAGCTGTTTGCTCAGACACACCTGCATATTTATTGTTTGTAAAATGTTGGTTACATAGAGTAACAAGGAAATACTTCAAATAAATGTATTATTTTTGCCATAAGCATCTTAATCATTAATTTACTATTTTGTCTATCCACTGCTGGGGATAGCCTACAGTACCTGAAGGCCCATGAGCCTTTATATTTTAGTCAAACTACACATGTGAATGTTTGATCCATTTCATTGAGGCCTGAAGAAGCCCAGAAGTAATCAAAAAATTATTCAAAATCAAAATTTAACTGATTTAATGAAAATGATACTAAAAGACTTCTGACAGAAATCTAATTAAATGTTTTTGGTTTTTTTACCATTATGTTTTCATCCTGAAATAATGAATGAGCAGTCAAAAACAGCATGGACTCGGCTACCCATGAAAGGTTAAAGAGTAAATGTCATTCAAGTCAAACACACGATGTAATTGAAAATTTAGTAAAACTTTTATTATTTATTTTTCCTTATTTGTATATTTCAAAATACATATAGCATATGTTTCTACTATATCATGGTAACGGCTGTTTATGAATTTTTCAAAGGCCTTTCTGACAGATGACAGATAACTTCTTTTTCTGCTTCTGCTTCCAGTCTTTCAGAGCTAAACCAGGCTTAGCATGTCCTACACCCGTGTCTCTGGGAAGGTAGAAGGCTGAAAAACAGATATCGATATTTTCATGTAACTCTCACCGACACGGCCCATATTTTGCAATATCTTCTTTAAAGGTAACCAGTAATACAGGTGCCAACCTTAAGCCTCTTTCACGTTACTCTGTAGTCCCACTCTGGACTTGGTCCCCACGTAGCCTGGTGCTAGGAGAGGTAATAGAGACCGCAGGGACATCAGTAATCCTGCCAGCTGTCCAAGGAACAGCTTCAGCTTCAAATCTCTGTTCTTCATCCCCCTCACAGTGACAAGAGTGCAGCTTTTTTGCGTTGTCTCCTGAATGCTTAAAGTGGACAGCATGCCGGGGTCTTAACGGACGCCAAGGGCAACCATTTGGACCATCACCTCGTGCCTTCCCACCAGCGCTCGAGCGCATTGGGTCACAACGAGCTGCCTTGGCACGAACCAGAGGATGGTTTCCTAGAACTGATTGGCTGTCAGGCTCAATCCATTCACTGCCCCCAGGAGCGTGTCTCCATGACCAATTTAGGAAGCAGAGTCAGAGCCTTCCCACACTCCCTGCTTCTGAAGAACAGAACAACAGTCATGTGAAGATGTGGGCAGATTAAACATACCTGCTAAGAGACTGTACCAATCCCCGTATCATTGACAGTGCTCAGAGTTATTGATTGATTAATTTTCTTTTTCAGCGGTGTTGAGTTTTCTCATAAATGTCTGTTTTCACAGTCTGTTTTGAAGCAATTTGTTCTTTGTTAGTGTAAAGGAACATTTGTGACCTGGGAGTGTCTCTTTTCATAAATAAAAGTCCTGAGTGAACACTGTGAAAATATTGGCTGTGCTAAAGTCTGGAAATAGTTCCAGTCGGAATTAGTAAATACAAGCAACACTACATTCCCTGATGATAGATATTTATTTTGTTCTTGAAGTGACCCACAAAGAGATTTTTTATTACAGCCATAAACTTAAGCATGGATTATCATGACACCCTGGACAATACAGCACTGATTTCCTCATTAGATAGAAACTTAGTATTTCCATAGGATGAATCGTTTGTAGGAGACCTTACCCTGCTTCTCTTGGAATAGAAACAGGGAAGTGGGTCACTGAGGGAGATCTGTGTTGTCTCAATTAGAAGAGGAGGCGTTTTTCTCACTGGGCCCTGCTCCAGGCCCAGCTGTGTACCTTCCTCTGTGGGCTGAGCCTCTCCCTGCATACTGAAAGCATTACTGGCCACAGGTCAGAGTTTCTGCAGGAGTCATACTGCTCTCCACACACAACTTTTATTTAGAGATCTTGGATAACCCAAACCAGATGGTTTTGTTGGGAGGACAGAAAACTAGTCAGCTCAGAACCTCACATCATGCCCAGATGAATGAGTGCCAACATATTTTTTGTCTGAGTTTGCTTCAACACACATGAGTGAGCATGAATTCATACTCATGACACATCCTTCCCATCAGCATTATCATCGTTATCAGCCATTTCCACCTCTCCATCATCATTAGGCATGATGATGATTCTAGGGTTGAGAGTTTCACCTTGATCCCCAACTGAAGCTCCGTTTAACTTGTTTACCTTGAGCTGAGAAGTATTTCTAAAAACAGCTTCAGTAACACAAAAACCTAAGGTTATTACCATTAGGTTTATATATATATATATATATATGTGTGTATATATATGAGAGGTCTGTATGTATGTAACATAAAGGACTTCTGTGGAATAGGTATTTCTGTGGGTGAGGCATTTGTGGAGCCAGTGATTCTTCCACAGAATCCATCTCCTTTAGACAGGCTGGCAGTTCTCTAGCAGCTCAATCCTCAGTGCGAGTCCCTGAGATGGAGGACAGGGCACATGTTTGCAGGCAGATTGCATGTTTGAGGGAATAAATTGCCTCGTAGAGGACCAGACTCCACATAGTCTGATCCACTCTGTGTTCCTTTGCCTTTAAATTTGTTTGTTGAAGACCTGTCATCTACAGTTTCTTTTATATCTTTTCAAGGCCCACTCATCTATGGTATCTGTGGTGGTGGGGCTCAGCCGGATGGTCTGTGTCCGGAAGTGAACATGTGGTAGTGTTTAGCTTTGTAATGCCCTGGGTTTTATGGACGTCTTCAGGGAGATATTGCATGGAAAGCTACCAGGATAGTGATGCTGGGCCAGACTGAATGTCCAAGTGTTGGAGAAATCTTTTTATCACAGAGCCTCCCAAGGGTATACCTCAGTCCAACCCAGCAGAGAAGGCTTAACATGGTTGCCAAGTCATCTTTAATAAGCCAAATCTGTTTTTGCTCAAATATTCATGTATTTTTTTCAATGGGACCACTATGAATTTGGTGACTCCTTTTGGCACAGAGGAGGCTTTAACTCCCCCTCAGTTAATGGAATGTGTAACAGTCCGAGTCACCAGAGACTTGTCCTCATGTGTTTATGTTGGCTCCAATGAATCTATCTGCTGTTTTGTTAAAACATGATTTTGAAACAATTCCTTGACATGCCTCTCAACTCTCTCATCACTCTTGAGAGATAATGTATCACAAAAATTCTTTGTGACATACTATTCATTTTTAAATTTTCTATTCTTAAGCTTGCATGGCAAATGATAATAAAATCAAATCATTTCATGTAGACCATCTGGTCCATGACTTTGGGCTGTTCACATATCGGCAGCTTTTTTTTTTTTTTTTGCAATTTTGTATATTGAGTTTGCCTGGATAAGACCTACTGCCATAGTCCTGATCTTATTCCACTCCATTTACCAATTAACAAATGATTGTTCCACTGGTATTAACTTTTAATTAAGATGTATTACAAGTGATGTATTCATCTGACAACCTGCCAGAGAAATACATGTTGTATTTGAATTAAATTTGAATTTAAGAAACCAGAAAAAAAAACAAAAAACCCTCATGCATTGCACCCATCACGAATGGCCCTGTGTGGTTACTAGGAAGATTTCACTGACAAATAAAATATTGCCCAAGATGGATGCCATTGTTGTCAGTGTATTACATTTTAGCCACGGGCTACTCACAAATTTAAAAATTGGCAATGATTTGGATCAGCTGTTGAGCTGTCATTGTTAAACAGGTTAAGCTTCATTGGCCGAAGAAAATAAATGGACGTATACTTATTAAATAAAACAAAAACAAAACACAAGACACAAAACTTCATCAACATTTGAACTTGGCTGTAGTCTGATGCCATGTAGAGAATGTAATTCATGACATCTAACTGGCGACTCTTATGTTTTGTAGACATTACAAAACTTGCTATAATATTGTGATGAGCCATCTGGTTGAAATCTGCCACCTGTAATCATCTTTGCCACATACCTGCAGATTCGACTCCAGTGATATTGTGAAGGTGTGCGAGCCCTCTAGGGCCCATCAGTCAACACGCAGTGCTCAGAGGGAACATGTGACATGTGGCATGATTGAGTCAGTCAGCGAAAACTGTTGAAAAAATAAGCCAAATGATGGCAGTGCTCAGCAGGAGAACTTGGAGCTGTATAAGACGTATCAGAAAAGGGAATGTGCCTGTTTCAGATTATTAAAGGCACTGTTTTTCTCTTTAATTTGAGATAGCATGAGGCCCTGAAGTAAAGGCGAAGACAGCGGAGGCAAAGACAAATGGGCCGAGAGCATCCTGCTGAGAGTGTAACACACCTAGGTGAGAGATTCAAGTGGTAGTAGACAAAAGAGAACGGAGGTTTAAGAGAACACTTTGGTACCAAAAGCAGCAGAATTTGCCTTCTCAGTTTAATTTGCCCTCTGTCTGTGGGCTATTCTCCAAGGGGGATCGTTGTTTCCTCATGTTTTATTTTTGCTGTCCAGGGCTCTGTGGATGTGGACGGCTCTCTTGTCATTGGATTTATTTATAAGGTGATAAATATGTATTTAGTGTCTGTCTTTTTGGTATCCATCCATCCATCCATCTTCTACCGCTTTTCCGTTTCTGAGTCGCGGGGTGCTGGAGCCAGTCCCAGCCAACGTTCCGGGCGAGGGGCAGGGTACACCCTGGACAGGCCGCCAGTCCATCACGGGGCCAACACACAAAGACAAACAACCACTCACACTCACATTCAGACCTACGGACAATTTAGAATCACCAGTTAACCTAAATATGATTACTTTGGATGGTGGGAGGAAACCAGAGTACCCGGAGGAAACCCACGCAGTCACGGGGAGAACATGCAAACTCCGCACAGAAAGGACCCAGGCCGGGAAACGAACATGCAACCTTCTTATTGTGGGGCAACAGCGCTAACCACTACGCCACCGTGCTTCTTTTTTGGTATACTTGGGTTAATTTGAATAAAACAGAAAATGCTGACCTTGGATCATGAAAGTACATATATTTTGCTAGCTTTGCAAAGGCGTCAAGTCTTTTCCTGAAAAATAAGTGAACACAAATCAAAAATGAATTTATTAGAAGACTGGTCAGAGACTGGAGACTGACGTAAAACACTATCCCATGAAAGTGGTAAAACAAACCAAAATCTCTGGGATTATCACAGAGAAACACTGATGTATCAACATTTTGCCAGATTTATGCTAAAACACCATCACATTATATTAATTGGTCTCTGTTAACAAAGACAAGAAAAAAGAAATCAAGCTCCACTGAGTATAAAGTCAAATCAGCTGTAAGCTTGTAAAGGAACGTGCTAAGATATTGTCAGAAAATCAAACAGTAATACTGTATGTAGGACTGGTGTATTTTTACACCCTTTTAGCACTGCTTAATACAATAAACAACAACATCCCCGATGTCATATGTTGACAGCAAGCGCTGGAGTTAGGCAGGTGCCTTCAGCATTGCTTCTTCTGGCTGCCCAGGAGATGTTGCCTCTTTGATTGTTTCTTCAAATATGCAAGCAAGCGCTATGGGAGCATATTGTTTGTTCTACATATCCTTGGAGACTCCCATTTTGGGCTTAAACAGAGCAGTTGTGATGATTAGCAACAAAGTGGGCTGCCTCTTTACAAGCTATTGGAAGGAGAGGGAAGGGTATGAGCAATCTTTTTTTCTCTTTTTGTTTCTCCTTCCATTTTCTCACAATCAGTTTTCACTCCTCACTCTATCTCACTTATTCCTCCTCAGTGCCAGCTTAAACATGTGGCCCTTTGGTTTCATACACAGGCACCTGGGCTTGTTTTTAGACAAACTTAATGTTATTGAAATGTAAATGAAGAGTAATACATGCTGCCATGTGGCGCTTCCCCAGTGTGCAGACTTAATGATGTCTCGATTATGAAAATAAAGGTCTCTTCATTCTTGGACCAATTTGGTTATTGTGCTTAGTCACGTAACACAAACTTAATGCCACTTTAAGGGGTCGTGGGGGGTAACACAATTATCTCCTTGGCCCTTGAAAAGTGACGGACAGGGCCTAAGGGATGGAGCTGAGCTCATCTACCATCTACACACTGTCATTGTTAATGAAGTATTGGCACGCATACAAATACTGACAAACAAATGAGGGGGATGCTGTGGTGATGCTGCATCTGATGGTATTGCACATTATGTCATCATCACATTTCGAACACACAATGTTAAAACACACGTGCAAAGGTTTTATTAATATAAGTGTGGAAGCATTAGTGGAAGTATTTAGCTCATTTTGTCAATGTGGCATGTGAAAAAACATGTTTTTCCTATTCAAGGCTTATCTATTCAGTACATCTTATACAAGGTGGTGGATATCAGTCCTTTTTATGTTGTGACACACTGTATTCAGTGTGTTTTCCAACTATTGTCAAAATTACAGGATGCATCACTAGCTGGTTAGAGAAATAACCTACCAGTTATTTCAGCAGAAGTAGCCCAACTAATCGTTTTTTTGTTTTTGTTTTTGTTTTTTTTTACTTTTATTAAAAGTGATAAGGAAGCAAAATATTGTTTACTGATATGGAAGCTATGGTTTTAATTGGTTTATGCCATCTGTTGCCATCTTAGCCATGTTGGCCTGTCAGCCTGTTTTAATATGCATAAATGCATTTGCATCCCAAAGTAATTAAATTATTTATTTCACTTTGTTGTTCGAATTTTTTTTTAAGTGCTGAAAAGATTCAGTGCAGCATTCGGATTGAATATCATCGTTTATAGTGTCGTTATTCCGCATATAATTTCGAAACTGTCAACACTGTAATTGTGAAAATATTGCTCTTCTCCTGCAGTGAAAAAAGACATGAAAGATGAGACTGACGACAGAATGTCACAGTTCAAGAAAAAGGCGAAGGAGCTTCGGATCTTGGACGCTAAGACAGCGCAGAATCTTTGTAAGTATTCACAGTTCTCACATCTCTTACCAGCATGAACAGATCAACAGGACTATTTCTGAATAGTGTGTTGGTAGATTTATGCTTAGCTCTTTCGCAAAATGCTTTCTTGGCATTAGAACTTGGTATTAGGATGACACACTAAAGCATGCACATGTTCAAAATGTTAAGGGGTCTAAACAGACTAAAATGTGTTGTTGGAAAGTTTTTTTTTTTTTTTTCGGGCCTCGGTCAGGTCAAATGCAAATGCTCCAAAAAATCCCTCAACCATGGAATTTCTAATACTAATAGGTCAGCTGTTGCACCTTTTTATTTCCAAGTGCATCCCCTTGATCCTAAAGCTATAAAATGTGTATGAATTCAAAACACAAAAACAGAGTTACTGCTTATTGTATTGTGTTTATTTTGTGGGTAAAGCATTTCTTGTAGTTTTCCCCAACGCCTTGGGATTTTATCTGCAGCCTCAAAATCCCTTACCACAGTGAGACAATGGATGATGACACCTCATGAAATATGCATGGCAGATTACAGGTCATCCTCCTTGCAACCCCCTCCCGACCCCCTGTTTATCCATGTCTTTCATACCCCTCTCTTTCTAGGACAAGGATAGAGGCATGCAGAAACTTACTGTAGACTTGAATGAGTGTGTGTGTGTGTGTGTGTATATATATATATATATACATATATATATATATATATACACACACACACACCCCCAACCATTTGTGCCTCACAACCAATCCCCTTCCTGTTCGCTGGTTACATCTTCTATGAAAAGTTAGATGAATGAGTTCTTCGGGCAAAATAATTGGGTTTCATCTCAGGAAGGGACATGTGGTATGAACATAAGGATGACACACAGAGGCGCCTTTGTGTGTGTGTGTGTGTGTGTGTGTGTGTGTGTCTTTTTAAATGCGGGCATTTGTGCACATTTGCTAATGCCAGTTTGTACATGACATTGCACTTGTGTTGAGGCTGTGACAGTGTTGATAGGTGTCACTGTCATCTTTGATTACAGCCCGAACAGATGGCCTTTTAATTTAACAGGAAGAAAATGTATATGTAGAATGTCTCGCTTCCCAAAAAGCTTCAGGTGGGAGGCACGTGGTTGTATACAGCCCCCTACTCCAAGTTGCCTTGATACTTGCTACAGAAACGTATATAATATTCACTGCCTGCCCCAGAACCCTCTAAACCTCTGTTGGACGTTAAGTGACTGGAAGGAATTAAATTAATAATAGTGATATCAGCTACACAATTATATCAATATACCAGAATACTGTGTACACCACTACCTGATGAATGGCATCGACATACCCACTTATCTGTCTTTCTGTCTAAAACCCCAGTTCCAATTTTTACAATTAGCTGCAAATGAACATCTAACTTGTGGCTAAGACCTGAATAAAGAGAACTACACTTGTCGATGCAAGATAAGATATGAGCACTGGCTGCTTTTTGGTGGGAATAAAAGAAAACCTGTGACTATGATCCTTCACTGAGAATGACTGCATGAATTGCTAGAAACAAACATTAGACCAAAATTGTAGGTAGTTTTCTTATCATTAGTGGACAACTATTACATTTGATGTGAAATGACCCTGAATAGCCCAGCAGACTGAGTATTATGACCAGATTTGAAGTCATTAAGCTGATGAAATTCTGACTTCTAGCACTTTAAATCTGCAGCAAAATGTTATGATTCAGGTTGAATTGCCTGATCCACATCGTGGAGAATCAAAGAGTTGGCTACAATGATGTGAGCCAAACCATATTTCAGCTGTTTAATTAAATTAGAGTGGCCTATTGTAGACTTCAGCATCATCATCAGCAATCAGGAAATCATTAGTAGCCCTGACTTTTGGTGCCACAATGGAAGCAGAAGGCAGACCAGGATTTTTCATATTTATTCTGTATAAACATAGCTTTTCCTACAGACTTTAATAAAAACAATCACTTTGATGCACTGTAGGCTTAAAATGTTTAAAAATTTAAAAATTTGGTCAGAAAACGATACTTCATAACAAGTTTGGCCAAAAAGTAAGCCTTGTGAAGGGAAACGTCACTTGATTTTGTAAGGTATTTAAAACTTAGTATGAGCCAGTGCTAACCGAGTTGGAAAGTAAACTTTCTCTAAGTTTATAGTCTAAGGGAAAATTAATCTGATAAAAACTATTTTGCATTATTTAAATTTAAACTGTGGTTGTTAAAAAATGAATATTAAAGTGAAGAAAACCTAAAAGGTCTGCATTATGTGTGCATGATATTGCAGAAATATTGATTAAATCAGACTGATTTTTAAAGGTCACACTAGTGGACAACTTTACTCCCAAATGAGTGTAAACAACAGTGTTATTTCAGATGAGTTGCATAGCCATCAAGCTCTAAAGTATTCCACTGATCCTTAATTTGACAGATGGATGGTGGCTAAGATGAATCCCAACATCCCACAACTATTGAACAAAGTAGCAACAGTCTAAAGGAATTGAAGGGCCTTTTTGGCCTTATTCACTTAATAAAGAATAAACAATGAGAAACTACAATCTTAGTTTGAGGATGATTGTAAGGCCCTACACAGGCCCTAGACGTCTGATTTGTCAGAATGCTGACCCAAAATGCAATTCAAGTGTAACGAGTAGAGCTTCAGTTGTTAGATTCATACATGGTTGATATATAGGACATATTGAACAGATAATAAGAAATGTAAAGCAAACAGGTATGGCATTTTTCATTCAGGATAATGTCATGCTACTGAGCAAAAACATACCTGAATGCAAATTACCAATATAATGTGATGATATATATATTATATATTGTTTATTTCAGTTCTGAGTTGCTGAGTCTGAGTCAACTATTGTTTTGAGCACATGAACAGCATCACCCCTCATCAGAAACAGTAGCAATGAAATGACACCAAGCGTGTTGTAAGTGTACGTAAATGTAATAGATGGGTTTAAAAGGAATGCATTACCTCCCCTTTTGTTGCATGTTAAATGCAGACATCAGGTCCCTCTGCTGCAGCAGTAAAGCAGCTGTTGAGGTACTCTCCTCCAACTCATTACCAAGCTTCCACCTGTGACTTCCACCTGGATATACCATCAGCTCCAATTTCCACTGTAGACACCCCCCGTGGAGAGTAAAACACCCACCAGGCTGTCCGTGAAGGCAAATGCAGTTCTTCAATACTCACTTGTATCCACCCAAACTAAGCCATTTAGCTTTGAAAAGACAACTACCAACTTAAAGTTCTACAGGATGATGATGATGATTATTATTTTTAATGTTATTATTATCATTGATGTTTTTGTGTTTACTCTGTTGTTCACTTTTTAGTAAAGGTCAAGCAGTAATTGCATTATTTTAGTATTGTTCACTGATACTGATAAATCTTGCTGTTTTCCTTCATGATTTTTGTCAGGGTGACACAAACTATCCTGTTGAGGGGCAGAAAGTGTATTAGTTTTTCCAAGTGACAGGTCAGGTCTATGGTCATTTTGTCTGAGGAGCAATGAGTGCTGAAATGTCTCTTTGAACCCCACAGTCTAATAAAGAAAAGGGAGAGGAAATGACTCTCTTCTCTCTCTATCACAACAGCAATTTTCTTGGGCTCGTTCCGCTTGCCTTATGAAGAGATCCGGGACATTGTGCTGGAGGTAGACGAGGAAAGACTGAGCGAGTCACTCATCCAGGTAAGACTGATGTTCACTGTTGTGTGTTTGATTTTTTCACTGTCTGTCACACACACACATACATGCAAACACACTTATTGTTATCCTCTGAAAAAAAAATAAAAATAAAAATGTGGGTATGTGGTGAGCTTTTCTTTTTCCACCTGTACAGGTGGATGGTAACTTTTGCATTTTTAGTGTCTGGCAGACAGCTAACTGACCCCATTTTAAGTTTGGTACGGTCTGTTTTTGGCACAAGTCAGTTTCTTAATTCTCATGTAGACCAGAGAGACCCCCAACATTCATCCTTTTATAATGGATGATGAACGACAAGGCTTGGCAAAGTCCTCCCAGCTCCACCCTCCTTTCCTCTTGCCTTTGTCTTAAACTATGATTGATGAGCTTCCTAAAGCTAACTTGTTTTTGCTCCCGTTTTATTTCTGTTTTCTTGTCTGAGAAAGCGGTAATTAAAGGCAGTGTCGGTGAATCTGAGGTGAAGAGGCATCACCGGACATTTTGAGCCTCAATCTGCTTTAATGTCTATTGAATTGTCCTCATGTCACACATTACTCCATTCCTTTTATTTTTTGTTAGTGTATTATTTTTACCCTTTAGATGGTACAGACCTCAGGAGTGAGCAGCAAACAGAAATTTAGATTTCAATATAATCTAGGCAGAGATACACTTTGTCGTATACGAGTGTGTGTGCATATTTACTTTTTATTTCCAACCAGCAGTGGTCAAAGTGCAGATTTAAAACTTAACTTCACGTTTCTTCTACTTTGGAGAAGTAAATAAATAAAAATGTTGCATCAGCTTTGAAATATATGTCCTTTCCCACATAGCTTATCAAAACACACTTGCACGGTTTGCTTCCTTCCCACTGCTTGGATCCCAAACAGTAGTAAAAGATGGTGGGTCAGTATATATTTAGATGGGGGCTATCTTGAAGGCTGCCCTGCAGGAATATTATTTTGAGCTCTGATAACCTTTAATTGGCTGGCAATCTGACAAAAAGTACAGAATGTACTTTATGAGAAGGTAGATTTACCTCTGCTTTGTGAAAGAGAAGGAAGTTAAGGTATTGACCTTTTGTTACCTTCAGCCTCTCTATGGCAAAGTAAAAAATGCTCAGAATTTGCCAGCAGGGCAGCTGGATACCAAGCGTACTTGGGTCTTATTGCACGCAACATCAGGCAAATGGCTGGACTGGTTTACAGCAGTCTGACTGTGTTACAGGGAAACTAAATATTGCTCCCACCACTAAGCAGTTGCTACTGAATTGACCACAGTGTACAAATACACTGAAGAAACTGCTCAATAGTCGAGTGTATCAGTGAACACTTGAATGAAACTCTTGCTTCAGTCATAGGCATGGAACTGAACCAAACTTACACAATAACAGAGAAGAAAAAGAGAGAGAGAATTTTTTTTCTGTATTAAAAAAGAAATCAACAAGAATCAATGGTTTTAGGGATATGATCCGTGATGTGGAATAGATGATTCAAAAAATATATATATTCTTTTTTCCACATGGTAGCAGCTACTCACCCTCTTTGAAAGGGTTTCCATTGTTACCTCTTCCACATCCTTCTTTAATAAACATGAAAGAGGACAGGGAGGCTGCTAACAAAGAGGCAGGCTCAATAAGACTTAAGAGTTAGTGTGTGAGTCAGCATAAGCTTCTGGGAACCAAGCAAAGTGAAGGGGGAGTCATAAGGACCAGCTGAGTTAACTTGCCAGTGCAGAAAGAGTCTGCATCTCATAAGTGCTTCCCTCTGAGATAGCAGTGCTCGAGGATGACGAAGGCCTGGACTGAGCTATAAAGACAAAGCTACTAAGAAAAATATTGTATATATGTGTATTTATTATTTAGTTGCCAAAATAACTCAATTGTCTATCATTAACCTGCATTGTTTTTCTATTGAGAATTTTATAAACATGTTACAACATACAAATAAAACTCTAGATGTTCCAAATATAACTTAATTTATTATTAATTTTGATTGCAAAACCAGTTTCATACTTAGACTCTGAAACTTCTCAGCTGTGTCTGTGTCTTTTTTAATTTAGATGAATCTATTAACATACTGTACTGAGTGTACTTTTAACCTTTTTTTTTTTTTTTACCCCAAGTGGTTTCTGGACTATCAACTCATGAAGAACTAAAAAGTCAGTTCTTGTATTTATGTTTGACAGAAAGCACAATTTCCTCCAAGATTTTTACAGCAGTGTAAGGTTTTTTGCACAGTACACAGTAATATGAGGTACCATTTCACAAGTGAGAGAAGCTAATTGTTGCTGATTGCACACATAGAAAACCAAGAGAAAAATAAGAGTAAGATAATTATAGAACAACAACATTCACAAATTAAAGAAAGATGCCAACCACACATGCACAAAGAATACAGTTAGATCTATAGAGAGGCACTGAAGGGAAGCAAAGAGACTTCCTGCTGGGTGACACAGTCCCGAGTGTGGGCTCCATCTGCACAGTGCTCATCTACACTCATTATACTGATTAATCACTCTACACCACCCACTTTCAGCCACACGCCAATCACCATTTATCCACATAGACAACTGCACACTCATATAGAGAAGGAAAATGTGTTGGTGTGGCTTGGGCAATGATGAAAGGAAATGCATTGAGTCTGTTCACCTTCAATAAAATTAAAGTAAACATAGGGAAACAAGTGAATAAAGGTTGTATGCAAATGCCAGATGAAACCTATATTGCCACCTCTTATTTAAATACCACTGTTCTCTATTAGTTAATGATGCTGATACCATGGTGTTACCTGCTGCTTTTGCACCTAAAGTTTGAAAAGTCCAAGATAAACTACCAGGCATTAAAGGGGTTATTACTAAAACATCACAAACTTGATAGCTAATATTAAAACATTAAGTAGTTTCCAATTTAAAACCGTTATTGAAGCAGGTAGCGTAATAATGTCACATTTTTAACATTATACAACAGAGGTGGTGCATGTGCTACTGGTTTGATAGCCATGCTTTTCTGATTTCTGCAGCACATTTTTATTAGGTTCTACAATTGTGCACTAATGAATATTATGACCTTGAAAATATGATTTACTGTACCTGGCTGGTAATTCTATAAAACCTGCATGTATTCATGGATTCTGATGAGGAGCTGGGATAAAACAGTGGCTCAGTTTTAGCTGGCCTTGTAGCACTTGACACAAGGGGAAAATAAAACCCTACAAAACTCAGCTCAGTTCAAAATTTCAAAAGAAGGGAAGTGACATGTAAACAAGGCACAGACAAATGGAAGGAATAGTGAAAGTGGAAGGAATCAAGGAAGCAAGAGGTGTTCATAATGCATCTAAAACTCTGTAACTCAATCATATTATCTCCCTTCTCCGTCAACGTGTCTAATGTAATGATTTGTCAGCAGAATGTGGCAGTGTGCTGGCCATGAAGTACCCCTACAATGTGTCACCCTGGCAGAGTAGATAGATAGAAGTTGATTGGCCCTCCTTATTCTGCATTACGGCCCATCAATGACTAAGGGATGATGTACACATCCCTGAATGCTAGCAGACAGTCCTGGCTCTTACCATCTATCCAGGCTCCATATGAATCCTTGCGATTCCACACATTTTTATTTTTTCCATACACTGCACATGCTAACATATGCACAGTATGTTAATATCAATCTCCTACCAGCTGCACAATTGTTTAATTTATCATCTGACCAGTGAATCAATTTAAGGTGTTTTTACATGTGCAAGGCAGCACAGTGGCATAGCGGTTAGTGCTGTTGCCCCACAATAAGAAGTGGGGTTCAGTTCCTGGGCCTGCGGAGTTTGCATGTTGTCCCCATGCCTGTGTGGGTTTCCTCCAGGTATTCCGGTTTTCTCCCACTGTCCAAACACATGCATGTTTAGGTTAATTAGTGACTCTAAATTGCCCGTAGGTTGTTCATCTCTGCCTGTCTCTGTGTGCTGGCCCTGTGATGGACTGGCGACTTGTCAAGGGAGTACCCTGCCCTCCCCGTCGGAATTGGCTCCAGCACCCCCCCACAACCCAGAAACAGATAAGCGTAGAAGATGAATCAATGAATGCATATGTGCAAACACAGGTTTGCATTTAACCCATCATCCTACAATTTAATTCCCTTTTCCTAATCATAGGTCACTTTGTGTGCATCTGGTCAGCTTCCTCAACCTTAAAAAGACCTGAGAACCACACTCCTTCCATACCTTTTATGACAATGAGTTGAAGAGAACAACAATAGACAATAATGAACACTGGCTCAGTGAAAACAGATTGAGAAAGCTTGGGAAAGGTCTGCTTTTAAAGGGCTGACAGCTTGACTAAGCTGTTGTTGGCTGGCAACAGAAGCTGCAAGGGAATGGTCCTGGAGACTTTGTTTGTGGTGAAAGGAGTCAGGCATGTGCACTCTGGGCTTAAGGGTCCTGGTTATATTGTTTTTGCATTTAGTTTAGCATCCCAGGATTTTCAGCTTCTCTTGTTCTTTCAGTAGCTCCATGGCTAAGTGCATATTCCATTTTAACTGCCTTGTTAAAATCATGAAGTAGCTATGCCCATGACCTTGCTATCATTGACTTATGTCGACTTTCCTTGGTGTGTTAATTTCTCCCAAAGTCCTTCACAGCCTCTTTGCCCCAGGGAGTGGGCTTAACTGGCATAATAATGGTATTTGGTCCCATGCCCTTATAGTTCTTGCCAATGAAACACAAGGAGGCTAAACAATGCCAAGATTATTAATAAGCACTTGTAAACCTGAGTAGTTTATGGTGTAATCAACCAGTACACGTGCAGCAGGTTAGTCAGATTAGTTCACTGTCAGTGTTTTATGATGAAATAGGTTGAGTTTATTCATAATTGCATTTGACTTATTTATCCATTATCAATTTTAATTAATTTTATTGCAGAGTAATTATTTCATTATTTTTTACACATTCCATCAAATGTTGTTTTTATTGTCATGTACGCAAAAAAAATTGTTTTGCGTTTGTAAGTGTAATTGAGTTCAACAACAGCATTAGTCCAGTTGCACCTTATTATGAAAACACACATCAGGAAAATGTGAAAAGAAACATAACTGATAGAAACAACAGAGCTAATCATAGCACAGTAGAGGAAAAAGTAATGTAAATAAAATATCTTTTTTTTTTTTTTTTTTCAGTAAGTTTCAATTTAGATAAAAGAAGCATCTGTCCTTCTTTCAGTGACATTCAAACAGACTTAATATTCATGGAAATCATTCACGCATTGAATAGTCTTGATTTGTGACTGAGAATTTTTGTATATAGACCCCATTACTTTACACAATTAATTCAAACTCTTTCACTTGAAGTACAGTTTCAAGTTACCTTCATTTAACCTAGCCTAATCAACAGTACTGGACTTCAGGGGACTCTGTCATGACTGTGATCCCTGGAAAAATCTTTTAAGAGTTCAAGTGGCTGACAGTGTTTCCATTGTTGTATTACACGTGATTCACACTCTCTGGGAGAAAGAGTGTCCAAGGCGTCGTTAGGAAGATATCTTACTTATGATAGGGGGATTAAATGGTATTGGTTTCCAGGAATTTAGATGAATGTTTAGCCAGTGTACTCTCCAAGCTCTCCCAGTGTTTTTTTTTCTCTTTGTCTTGCCACTTTTTTCTTATTTCTCTTGTACAATATTTCTAGTGGACTACCTTACATTCTCTTGTTCCTTAATTGGCATATCTTGGGAAATTGCTCTTTGTGATTACAGTTATTAAATCTTTTAAATTCCTTACAGAGCATGTATACTTTCCTACTGTCCGCCCAAGCAAATATAAACTTTTTAGGGTCTAATCAGCTTTCCTGACTCCCATCACACAAAAACAGGCCATGGTTTCTCATGCATGTCACAGTTTTGGTCAGAAGTTTACATACACTCATCACGGAAATGAATGTCATATTCATTTTGAGCTTTTAATTATTAGACCCTGTGTAGTTTAGAGAAAATCCAAAATAAATTCACACTTGTGCACCCAATTCTTGTTTTTAAAAATCATTGAAGATAGACATTGTATAATCATTCCACCCTGGAAAAAGAATGGTTCAAATAAATCATTAAAAGCACAAAATCAATATGACATTCATGCCCATGATGAATAAATGTAAATTTCTGACCTCAACTGTATATAGTTTAGAACTTTCAGTGCGCCTGTGATGTCCAGTTATAGCCTTTTCTAATTTAACCATGTCTCATCAATGACAATCAGTACATTGACCTCAGCAAATTAGCGCTAATGCACAATCACAAAGGGTCATATTAAGTGTTGGCTACTTAGGTTAAAAAGTTACAAAACAATCCACATGGTTATTCTAATTCAGACTTTAGTTGCTGATTAGGCTTAACATCCATTAGCCTTCGGTTGTTTTTGAAAACAATCACATTTAACATTGTCACAACATTTAATATTCAAGATAATATCCACCATTTCGTTTCTTCTTTTTTTTTTAAATAACCATTGTTTTACAATGGAAAACCAAGATTTGAATGACATGCACAGAAGCTGAAACTTGTTTTTTCAATCGAAGATGGAGAGAGAATTTACAGTGAAAGCTAAAGATACAGACTTACATTAAGACATCAAACCAAGAGAACAGTTTTGTCGACTGCTCCAGAGCAACAATTTTTTCCCACCCTTATCCAGAACATGCTATGTGATCTAGCTGTCTGAAATTAGAGTCATCACTAAATGTGTTAGCACACCCAGTTTTCTGGTGTGCGGTAACTCTCATCAGCAGATGATACAGCCCTGGGGGCTTGTTTTGCAGAATATCAGAGTAGCTTCTTAATGTTTAATGTCTGCCAATGTGTTTTATATTACCCCATCTCCTTTTCAAAAGGAAAGGCTAATGACTAATACTACACTGCTCCTATTCATTTGTAATTAATGTGCCCTATGTTGTGTGCAAATGCACTAGTAAGAATATCAAAGAAGTGCAAGGAAGTGTCCAACATCTCTCGTATTTAAGCTCAGCATGTCTTAATGAGTAAATGTGTGCATATTAATTTTAGCACTCGCTGTCTGCTTAGTTTTTTTCTAAGCAAGTTTTCAGTCATCAGTCTTCACTTATTTGC
The DNA here is from genome assembly GCA_034769265.1 of Remorina albescens. Classification (NCBI taxonomy): domain Eukaryota; kingdom Metazoa; phylum Chordata; class Actinopteri; order Carangiformes; family Echeneidae; genus Remorina; species Remorina albescens. The sequence goes on along the minus strand of CM068475.1, from coordinate 10,319,161 downwards.
CAACAATGATAAAACAATGTTATAATTTTTGAATTTATTACTAAATAAAGAAATAGGAAAAGCTGTTTTTTCCTGATCAACGTCCAGATCTGTCTATACTTTGATCTGTTTTAAATTCAGCTGATTACAGATAAGATGATTTGAAAAGGATAGTATAGATTCATAGTTTTCAGTCACGTGACTCGTGCTGACCCTGGGGAGCAAAAAACCGGGTCCAAGATGGCGGCTAACACTGGAGACGCCAGAAAAAAACAACACAAACCTGTTAATTTCCAAACAGTTTCAAGCCACGAATATTTAGATCATCTCTCTAAAGAAGAAAACACAAGATATAAGATTAAACTGGGCACTTGCGACCCATACATGGCACCCGCCGCCGCATTTCAGCCGTTAAAAACAGCAAAGTCCCTGCCAGACCTCCAATTCAGCCATGTTTACATTTATCTTGTGGAGAATTGGACGGTTATAAGTATTTTCAATCTTGATGGGTCAGTAATGCTGCCGTTTGGGAGGTGAAAGACAAGAAATTCTTCATTGTCAAAGCAAAGGTGAATGGTAGCGTTAGCTAACGTTGATATGGGTCGTTAGTGTCAGTTCACTCCTTCAGTCAGCATTCAAGGGCAGTATTGACAATGCATGAATATTTTGGTTAGGTTGACACGGTCCCTTATAACATAAATCTAATCCCAAATGTCAGGTAAACCATTGCTACAGTTTAAATGACCCACAGCAAACAGCTTGGGTTGCTGTGGAGAAAGAGGGATTGGTGCGATTTGGCCACTGCACCTGTAAGGCAGGTTTGGGGGAAGTGTGTTTTCCTTCTCAGATGGGATTCTGTAAAAGTACAACCCAGGCTTGTCTCCTGGTCGATTTGTGCAGCCAATTGCACAGCAACTATCTGGCATTTTGGTAAAAGTTAAGTCAAAACAAGTAAAAAAAAAAAAAAAAGGTAGCTGGCGGGCAGCGGACAGGTAGAGGAGATAGCATCTTTTGCCCTCCAGGGGGGCGTTCCCAACATGGCGTGACGTCACGTGAAAACTGAATATGAAGTCTTACAGCTGACAGTGCATTTGGGGTTCTAATGTACTACAATAGCTCTGTTAATGAGATGTAATGAACCTTCAGTGCCAATGACCCCTTTTGCTGGTTCACCAGTTGTCCTCCCTTGTGTTTCTTTTTGTATGAAACCCTGTATTTAGCAGATACCAGTCATTTTGGCTTTTCCTTTTTTTTTTTTTAATTCTTTTTTTTTTTTTTAAATTGTAACAAATTAAACTGTATCACATAGTGTTTTTAGCATTTGACTATGTACTGTTTTTCTTCACTTTGCCATAGCAACGACCTTTCCACCAGGATTCACAGGAGTCTTTCCTACTGGCCTTGCTTGTCATTATTGCTTATCTCTCTTGCCAATCACCCAGATAGCTGTGATGTTCATCCATATGCATGTGCCCGTCGTTACACGTGGTAGTGTATTGGCTTCAGGGTCTGGCAGTGCCCATGCCAGCCTTTGTTCTTTGTTGTAACAACAGGTGATTGTAGCAGGCTGGTACATTGTTGGGCATCATTTGCATGGTGTAAAAGTGCGCATGTGGGGCAAGGTGATAAGTGTGGCTTTGCATCGGTTGTGTTGGATTAGTACTTAAGCAGAAGAATCAGCGTCCCCCTTGGGCTTAATTGTGGTTTATTTAGGCAGACAGCACATAACTCTCTTCTGCATCAAATGCTAATTTAACAATGAAATGTGAAATACATTATGCTGCTATGCTAGGGCTGGGAAAATAAAACAGAAAATGAGAAGTATTAAATAAACAAAGTACGGGTAGGAGAAAGGGAGGGATGGACTGGCTTGGTACACTATCAATTCAAAATTGATGGTTAGCACCCAAGGTACCACATGTACTTTTCAGTGATCACAACCATGCCGCTCGTCTTTAGCCATGGGTTCCAGGCCAGGTATTCTGTCCTAAGGTTGAATATTGATGAAACACACACATACACACACACACAGCACAACAGTTACATTTTGATTAGATGGATTCCATGCAGCTTCTCCCCCAGTACACTGGGTACTGTATTTTCTTAACCAAGTAAAAAAAAAAATTCCTGTTTTCACTCTCCAATTCGGTGTCTTTGTGTTTGTAACAGATGGCACATCACTCACAAGGCACTCTCAGACAGCAGAATCGACAAACAAATTAATTTCGATCACTGTTTTGCATGCTAGCTTTATTCTTCTTTTGATTTATAGTCTCATGCTCGAGCGCTGTATTAGGATCACTGTATTAGACAGATAGAAACAGTAGAATATTCACAAATGAAAGAAAATTTTGATGCAGTGCAGTGAGATTCATCACCTCTTTTCCAACTCGACACTTTTGTTTTTCCAAGCAAATGCTCTTGTATATAGCTTGTCTTCATGTATTAAGTAAAAACTGTTTTCATCATGGAAGATGTGATATATAGCATGATTATATACGTATTCACATTTTATAATGCAATCCCCTTCAGTTTATGAGAGGCAGATTTATTTGCAAGTACTGGGGGCTCTCACCAAATTCAGGTAAAAGCGCATTAAGCCTTTAGACACATTTTGTTTATCACTTGGTGCCTCTGCTTTTTTCATTTGTTGTTTTTTTTCTGTCTGCATTATTTGTCTTTGCTCCTGTCTATATTTTTTCTTTTTACCAAATTCTATCTGCTTATCTCTTTTGTTTCTCAATGTGAATCCTCAGTATGCCTCGTTAATTTCCCTCTTAATCTTGCTTCACAGCTTTCATAGTGATTGTTAGTGCTCAGGTGCACACACGTAAAAAAATTCGTCCATATTTCCTCCTAAAAGACAAATTTAATGTCACACTAAGTCTGTCAGGTTTTCCAGCCCCAACCCTCAAATTAATCCCCCCCCCCCATCTCTCTTTCTCACAGCCCTTTCCCTTCTCTCTCATTGTGTTTGTGTCTTTCCCTCAAACTGCATTTCTCATTTAGTTTAATGCGATTTTAGAATCTGTCACACTCAGTTTGTTGCCTGTCAGTCTGTCACTGTAGCTTTGCTCGTAGTGAGATTTGAGTTGTTTGTGTGCTTTGGCAGGGTGTGGATTCTGTAAGACTACAGCAGCTTGTCTGACTGATGTTTAATGTTTAACATATTTACCTTTGAGACAAGATTTGCAGATCTCTGTAGATGATTGCTCTTTTTTTTCTCAATGAAGTAACTCCTCCGATATTGGGTTCATTTTTTTTAAACGTTGCATTAACATTTAACAGGGTAAAACGTGTAGTGTAATTTAAAATGCTTTACCTCCGATCTTAATTGAACAGCTAATATGCAGTTTACATATTTTAAATTAAAAATGAGCAAACTGAAAACATTAAATCAGAAGGCACCAGGAGCTATCTGTCAAAACGGCATCCATTCTTGTAAACAAAAATCCAACTTGATAGCTTTTGTTCCATATAATTCCAATTTTCTGATAGTAACCTTTTGTTTGAGATAGATGTTGTCTACACCCACAAACTATTGTGTAAAGTATTCTTTTCCCCTTTTGATTCTTAAGCTTATTTTGGAACAAACAAACAAACAAATTGCACATAATGGTTTTTTTTTTGTCCAGAATTGATTGGAGAAGTGAGCCTTAACATAGACTGTTGAGAAGTCTTCTTGTCCATCTGATTTATATATATGTAAATATATATTTGTTATTGATTCAAACTGAAGTCTTCAGTGATTCGCCATGAGCCAGGTAGGGAGGTAGGTAGGTGTCACTGTAGGGAGAGAGCAGTCCCACGTTGCTCTTCATCACAAAGCATAGGCAGAACGCAGCGTTTCTCTGTCTCACAAAATTGCTAGGAAAAAAAATTAAAAGGAGAAAATCACATCTGTCAAGCACACAGTAGAAATGGTTCATCTTCTGTCTTTGTTGTAAACCACTAACCAGTTAGTGCAGCACTTTTTACTCGACTCGTGTTTTAAACATCAGGGGATTGTTCCTCTTTGTTCCTTCAGTTAACTCACACTAACAAAGACTGAGTTGTTCAGAGAAAAGCTTTATTGACTGACTCATTTCACACCAAGGCTGGGTAATTTGGGGAAAATATCTAATTGCAATCTTTCTTACAATTATCACATTTGCAATTTGATGTGTGATTTAGTGCTTTTTCAAGTGCCAGTGGAGGTTTGTTGTCATTTGGGTCGTTCCTAACGTTTGGTGCCATTTGAGTTCTCATAATTTTGTCTGACAACAGGTTAACACTTCTTACTAAAAGCATGTCTTTCATGGTTAACCCATTTCTACTATAGAAAAAAGTGTGCAGTATCTATTAAATTTCAAATAATTAATTAAAATTAAAACAATAATAATTTTCAAGTGCTGGGGAAGGTCTGTATTTCCTTTCAGTTATGTGTTTTATGACTCCTAGTTATTACTCTGTCAAACATCAGATCACAAAGTTGACCAGATCGCAGGAGGATTTTTTAAAAAGTAACCTGATCTGCTTTAGTGAAACAGCACAGACAGCACATTTAAAGGGGTTTACAATGGCATCTCGCAAATCCATTGGTGGACTGTGCATCCTATTACACATTAAACGTGCCACTCAATTCAAAGTGCACAATAATGTGTACACAGTAAATTCAGTACACACTCAAATTCCAAAATTTTCGTAATCACCTGAACTCAACGTACTGACGAAACAACCAAGCCTCAGACAATTTGGATTCACCAAATAAACAAGGACAACAAGTGATGCAAACAGGGCAGTGGTTACAACAACTATGTAATTCAAACCCCGAATAAGACAACATTTCATAAATCCATCGGTGGAGGATTCAGTGCAAAGTGCAGGAGAGACTATGAGCTGCTGGCTGTATCTTTTAGACCACTTTTTTTTTTTGTTGTTTTTTTTGTAATGCCTTTGGGCAAATCACAATACGTCTACAGGGCTGAATAATAAGAAAGCCGCAGAAATCATATGCAGCTTCAGTACTGCACTTTCTCAATCACCAGATCAAACTGTCTTCATGTTCAGGTTGAAATGCATACATGTGAACCATTACCTCACCTCCCACCTGGGCGATCAGCACTTGACTTAGGCCACCTCTGATCAGGGAGCACAGAGGAGCGTTCACTCCAGTGCTTATTAAAACCATCGTACAAGGAGGAAAGCCATGCTTATGCTATGGGTCCAACTCACTGAATCAGGTATATTCTACATTGTAGACTTTTGTTATCTGCTAATCACACTGTCTGACGATATCATACAATTTCTTCTGGCTTCTTGATAGTAACATTTTGACATTATTATTGGGAGTAATCATTCTCTGTACTCTCAGTATCAAACATGGTGCTGGTGGTAAATTAGGAATTTTAGATACTATAAATCCTTCTCATCAACAGAAAGATGGACGCTGTATAACAAAGATGATAAAAACCACTTATTATTACTAAAGACACTAGATATGCACATAAATATTTTCATTATCATCTGATTTTGAATTCTGAATATTCGTGCTTCAGACTCCTCTTGTTGCCCCACTAGCACCCTCTGACTTCACCAGCTTCCTCTACTGTAAACTGTGTGGTTAAGTTTATGCCTAAATGATGCTTAACTCTCCCCTTTTAAAGTGTATTAACTTGGCATGCCGTGAAACTGTGAACTTGATTCACTGGAAGCTGGTTGACGGCAGCAGAGATCAAAGTATGGTAGTGAAAGCCCTGCAGATACTGTCATCTTCTACAAATGTTTAGTGAACCGTAACCTATATCTCATTACTTTTACACTCTCCTTTAGCCTAGCAACTGCCCCTGTTCCTCAAATGCAGACTGTTTGCTGTGTGGGTTGCAGCAGAGGAGCTATTCTGACAATATTTATTGGAGTGAAATTATTATTGTTATTTTTTTGGTATAGTGTTTATACACCAAAAAATATACAGCTCCAAGTGAATGTGAGGGGAAAACACCAGTACTGGTGTTATGAGGCTGTCTGAGTCCTTGAGTTGACCTGCTGACAGTAAATCTATAATAAATAGATTTAGTATTGTGTGCAATGATAACCTAGTCTGTTTCAGAATCCAAAAAAACAACTAAGTAACCTTTCTATACCACTCAAAAATTGAAACTGACCACCTTTTTACCAGCGAGCCTACATTATTCTCATGTTTACTTGTTGATGGAAATAATTAAATGTGCTGGTTGGGTTCCTGCAGAAATATTAATTGTTACTGTTTTTTCAAACTGAGCACATGATTGATTGAAATATATACAGCATCACAATTGGGATTTACTGTACACAAAGTAGATAAAAATATGCACTACTGGCGCAGTGAAAAGCCTTTGAACTATGGCAGCAGAAGAATAACAAATCCAATGCTGTTGTTTGAACGGTAGGACAAATGTAATGCTCTGACTTTAGGTGCATTTCTGAGGAATTAGATTCACTGAAAACTACCTAAAGGAAAAGACATCACTGTTAGAAAGTCATGATGATGTGGATCTTGAAACAAATCTTAAAATCTATCTATTTGACACATGAACTCAGAATGTTTTCACTGAACTAAACATGTCTTTGAGTTGCTACTTGTACTGTCAGTGGCCAAATTCAAATTTATAACATTGTACCTACAATAGAACATAGCAGCAGGGCAGGGAAATGGCCTCAGTTTCCACTTATATCTACAGCCCAATCCTACTATCATTGAATTTGCCATAAACATTTATTCAGGAATTGTGTAGTAGACAATTTTCCGGTAATGAATATATCAATTTTTCTCAGACATCCAACAATATACATTTGTATTTTTGACAAAAAAAAACCCCTGTATTTATTAGACAGCTGAATTTATTTAACCTGAACAACCAGTTTTGCTGTTTGCTATTTTGTGAGTATTCAGTCGTATCTTGGCACATGTGCTGATATGTAGTTCCTTCTTCTCCGCCCAAGGCTGTAAATGAATGTGTGGCATTGCTAGCATACTTCCAGTAATCTCTCCTAGACTGCTGTGTGTGTCTGGTCGCCTGCGGTGTGAAGTCTGGCCCAGCATCATCACCCGGTCTCCCACAATGTCACACATATGGTGCTGCCTTTGTGTCAATTGTGCTCCGTTGGATTTCTGATAATTAACAAGATCACAGACAAATGAAATGACAAGCACAAGGTGGATTGGAATTTTCATTAACCTTTCTCCTTCCTCATGTGTTTTTTTTTTTTTTTAATATTGTTGTATACAACAGTGACATTTTGTAATGTTTTTGAATAATTTCACCTTTTTCAGAACATTATATTCACTCTGCAGGTAATCATTGAGGTCTCCCTTTAGGAAATTTATCAATTGGTCTGAATGGTCTGCGGTGTATGTATGTGTGTCTGTAAACTGCATGTCACCATGAGTTTCTGGATGCCTGAGTATTAAAAACACAATTTTAAAGGATGGAATGCAGAATAAGTATCGGACAAAGAGAATGTTCCACGGAAAGCGGCTGTAAAAGAAGCACTATGTGTTGGCTTTAAAACGCATCAATAATTGTCCTTTTGCTCTTTACTCAGGAAGCGGTAGCAGGGAATAAGAATCAAATCAATTGGGTTTGCCACTGTGTTAACAGTTACTATAGTAATGGATGAATGGTTTACTGTTTGTTTTATAAAGAATACTGAATAAGGTGTTCGTTAGTGAAGTTTTGGAAAAGGCACAGCTTGTCACAACATGGAGGAACAACAGGTTTCACCAAATAATGTCTCCAGTTAGTCTTGCTGTCTGATGGCTGGGATTTTAGTTTGGTGTGTTGTGTGTACTTCCTGTTTTATTTTGACGCCTGTGTCATACCCCTGTCTTCCCACCTGTGTGATTGTGTCTCTGCCCTAATGTTTGTCACCTATGGCTCATTATCCCCTTCCTTGTGTGCTCCCCATTCCTCTTGTGGTAGACCGGTTTGTTGTGTGTGTGAGATTCTTCTGTATGACCTGAATCAGTTCCACGTTACAGAGTTTTTGTTGCCTTTGCCTGTTTTGCCTGTCAGCCTGGATTTTGACCCTTGCCTGATTACGGACTCACGGACTGTGAGTTATGCCTGAACCCTTCCTGATTCCACTTTCTGGTGTCCACTTGCCTGTATCATGATATAAAGAAGTTAAAGAAAACAGTATTTTATTTCTATATTATTTGATAGGAACATCTTTATTCAGTTTATGCTACATATTTAAAGGTTTTCATTAAAAACTATTTGTCTTTCCAGTTAACAGTTAAACTTGGATTTCTGAACAGAAGTATTAAAAAGCCTATAAGTCTCCAAATAAGGTGTATTGTTGTTATTATTATTTATTAATTCATTTATTTATTTTTCTCCATAGACTAGTCATTAGCTTTATTAAATGGCATCAGGAAGGGTTTCTTTATGAAAGGTCATGAGTGAATAATTAGCAACATTAAACCTCTTTATTGTGTACTGCTGATCTATTGGCTAATAGGGGAGAAAAGAAACAGTCTGTCCAGTCGTTGTCTAGCTCCATTGTACAATTCTAATTACATAGATATTTATTTATTTTATTATATCATGTACCGTCTTTTCTGCTTCTGCTGATATGATCAAAAGCATTCATTATTAAGGCACCATTGTTTGCTGCAGACCCTAATTGGGACTTCAGCAAAAGTAAGCAACATTTGAAATAATGACTCCCTCCCAAACAGGAATTCCAGACCTGCATTATGGCTAACTTTTTTTATATTGCTTTTTATGTTGCTGAGCTCCTGAGGGAAGGACAGAGATTTCATCATTAGTGGGTGGCAGACTATGGTCATGGTGCCCACGATGACTGCTGAAGTCTATAAAGTGGTCAACCAGGCTTGTGGCCAAATAGCTCTGTCTCCTATCTGTTTTCCGTTTTTGAGTCCCCTTCTGCCCACGTGACCCTGCACGAAGTCTGCTCCCCCTGAATAAATTTGGGAAGCTAATGGGGAAGGAAGCTTTGTGAAGACCTGGAAAAGGGCACCCCTTCTTCTTTTCCTCTGAGGAAAAAGATGGGAAAAGTCGTTGTGGTCAATTTTATTAACTTGGCTGACCTTCAGACAAACAATTAACATTTACAGAAAACACAGCCCCTCCCATTATCTTCCTCATTTTCATCCTAATCGTCAACCTCACCACTGGCAGCATTGTCTTTTTTTTTTTATTCTTCTACAAGGACAATTAAATAGAGATGTAGAAAATTAATGGCAAACCCGTTGCATGTATTTTTAAGGCAATTGCAAGGTGATGTGAATTATTCAGTAGAAGGTCAGGCATCTGAAGGTCCCTGACATGTTCAGTAATTGTCTAAGGGCCACTACTGTCGCAGTAAACTAAGCCAGCAGTGAGCAGTGATTATGTGACCTTATCTGCTACCAGACTAGCAGCAAACCTCCATGTATTCTGACACAATGCAATCTGGTCTACTAAAATTGCATATATGGAGTAAAATGTGTCTGTTTTCAGACCTATAAAACACAAAGGAACTTCTTCATTTAATATCTGCAGAATGAATTTATAAGCACACCAGACACCTTAAAACCGAGTAGCTGTTCTGCCATCCCTCCAGAAAAGTGCATAAAATGTTATTTTTTTGAAATTGCTAGCTAATCAGGTAAGTTGAACAGAGATACGATCAGCAGCTTCACTCTTTGCTTTATTGACCTACTGTGTTAGAGTGAGGTGACTTTTATCCTTATGTGTACAGATAATGATATTTGCATTAACAGTATTTCCCTGTGTTTGTGTTTGTGTACTCTCCCATTTGTAGAACCTGATAAAGAACCTGCCTGAGCAGAAAGAGCTGAGTGCACTAGCAGAACTAAAGGGGGAATATGAAGAGCTAGTGGAGTCAGAGCAGTTTGGTATTGTGGTGAGTATAATTTCCTTTTTGAATATCGGTTTAGTTAGGACCATGAAATTAATAAATGTATAATTTAGATGGATACATCCCCACGAGTTGTACTAATGTTTAATTAAAATAACTAACTAAAGCATAAAAGATATATTTGATAAATGCAGAAAATGTAAATAATGGCATAGGCTGCGATTAAAAGAGAAACACTTTTGACGCAGTTCACTCATTTCTGATTAGGATTTAGCATTGAGAACTCCATATTTTGACATTAACTGTCAGTGTTGTCTCATGATAAAATAATACCCTAAGGCTATGAATCATGTCTGTCATAAAGTTCTTTGAAAAGCATATAACTGTAGTTAGCCATCTTGGTGATGTTTCCCAATCCCAAAATTGATTTACAATCTGTCAAAATATTTTGCAGTGGTCGGATAAATAATTCTTGGGGTAATGTATTGCAGATTTTGATTTTACCATAAGAAAATGTGTTTTGGTTATTAAAAACAACTGTCATCCGATTCTGTATAATGATTAACATTTAATTACAGCTGTAATTGAGTATGTAAAGTTTTTCCCAGTGTATTATTTTATGGCTGTACACATCAGATTAAGCAACTCAACTTATTTTTTTTTCCATTCAATAATAAAAAAAACCACATTTTTAGTCTTACACAAATATGGTTTTCATTAATTAATCTATGTTCCTTATTTAAAGAACAACACAGCGTATGACAGAAAAGACAGGTTGAACTGTCGCACTGTAAATCTTTTGAAGTACAAGGAAAATATATCATCATGCTGTTCTGACCTTTCCACTTAGTTACAACTGTAATTGTGTTTTAATTAACTGCTCTTGCCATCCATTTGCCAAGTGAATACCCAGCACTTTAAGGAACTGTGAAAGGAAGTGTTATCTTAACTTTACAACAATATCAGAGAGGTACATTGCAGAGTTTTACAAAATATATCTTCAATTTGATCCAAGGGTTGCAGATGTGCCCCATCTCCCAGGTTATTCTCTTCACTCTTAAGCCTTTTTTTTTTGCTTATCTCTTTCAGGAGATTTAATGAAGCAGAGGGTGGCAGTTTTCTTCATGATCTTACCAATGTTGTGATCATATACCTCCTTAATGATGAAGTAGCTTCTCAATACAGAGTTATTTAGTTCCCCTGGGAAATAAGCCATGTTCGAGCTTTTTCTCTGCAGAGCTGTCACCACTGTGCTCACTTTCATTGTGATTTCTCCTTATTGTATAGGAATGAATTCAAGTGAGGGAGAGGGGAGGGGAGTGTATGTGTGTGAGCATGTATGCACATGTGTGCACGGCAGCAATTTAGGTGGGTGGGAACGCTAGTTGTGAGGTGGGGGGCTGTTGTGTCACAGACGATTTGCCCATACAGATGAATAAATTTAAGTAGTAATGAAACATTATTGGCTGGATCTGAAGGTTGCCTTCAAGCACAGGATTATGCAGCAATCTGTAGAATGTGTCTGTGGTTGCTGCTCTGCCACATATCTTACAGCCAAAACCCTATTTGTTTTAATTCCCTCACATTTTCATATCTGTTTTTTATTTTTTCCATTTTTCTTGTTTGGGGTTTTTTTTTTTTTTTATATATTCTTGGCTTCAGTGATTTCATTCCCAAGCCCACAAGTATTGATTGGGGCTGTTATTTATTCATGACAAATCTTTTTAATAGGTGGCTCTCTTATCCATATGAAAGTCAGGAATGAGGCAGGAAACAGGTTAATCCGATTTGCAAATGAGGGTAGTTGATTTTCACTTCATTAAAACTAGTCACAGCTATAATTACACTAGGGATTCAACATGACAATGCTGGAAAGGGCCACATATGATCTGTAGGATTTATTTTTTTTCTATATCTACTGTGTGAATATGAAAACTTAATGTGGCAATGCGTGGCTGACAATGATTTTTAAAAAGCTTGTGAGGAGTAATGATGATTGGGAACTGTAATGTGAAGCTCTTTGTGCCTTTTTGCAGTTCACCTTTTAAAAAGATTAATAAACATTATTTTCTGCATTGGCCTTTTTAGGTTTCTTGACTTGCACATTTAAGACTGGCTCAAACGAAACACAGGATTATATAATTACATGGGAACATTTTGGAAAAAACAAAAGGAATAATTCTTTTGATTAGAATGAATCAAAAAAAATTGACTGGCTGGCTATTAACCTGCACAGAATTTGGCATTTATTTTGAAAAATATGTTCCAATGATCAGATGTGGCCATGTGAGATTTGTCTCTGTAGAAAGTTCCTTCAGAAATGATACATTTGATCAGATGTGGCCATGTGAGATTTGTCTCTGTAGAAAGTTCCTTCAGAAATGATAAAGTTGTCATTGGAGGAGAAAAGTGCAGAGGAGCTGAAGTCCTGAGCTTAAAACAAAACAAACTGTAATCATTTCCACTTTCTTGCAGGCTGAACATGTTGTCGTTACACTGAACCTGGGTCACTTGGCTATACTGGGTTGTTTCCAACGCTAACTGTTTCCATCACTTTGTTTTCAGATGAGTTCAGTAAAGCTCCTACGGCCGCGTCTCAATGGCATACTGTTCAAACTGACGTTTGAGGAGCAGGTGAACAACATCCGGCCAGACATCATGAATGTGACATTTGCCTGTGAGGAGGTGAAGAAGAGTGACGGCTTCAAAAGGCTCCTGGAGTTGGTGTTGCTGGTCGGCAATTACATGAATGCTGGTTCAAGGAATGCCCAGACATTTGGATTTAACATCAGCTTCCTCTGCAAGGTAACAGAAAACCATGGTGTGAAAATATTCTAAACATGAAGTTTATGGAAGGTGATTTTTGAAAATGTGATTTGATTTTAGATAGTTGACGATTCACATTATAAACTAATGCCGCTGCATGTGCATATATCAAAATGCCACTGTATAAACCCACAGATTTAAAATACATTTGGATACAAGCAGCATAGGATTAGTTTATTCCAATTAAGGATTCAGAAACAATCAGATAAAAAGGGTTCCAATGCGACAACAAATGAAACAAACTTTGAGGCATGGAACTCCAGCCGGCAAAGGCAGCACCGATATTCACTGCCAGGTAAATCACACCATGCAAAGGTGTGAAAGAGAGGACTGGCTGCCATGCACACACAGCAACACTAAGCACAACAAAGCTCTTGAAGCAGATCTGTTCAGCCACACACACACACACACACACACACACAAACACACACATGCACACACAGTGAGACAAGACTCCTGAACTGTGTTCTCAGAGGTAGCTTCCTTAAGCTAAGGTAACAGAAGCAAATGTCAGCCCCACTGCAGACAAAGCTGGGGTTACTCATGTCACAATGAAAACAGGGTGTTAAGCTTGGATTTTTGAATAGAACCTACTGCACATAAGCATGGTGGTGTTACAAGTTGCAACGTGTTGTAGGAAAATAATTACTATTTCTTATTCATTTGTATACATAAACTGGAATATATGCTGGGATAAATTTTTCCCAGCAACTGCATGTATAAGATTAATCCTAAATGACACATTTATTCTCCTGTCCTAAAAAAAAAAGAAAAAAGTCAGATTCAAATGATTTCAATTACATAAATTCTATCATACATCTTTGGGAGTAAAACAGATTAGGAAAACCCTCCCTGGAACTTTTCCACACAGAAAAAAATCATACCAACTGCCGCCAAGTTGCTATTAATATTAAACATTTCTTCATGCCAGTGTTTTACAGGATGAAGATCCAGCATCACAGGTATATCTACAAAATGAGCTGCATGTGAACAGATACTCTTTAACTAAGGGCCACACAAATTTGACTTTGTTGTGGTGTCCTTTGTGACTAGATTTGGCAGCATGTTGTTGCGTAGCACAATTTTATCATCTCATCTAGCTGACGATTAAAAATTATGATAATATTTATTGGGCAGCCTACGGAGTGCTTGGAGAACTCGTGGGGGTGCTGAAGCAGGGGCAATCCTCCTCTGAGCACTACCTGTGGTTGCCAAGCAAGCTGTGGGGATTAACAACTGAAAAAAATTGCAAAATCCATTTATGCTTCTGGTGGGTTTTTTTTTTTTTTAAACATCTTTTTCAGTGTCATTATCCTCAATGTCTCTGCTTTTCTGCAGCAGTATTACTACTATCAGAAGAGGAAAAGAGGATAAAAAAAAAATATAAAAACTAAACAAAAACTGATATCCCTTCCAGATTTATGTCTAAGGGATCAGTCATGTCATGTAAAAACACTTTTTCCATTAGGGTGACCTAAGTGTGATGGCCATAAGCCACCGCCTTACACGCATATTTGAAACTTCAGCAGTTTTGCAAGTTCCATGTGTGAAAAGGGTTTTAGTATGGTGTATCCAGCATGCATTTGGAATTTCTGCAAGTTGACTGAATCGCTGAGGAGTGTCAGTGTAGGGGCTGGTAATGCCTCAGGGGGCTGATTGGGCCATTATTGATGGACAAGAAAAAAAGTCTGCTTTCTCACTTTAGTCAATCAAGTAAATGTCCCCCTGGGTAGCAGGTCTAGGGTACCTAATTGGCTCATCAGGGAGGAAGACGTTGATGACAGGAATGAGCTGCAATGGGAAGGGCACAAGCTGGCCCACCTTCAGCCCTCCACTGCAGCCCCTCGCTCTACCAAGGACACAAATCTCCTGGGAGCTTGCTCGGTCACATCCACTCAGGCAGCAGTGAAATGTGGATTTCATGATGGCATCGTGTGAAGAAAAGTCTATGAACAAATAGTAACAAGACCATTGTTAACCTCATAGGCAATTGTTGTTTTTGCACTTTTCTAGTATTGTTACTTTATTTTTTCAAACTACCTTTAGCCTATGAAAATCCTTACAAACATAGAAATAAGTGTGATCATTAGTAGTACAGAAGACACTTTTTTTGATAATGAAATATAAATGCATTCAACCATCTGCTGTATAACTCAAAAACAAAGTAGTATTGTTTCTCTTTGGCCTCATCCCTCCGATACCATGGGAAAAATACTTTTATAGGCTCTGCTCAATAATTAAAGAACACATTGCAATAATTTTGTTCAATTTATGTAGAACAGGGCAGGCTATCTAGGCACTTGACTTGCTAAGAAGTCATCTACCAGGGATTAGTGTGATATTGTGTCCTGCTTTTGAAATGAAAAAATTCAAATTTTCTTCCAAACACCATCGTGTTGCTGATGTCTTCAGCAACTATGTTTGTATTAGGCAGTAGGTGATCTCTACGGTTGTTGTATGCACAGAACTCACACTGTGTTTTTTTTTTGTTTTTTTTGTCTGTTTGTTTGGTTTTTTTCTAATTAATGTCCTTCTTTTCTTCTTCACAGATAACATAATATTAAATTATATGTGCCAGTATACAGTGCCTCTACCCTGTTAAGTTAAACTGAGAAATCACAGACAGACAGACAGTCCCTCTATTAGCGTGAGGGCTCTCTGTTCCCACTGCTACTTATTAACTAATTATTGTTTTATTTATTTATTTACAACATAGAAAAAGTGGAGTTTAATGTAATATACCAATCTGAATACCCCATGTTTTGTAATGTATGGTAGTATCTGGAGAGGGATGTGGGAATAATGATACCTCAAGGCAATTTATGTTATGTAGGATTTATGCTGACATCGCTGCTCAGTATTTTCTTTCACGAACACTGTAATGAAGAATGATTTTCCACTGACTTAAAATTGACATATTTATTTGAAGGAGCGGCTTTACACAAACACTGAGCTGTCTCATTAAAACATAACGTGTATGTAGTGGCAACATGATAGAAAAATTCACAGTATACACAAAAAGTGACACCTTCAGGTTTTTTCTTGTTTGTTTCTGCAAATCAACACTCAATAACTCATAATGATAAAATGAATACAGGATGCATTGATGCAATCCTGTCTATCTCTGCAGGCAGTTTCTACTTTTGCTTTGGATTCTGTTCTGATATTCACTGTCAGCTGTGAGACTTAGGTGTGTGCTTCTCCACATTATGTCCAGTCAGGTAAATTTGCAGGTGGATGCTGATCAAGGTGCAAAAACATCTCAAAGATCATTAAGAGAAAATTTTGGCACTTAAACATCAAGAGTTTTGGCAACAGTTACAGTAAGTACTTACACCAATGTCATTTATCAGTCTTTTATTTTTAGTAAATTTGCTACGATTTCTAAAATTCTATTTACAGTGTATATTGATGAGGACGAAAAAGATTTTTTTTTTGTATTTTAGAATAATGCTTCAACATAACAGAAACTGAAAAAACGGAGGTGTTCTGAGTGACTCTCTGAATGGTCTTTATATGGGTGTTTTTAAAGAAAAGATTTGAAGTGAAACTTAAGGTAGCCTTACAGTAGCCTAAGCTCTTATATATCAAAGCTTAAGAACTCTGTTGGTAAAAACCCTTTCCACTTTTAGCTTTTAGTACAAACTTTGAAATAGCCAGGACAGGGGATGGACTAGGATAACAGATGTTCCTGGACTGGTGAAGAACAGCTCAATACAGCCAGTGCAGATAGTGCACAACCAGAGGCACAGTTCTCACAATACCTTAAAGCTGCACTGACTGAAATTCCCGATGTAAAATATTGTGAAAACATCAGTGCCTTTGGTTTTACCAAGGGAATCCCTCCCTGCCTCTACAGAGGCCCTCAACAGAATGTGCTACCACTACTAGAACGTTATTTCAACAACACAGTATCTTTTCTATTTTGACTGTGAATTAACTTCATTAACAGTTTTGTTTTTATTATCTTTTTGTCCCAGATAACAGTTGTGTTTTCTGCAAAAACGTCACTGTCAATGTAATTACCATTACCACCAATTACCACCATTGTCTTAAAGCTCAGTTTTTTTTTATTTAAACTAAGTAGATACAATTATGAACATAAAATATAATTCAAAGCACAGAAACATATTTAAATACTTTAATCAACTGCTTCATTAGTTGATGTTAAAGCCATTTTTTTCAATTACATTTTATTACTGACACAATAGAGACTATATAATAAGCTGAAGATTTAAAATGTACTACAATACGATAATTATCGTTTCAGTCGGAGCTGGTTGTTAATATTCACAGTTCTTTTTCTCAGTTTGCACTTTCTCTATTGTATATCACTAGTATTAGTTAGCAGATGAGATTGGTATACCAGACATACACTTTTTTGGTGTGGTACTGAAAGTTTTGGGCACAACAACAAACAAAATTTAAAATCCATGAAATTAAATCGTGATTACCAAATGTGAGTAAATGATTGATGCTGGTCTAAAAAGTTAGTGTGTGCCTGTGTACGCGTGTAAGGGTACGTCTATGACTTCCTATAATTGTAACAGTTACCCAAAGGTGTGTGAGTGTGTGACCGTGTGGACACTTGTGTTTTCATGTACATGTGTGAGGATGTCATACTGCAGGCTGTTTATAGCACAGATATAATCAGTATGAGTACACAGAGGTAGGTTGTGCTAATTAGGTTTCCCAGCATGCCATTCAAACAGCATGGCAATCGCAGTGGGGAATGAATACGGAACAAGCTTCCTATGCGCTGATGTGGAGACTGGCTCCTGTCTCTGAAATCAAACACATGCAAACACAGGAAAGTGTTTGTTTCATTCAGACCCTTCTGGCTCACTGTTCTTTCATGTTCATGGTTGTGGTATCATTTTAAGCGCATATGTATTCTTTGTTTTTGTTTTTGCTTAGCTGTCTGTAATTGGATGTGGAAACCTGCCACTGTAGGTCTCATCATAATGTAGCTTTATTTTATTTATTGTCCTCCTCATGCACTGTGTTTCTATCCAGTCCCTCATTTGATACTGACTCAACCCTTAAGTGGTGCCTAATACAGGCAGATCCTTTTGTTGCTGGCCATGTACTGTGTTGCTGTACTACTCAGAGGGCACAACTAGACTCAATTCTGAAATGTGTGTTTTGATCTTACCTGTTCCCATCAAGTACCTATTAGGTATGTTCACATTTAAAGAAAAAAACTAATTTCAACTACTAAAATTAGCTTCATTACCATTTCTCTTTATTTCAAATCATCAAGGGATAGTTATAGTCTCCATAATTCAAAGAGGACGTTGCTGTTATTTTGCTTTTATCAATCGCAATGTCTACAATTACATTTATTTACAATTTCAAAAGCAAATTATCTGCTGCTGTTAAAATTGTGACTGGATTGTATTTTAAAGTAATATACACTTTTGGTCTGATCACCAGCTTTTGAAAGAGAGTCATACAGACTTTCTTTATTCCTGCAGGATATGCCGTGACATTATTCCTTCTAGTTGACTCAGGAATACAGGCATTACTTTCATCTCGTTTGGATTTTATATTTTCTGTTGAACTCAGAACGTTTGCCTCCAGAAAAGTCTTGCAGGTCAAACTGGACTAACTACACCTTTATCAGACAGACTGCGCAGAAGGTGTAGGTAGAAAGTTCATACTTGCACAGTTTATTAGGATATGGACTTGCATCACAACAGTTGTAGGTTTTTTGTCAATTAATTTGCTACTTGATTTGGATGTTCTTCGTAATGTGAACTGTGGCTTCACTGAGCCTTATAATTATTGCCAAATGGATTGGATTTTTCCAAATGTTTGGGTAGATCAGATAATTCAACAGAGATGTAGCAGTCATTAAACCCCAGTGGAGTATTTTTGAGAAGTGAATGAATATAAGAATGTGGGTTAATCTGACATTTTCTCTTTTTCTTTTTAGCTGCGAGACACAAAATCCATCAATCAGAACACAACACTTCTTCATTTCCTGGCTGAGAAGTGTGAAGAGAGTCACATGGAGATGTTGAGGTTTCCAGAGGAAGTGGAGCATGTGGAGAGTGCCAGCAAAGGTATGTCTGTGTCTTTATGCAGAACATCGGACTGGTGGTTAGCAGCGTTGTCTCACAGTGAAAAAGGCTCTGGGTTTGACTCCTGGGCCTGTGTGGGTTTCCCAAATGTGAGAGTGTGAGTGGGTGTTTGTCTCTGTATGTCGGTCCTGCAATATACTGGCCGCCTGTCCAAGGTAGCCCCCCCCCCCCTTGCCAGGAATGTTAGCTGGGATTGGCTCCAGGACCCCTATGACCCTAACAGATAAGCGGTTGAAAATGAATGAATAAATCACAATATTTGGTAATTTATACAGTCGGGGCACTAAGGACTTCACTGTTACATCCATAAATGCAACACAGTTTTTAACACTGAATTTGAATAGTTGAATTTAATCAAGAATTTAATTTATTTTATTTCCAACACATTTTCACACTTTACTTAATCTGTTTCATCCTTTAATGTCGTTTAGAGGTCTCTCTTCGTGACAAAAATAGAGCTATATTTCTGACCAAACTGTCATTCAGCCTGTCAATAAACTAATTCCACTCTAATTCCACACGCAGGCATTGGGTGGAATCCTTGCAGGGTTATTTACTTTGTTAGTCTCATAATTGGTTATTTAATCTAATTCAGTTGATTATGCATTTGACTGAGGCTGCCAACCATTGTGTAAGTGCACTGAATAGTCTTCGTGCTCTGTATATATTTTAATCATATCAACATTGTCCTATTATGGCAATTAATCATTAAAGGAGAAGTCAGTTAACTGACTGAGGCCAATAAATAAATGACTCTCCCACATAACCCTCAAACTATTCAAGAGATGACAAGAGTAAAAGTTTACTTTAGGAAAGGTAATAGGAAATAGGATACTGATACTTTCAACTGATCAAATTATGAATACTATGTGATATTTTAAGACACTGAAAGACACATAACTCACTGATGCCTTGAGCTGAATTAGAGTTTTTTGAAAAAGTTAATTTCTTTTCTTTGTAGTATAAAAGCATTCACCACTTCTTTTTAATTCCATATATGTTATTGTGACTGGCATGTTTATTTTAGTACTTTAGAGAAATGGGCCAAGACATATCTCACAGGCATTCGTGTCACAAAGTGATTGAAAATGATGCACACGCCTTTTTCTGTCTGTGCTGTTAAATCTGGAAGAGCAGTCCACCATCACAGAAACATTTTCCCATAATCATTAGCTCCTCTACAAGGTTTGTGTATCATGACTAAAAGAAAAATGTAATAATGATTCCTTTATTCAGTGAACATTCTTTACATGAGGTCAAATACCACTCATACATGATAGTCTCCTCTGATGGAGGCTTTTTTTTTTCTGTATGTGTGTTGTAAAGAGCACAGAAAATACTGACTAATTTATTAACATAAGTAGCCACAGTTTGGAAGATCATTATTGCTGATTTGGAATATTATTAGATGTTACCATGGGGTTCATATTAAAAATGACAAATGTTTGAGTAATGAATTTATCAACACAAATTTCATATGATTGAATCTGTGTAAAGCCTGCCACCTTCACAATGATGGTGACGTGGTTAGAGCCCAATATCATCAAACTGCCATCAACTACTAATATTCCTCATTGATAAATGCAATCATACCTAAATAATTGGCCTCGGAAATCATAATTTTCCTTCCATTCATTGCCTGCTTCATACTTTGTCCTCCAGTGCAGTTTCTGGAAGAAATTGGATCGCCACCTTGCTGTTATCTTGATCTTAATGCAATTGTTATTTAATTTAATTGCTTTCACATACATTCAAAGTGGTGCATTGATTTGATTCCTAATAATTGTTAATTGCATCACTGGTGATTCCATTTTTTGTCTAGTGGCCTTCTGCAGCATCTAGTGATAATGGCTCCACGTGGCAATAAAAGCCTGTTTTAGTGCTTTTAGTCTGAATTAATGCATATATCTGCTACTACCTCTATAAATATATGTTCATATGAAATGGATCACTGGCACATCTAACTGCAGTGTTAAAGCAATTGCTCATGCTTGACTAAAAGACCCTGACTAAAACATTTTAACAAACATATTCTGTTTTGACCACAGTGTCACTGGTATGAAAAAGACACACAAACACTTATTTTGTGTGTTTTGTGCATGTGTTCTGTACATTAGTTGATTGTAATCTGAAGTTGCAGCATTACCAATCTATTAATTTAGATGTAAACACTGTATAAAGAAATCAGTTTTATCTTTTTAAAAGCTTGGTTATCAAATAAAGACGATTGCGTATCTTATTACCTCAGAAATCCGTCTGTCCGTAGACATGCCTGAGAGCAAATCGTGGCCTGATGGAGTTTGAGGTTAACAATAACTATGTTCAACATGTAATGAAGTTCCCATAGGAGAGTTTTCCTCTCTCTTAGGATTCAGCCATTATCAAATACTATCTGTATTAAGGCCATTTTTGATTAAACTTCACATTATTATGTAAGGAGGCAGGGGCAGCTGTCTGCAGATGTTCCATGTTTGATCTGGACAGGGGGGAAGGGCTTGTTTTTTGAATAATTTTCTGGTGATACATGGCTTCAATGCAGAAAATAACTGCGCATGTCACATTTGTGAGAAGCACGATGCAATATTAAAGCTTTAACACCTGACACAGTTCTGGCATCTTTTCTCAAACTGCTTTATATTACTTTCAGTAATCATAGTTGATCAAATCATAAAATGAGAATGAGCACTTGTTTAGTAGATATGGACTTCACTTCATGAAGGCCATTAGCATGCTGTCAACTACTTCTTTGATGCAGCCATTTTAAAATTTTACAAAATATACATATGTATGAAAATGGTTAAACTATTATTGTGGCTCTGTTGTACTGTGCAACTCCTGTAATTAAAATCTTTATGAGCAAATGAATGTATAAAAAGAATGTAATGAAGACTTGTTTAGTATAATATAGAGCAGTACTTTTAATTTGGTCATTTTGACAGTGACAATGCCATTACATATTAATTACCTCCATCAATGAGGGATTTATTTCAGGCTTTTGTTGTTTTCATGTAATGCAGTTCAGGTTGATAATGGGCTGAGGAACAAGTGATGGTTCATATATCACATTATTTCAATGTTATTCTCCAACTGCACTTTGGTTTTTTTGCAATAGTCCACATATTGAAGATTTTCATATCAAGTGCTTAAAATAAAATTATCAAGCTCTCCATTTTCAAATAAATTGGTAACGTATGTATAAGTGTGGAGAATAAGTGTACAAATACATCATACACAAGAAATTAGCTATCGATTAATATCAGTGCTTTAACTGTATAAACCATAAACACCACAAATTTGGTGAAACTTTCATTTTAGATTGAATCCTTATTTGTTTAACATGTTTTGAACAGTGAAGAAGTGCCCTGAGGTCTTTGAAAGAAGAAAATGCTGTTATATATTTTCTCTGAAAACTACCTATTGAAGAATGCTGGTAAATTCATTGTAACCCGCACAACCAAAAAGGACGAGATCTTGAAATTATTTTTCACAAGCATCAACAGTAGCTCTTTTTCTCCACACAATGAGGAGCTACTGCAGAGACTACATTTTCTCAGACTCACGATCTTTGTAAAAGGCTGGCAGCGAAATGTATCCCAAGCAATTTATTGAATTCTATTTGTTATCATTGTACAATCTTCAAGCTTGATACTGAATGCTGTTGAAAATTTTGCCTTGACACCCAAACAAAAAGGTTTTCACCATTACAAAGACTACAAATAAATCCAAATATTTGACTGTGCCCCAAATCAATATTTGTCCCTTTAAAATACTACATAATTTAACAAATATATATATATATGAACAGTCAAGTCGCAACAATGTATGATATAGTTTTCTATAAATGTATATATATTAGAAAGTATAAAATCCAAGACTGGGAATTTTGCCCTTAAATGTTATTAATTATATTAAATCTGCTTTTGACAGGTCATAAGAACAGATTGTATTATGAAAATGAAAAACATGAAAAACATCACATTTATAAGGTTGTATTAACTATGGCCTTGCTTGTAAATGGGCTTTTTGGAAAAAGTTGCATTGATCATGGTGGAACAAATCAAAGCAAAAAAAAAAAAACATTAACCAATAATCTACCCCAGCAGAATTTATGTGATTGAACCAGTGTCATCACATGGCTAAATTTCCAATATAGCTTGTAGGTAGAAATATGTTCCTGATCAGAAATAATTCATCAAGTATTTGGTCTATTTTTAAGACATGAGGGCTGTTGTCCTAAACATCCTTCATCAAATAAAACTTGTTGCCTCCCCCTCGTGATAAAAAATTAACCTTGATTATTGGTTTTGTATCCAAGCTACATATTTCACTGTGAGCGCCATGTCTCTGTCAGCAGGAGATTTGTAGCCTCTCCTGTCACCATGTCGGATTCAATCTTTACTGATAAATCACTTTGAGGGGTGAAGGATTTGAAGGCGGTGTAGGTAAGTAAAAGGGGCTCAGGCCTCCTTTTCAGTTATTATTTCAGTGGCACAGGAAAGTACACAGGAGAGAAACTGCATTTTCTCAATGCTAGTAACGTTTCATATTAATGTGCCATACAACGCTTATCTAGTTTAATGAAGTATTCATTTAATATTATGTTGATCTTTAAATTTAAACAGTGATGCAGGCAGGCCTGTGGCAAACAAGTGTCAAATCTGATTGACATCCCAAAAGAAAGAAAGATCAATCTAGATTAAACTGTGGTTAAAAAAAAAAAAATCCTGCATTAACTTTTATATTTGTCTGTTTTTTTTGACTGACCATACAGTTAATAGACAATAATTCTGTTAGCATTTGGTGTTAAATGAATACTATTCAGATTATAACAATACAAATGCAGTTCCCATCAACCTCTCATTGGTTGGACTGTTAAGCTCTTTTTGTATCTTCCTGTCTCTTTCTTGAAGGAAACAGAACGAATAAGCATCTACTCAATACTAAACCAATATGGTGTGTACTGTTTTGATTATATGCTGTATATTCAATCAACCAAAAAAGTACTATTTGATAAAGACTAAAAATGCTTGGAATGTAGTCATCGCTTCTTTTATTTGCATACCCCTGACCTCATCCTAATAACAGTGGCAAAGCCTTGAGAGAAGTGTGATTGGCCAATTTGCCTTGTTAAATGCCCCCCAGAGATGAATATGTGGGGCCCGACAATGGGAACTAAGTCTGTGTGGTGATTCCACTCAATCAGTGGTGCAGTGACAATCTGTCGTGACAATCCGGGAAAAGAGGAAATATGACACAAATGTTCTCATAAATCTATTTAGTATAAGGCATAGCCAAGGGCAAAGTACTTTGGAGCCTGTAAGAGAAAAAATGGAGAATGAAGGAAGAAAAAAAAAAAGATGAACTCTGTGGATATTAATACCACTGTGAATATATCTATTATCCACATTCATTTCAAGGCACTGCAGCATAATAAAGCAGTGCCCATTTCCCATTTAAACTCCTTGCAGTACTTGGCTCTGTATTACGTCGACAAAATGCCTTTCTGGATGGGGTGGAACACTGAGGGGATCATTTGTCTTTTGGTTTCAATGGAGTTGCAGGGAATCATGGGGCTGAGAGGATATTCCCTCATGCCAAGCTAGAGAGCTCCCTAAAGTCAGCTGTTGTAGCTTTAGGAAAAATGGACATAATTCAAGGCAAACAGTAGTGTACTAGAGTTCATGCAGAAATGCGAATTGTTTTGAGGAAAAGATGTTTTGTCTTTGACTGAAACTGAAGATTTCATGTTAGGTTGATACTCTGCACTGAAGCAACAGCTTAATCAATTATTTCAAAGCTTACGTGTTGACTAACAATTAAAAAATTGATGACAGAGGAGATGTGGGGAAAGAATGCAGTGGACATCATACATGTATAATTGTATAAAAACTGTGTTTTGTCATTAGACAAGGGGTGTATGAATGTAAACTAACAGGGAATTACTGTGGTCCATTAGTGTATTCGGTAACACCCTGACATCAGCCTTTCTTCCAGGAGGAGTTGATGGTTGTGATGAAGGAACTGATGGGAAATTTTCCTGCCTATCCTTATAAATTCATATTTTTTCATGTACATTTATGGATTGCCTGCACAATGTGAAATGTAATGTGCTCCTATGTACACAGGGAAGGAATGCTTTGCTTACCTAGTTCTGCAGCTCTTTTTCTGTTGTGGTTAACGACCCAGCTGATGCTGCATTCTCCAATGAAATCCTTCGTTTTCCAATGTATAGTGGCAAGCTTTTTGTCGTCAGTTTTAATATCTGGCCCCTCCTTTTTCAATTTCAATATTTGCTTTACACCCATGTACCGCTGTCCAAATTAATAACTTGTATGACTGTTGTGATATGCTGTCTTTTGGACAAGGAAGAATGCTATAGGTGTAGCTGCCAACAACTTTTGTAGAAATAAATAAAGTATTTCACAGTCAGTGAAATTTCTCTTCTTAGATTTGTAGTCAAACTTTTCCAGTCTCCTTTAGAAGTAATTGAATGACAATCTGATTTAGGTGCATATTAATATCCTCAATGGGAATTCCATTTGCCATTTAATCGCAAGAATTAATTGGGTGTGATATGAGTCTCACAATTGTTCAGCATTTCAATTTTATTGCAATTTATAAAGGGGGAAATTGCATGTAGGTGAACATAAAGACAGTTTTCTAAATTGGAATATTTTTACAGATATGCACTTTTCATCTTTTGTTGCTTTTGTAGCTCGTGTAATATCAGCCCCACTTTTACAAATGAGACCCTAGGCAGTGTTCGTCATGTTGGTAAAGTGGCCACAGGATCAGACCCCAGGGATCCTTTCAAAGACTCTGAGATTGCAGTGCTTCCCTTTCAATCTGACTAAGATATAGAGGATTTACAAGGAAGAAAACATAAGAAAATTCAGAATCCAAAAGAGCAGAGCTGGCTGAGCCATACTATACACAGGATGACTTGAAGCTGGAGCCACTAGTTCCAAAAATCCAACAACACCGAAGAAACAAAAATGTTCCTATTTCATAGGAAACTCAGAGTACACAGAAGAGTCATATGGTTACAACAATATACAATACTTTTTTTTTGTGTTTGTTTGTTGTTTTTGTTGTGGTTCCCTAAACTTACGTTAATTGAAATTGAAATGAACTTTGAAAATGCTTATCAGTGTCCAACAGTGGGATTAGATATTTGCAGTGAGATGCACAAGTTTACTCGAAAATGTTGATATCAAAGTAGAGAAGAAAAAAAGTCATGTCATGGTGTGAGTGGATGCTCATATTTGTGATGCTCAATTTTGTTATGTTTGGGGTTTCCGGCTTTCACTCTGTCAAGTTATGAAAGTTTGAAGTAATGTCAATAATCGTTAGTTTGTTTACACCAGAGTGCCCTGCTTGTGTTCTGCACCTTTCTGTCTATCATTTGGTTCCCGTCTTTAGTAGCTAAGCAATAAGCAAACTCTCTTTGGAAGCTTTTCATGTTTGAGAACTCATCATTTATACATCTAAGAAATTTAGCAAAGGGTAGTTGTATTATTGAAGGCACAGCCCTCGACAGTCTTTGGAGTCCTGAGACCCAGATTTCCAAATGATTTGACTGGACATCTTGTGCATTGCTGCACTCTCAGAAAGTGTACCAAAACCAGGATTTTTTTTCATTAATGTTTGCAGGCTTTAACAATCACCCTGATGCCAACACACCATTTTGTTGAAAAAACTTTAATGATTGACACACTGACAGGAATAAACTAAAGTTTACAAATCTTGCTGAATTATATTGGTGCACTCAAGCGTTAGCCAGTATAAAGTGTCAGTATGACTAGAAATGGAAACAATTTCCTCTCTGGTTCTTTAAGGTATACTCATCCCTGGACCCTGAAAGCGATAGAGCAGGATCAGCGAGGCCACCAGTGTAAATGGACAGTCTGTCACAAAGAATATTAGGAGCAGGAAACAGACCTGTCTAGCTACCCCAGCCCAGGATGAGTGATGAGCTCAAGAGAGTTTTCTTTTTTTTTTTTTTTTTTTTTTCTCCTCACTTCATGGTGGATGAGTAGTTCATTGTGAGACCACAACAACTGTTCTCTCACTCTTTCTTCTTTTTTTTCTTTCCCTCCTGTCCATCGCTCTTTCCCTCCACCTCTGATTTCTTACATCACCACTTTGGCCATCCAGTAAGAATGTACACAGAGATAGACACATGCAGGGAGGCCAGCAGCCCTGCTTAGCATCAGGCTCCAATCCGTGACAGCAGATTTCAATGAGAGCTGACAATGTGACCAGGAATGAGAATAATGCTGTTTGCCAGCCTCGAAATTCAGCCTGTCACAGTAGACCATTTCCCATGCTGGGTGTGTTCCATGAGCTGAGGTGAACAAGGAAGCTCCATTTTAAATATAACTCTTTTTTTTCTCCCCCATCTCAGAACACAACCAATACAGATTAAAATCATTGTACTATTTTTAGACTGTATCAACAGTTGATCAACAAACTGTTATAACAGCTCACAGGGCTAAACAGAAATATAAAGAATTTTATACATGCTCAGATCGTTCAAACACTGCCTAGTACAAAGTCCTGTTTAATGACACACAGTGACTGAACTCAGCAGGCGCAATTCTTAAGGAACTTCAAGTAGCTAGGCAGTATGCTTTTGCAGTAAAGAATGTCACTCAGAGCACCAGTGGCACATTGGGGAGCAGCATGGTTTAGAGTCATCACCAATGACTTGTCCCATCTCCTCACATTACCATGTGATCATTAAAACATCCAGGGTTTGGTAAGATTCAAGCTGCTGGATGTTGCTCAGTTGAAAAATGCATCATAGCCGTGTGGTTCCCACATGAAGACCTCGCTTTTTCTTGTTCTTAGAAAAATAGTCAAATATTCTATCAAATTTTTTTCCCAAATCATTAAAGGTGTTTTCTTATCTCATGCACAATATACGCCTATTTTACAAGTTATAACTTTCAAAATCTTGGCTTTATTTTTGCTGAATATTTTTGAATGTATTGACTACTCCACTGGTTTTAATGGAAGAAGTTTGCTTGTTTGTTGAGTTTCTGGAGAGAGGCAGCTTGGGTTTAAGAGTTGCAGTGGATTCCAATAGTAACACAGAGACACTGCAAAAATCAAAATGTTTACATAAAATTCTCCAACCTCCTGTGCATCTTAATCCTGTTTTGTAATTACGATGAGCGATTGATAGGTAGATTAGGATAGGATAGATTAGCAACCATTCTTGGTCTGAACTATGTGATTATTAACAGGATGACAAAACATTTATAACAGCGTTGGACATATCAGTACCATGTCAATGCAGTTCCAAGTGATTAACATCTCCAGTGATTGATCTGACAGTGCAGGATTACGAAGTTACAGAAATCCAATGTGCATTGAAGAACATATGTGACAAGATGTTTTTGACCTGATATGGACCTGTTGAGCACCTGTTGTGCCGTATTATTGAACTTCAGCAAAGGACACTGTAGTAAACACTGAGGAACTTGGAAGTTGTTTTCATGGAAACGCTTGTGATAGCATGTCTGTCAGGGGATTCTGATAAGTAAGATAATGATGAGGGTTGTTGCACAAATGAGCAGGAAATTGAGTTTTCTCTGTGGTGATCCCTGCACCCTCCAGATAAGGCTCTGTTGAGGCATTACAATAACAAGTGCAGGGATTTGTAATATTGACTCAATGAAAGAGTATAATCTCTACAGTACAATATGCCTACCCTCTTTAGGATTTATGTTGTGTGCTTATGTGATGGTTCAATGGTGAGATCTATATAAAAGCTTGCCAAATAGGTATCATAATATTGTTAAAAAGTGAATTTAACATTAACCTGAAGTGTTCTTCCAAGTTCTTCACAAACCACTTCTTTTTTTTCTGAGAAGAAGTGATACAGAAAAGAAGTAATACTGCTTTTTAGTAGAAGTGGGAAATCAGTTTTTATTATATAGTCCTGGGATGACTGATTTTGTTTTGTCTCACTTAATTAAAATTCATGGAAAAAAGACTGAAGACTGGCTGAATAGAGAAACTCTTTGCCATTACTGTTATTGTTATTTTAATTTCTCCTCCCTGTGTTCATCTAAATGCCATCTTATAGTAACCTAATATTAATGACTATATTGTGTAGGATGGCAAAACGGGATAATGTCAAACAAGAGTAAAGTGATAAGAAAACCACAGAAAGAAAATACAAATCTTAATATTAATGATCTAAAATCTATGCCTGAAGAACTGTGCCCAAGGAAAATAGTCAAAGCAGACAGTTCATCCCAAGTAAACACATAATCCAGAATCCCTCATTTATTTCAATACAAGCCTGAATTTTGACCCCAAAAAACAAAAACAAACAAAAAAAAAAAAACCTCGTACTCAATGTGTATTAACTGTGTAGGTGAGAAGCTAAAAATTCAAATCACTTCTAAGCATTGCGTGATCCTTTTCACTTCCTTGAAAGTAGAGACCTGCTACTGCTGTCTCAATGTCATGTAGGCAGAAATGTGCTTTAAATGTCTCTCAAAGATTAGGCGTGGGCCGTCTCTGTGTTGGTATTATTGGTTTAGTTGGTTGGTTTTATCCTCTGATGTTTTTACTCTCTTAAGAGCAAGGCCTCCTGCAAAGTTAATTACTCAAACTGAATTTTAGGTTTACATCTCATCTTAGGTTTTTTCACTGATATAAATACAGAAATGTTCTTATCAACACGAACGTTTGTCGCTGTTGCATGTCTTGTTTGAAATTTTCTGTTCAGGCTTGTGATGTTTTTCACATGAACACAGCAAATAAAGTTTGTTTATGTGCAAATAATAGTCCTGTTCATCACCATTGCCCTATGCACACAAATCATACCAAGCCCGGGAAAAAAAAATGCTCAACCATACCAGACATGTTATTTACCCAGAGAGATAAGAGATCATTTACAGACTAGGTGGTTATTCCACTAAATTGCCTCTGTTTTTCTCTGAATTCCTTCCTACACACTCTCCTTCTATTGACCATTGTTTGGGAAAACGTGTCTATGGCCCAAATTCTGTCATAAGAATCTGGACTGCTTTTGCTAGCCAACCCCTGTGCATCACTGGGGGTTTGGAATTGATTTTGGATACGAAATTCAGGTCATTTTATCACGGGCTGTCATCAATATATAATGTAAAAGCATGGCCTGAAGTGAGCATTGCAGGGCTGCTCATTGGAGTTTTACGAGGCCCAGGGGAGCTGGATCCCATGTGCCCCTTTCAGTTAATGCATGCCACTATGTGTGAGGATTCCACCATCACTTGTGATTTATACCCCCAAAGGAGAAAAGATATAGCAATACATAGGCATTCAGTGCCTGTATTGCATCATTTATATGGGGTGCTTTGCTGGCTCTGCCAAGACCATGCTTATCTGTGTCTATCATGGAAACCATCTTCCAGGCATTTGTTCTCAACATGTGGTGCGGCTTGTTTCTTGCTCTTCTCATTGCAGAAAATTACTCATTTCTGCTTTGGTGAATTTCAAAATGATCACAGCGATATTGTTGCAAACTATTGTATAAAGTATTGCAATGTGCAGCAGTGTCATGCTGTCTCGCTCAACTGTTTAGAGTGATATGGCTCAGTGTTGTGGGCTAGGTGAGTGAGACCGACGCACAACATTGACTGTAGTTAAAGCTTTTTGAACCTCCACTGTTTTTTTCACTTCTTAGCATTTTCTGTAATGGATGGATGAAAACAAGGAAGTTTGTTGAGTGCACACAAACCAAGTCCACCTTCATCATAAACTTCTTCCTTTGTGTAGTATAGACCATATTGTGTTTTCCTTTTTGATGTAAATGATGCAGATCTCCTCTAAGTTTGTCCCCAGGCTTTCTGGAATGAGTTTAATTTAGCAGCAAGCCCTTTATTTTCCAAAATAAATCTAACAGGTCCTGACTATGACCTTTCTTTTACATGTTGATGATTTGCATTTTCCACCTTCTTTTTTTCCCCAGCTCTGTGATATGGAGTCTCACTGTGTGATCCATATTCAAAAATTATTTAAATCAGTTTCACTGCATTTGCATGTGAAATTGAGGATTTGAGGCTAGTTCGTCTGCATACTGATCAGAGGGACAACTTCCATTGGAGTGAGATTGATACTGCAAATAAATGGGGCATGGTATTAATGAATGTCATCAAAGGGGTGCTCTGTATTGTGCACCACCATAGCAATGTGTTTTCCTTCAGCCTAATGAATCTGATACTATTCTCAACCCCTTTGCTTTCAGAACAAGAAATTATTATGTCCTCTAACAAATAGAGATATCTGGCCATGGTGTTACCTTTAAGACAAAATTACCCACAAGATGGCGGCTTGTTCACGCATTAGAAAAGTTTTTTATATTTGTGACAAGAAGAAAACAAAAATGCTGTGTTACCAAAAGTGGCGATCGTGCCCTGAAAGCAAATGGATGTCATTGTAGTACTGTGTTGTGAATTTAGAATGAGAGACATCGATTTAGCAAATTTAGACTTTTGGAAAATGGGACAGTTTATACATCAATTGTGTTCTTAAGCTATTATTACAATAATGACAGCAATTATTAATTGTTTAGATTGCCTTTTGTTAAGCTTAACTCAGGTTGTCTGGGAAGCTGCTAGTGTTCCTTTGCAAACCATTGACCCAAAAGAAAAAAGATGAAAAACTTTTGTCATCGAATAAATTGTAAAATGACACTATTTAATAGCTGGAAAAAAATTTATAATTAGTTGTATCTTTATTTTGATGTTTAATTAAGTTTGTTCATGTAACCACTAACATAAGATAGGCAGCACATTTCTAACCTTTCCATTCATTTTCAGCACGAATGTTGTCCTGGTAGATGGAGTTTAAACCTTGTCAGGTTTTTTTCTAGTGCACCTTGGAAGTGAGTGAAGTTGTACCAGAGATTTGTTTTAAGCTTCTTTGACATGAAAAAATTTGTAAAAACGTGCTATTGTTATTTAGTGACTTTATTAGTACCGTGAAGAGAGGTACTAGCATTGACACCGTGAGGAAAGTACTTTTAAGCTCTATTAAAGAACAGAAGTTGCAGTTTGCGTGTCCTGTTTGTCTCAGTTAAACAAGTTTATTTCATAAATTAATGCCAATTTGAAGGTAAATCCTTAACAGAATTTAATTTGTGTAACTTCAAGTAACAG
The DNA here is from genome assembly GCA_034769265.1 of Remorina albescens. Taxonomy (NCBI): domain Eukaryota; kingdom Metazoa; phylum Chordata; class Actinopteri; order Carangiformes; family Echeneidae; genus Remorina; species Remorina albescens. Next base: position 10,287,264 of record CM068475.1, on the reverse strand, counting down.
TATCTGTGGTTATTTATGTATTTGTCTTTTCATTTATATAACTTTTTCAAAGTTGATATTAGCTCTGCTTGTGTGACATTGATAAAAATGCCACGTTGAGAAAAACTTGTGTGCCAATTTAACGACCACAATTCAGGTTTTGGTGTCCATAGTTTTCCTCCCCTCTGCCTTGACATGGCATACCAGCTGAGACCTGCTCTTTACAGAAAGGTCTGTTTTTATTCCACCAACTGAAGCAGAGGTAAGGAGGGACAGAATCGATTGTTGTGGGCCAAATTGAACCTGTGTTGAGCTGCAGGCAGCCATGAGATAAAGCCTCTGACGACGTCTGCTGTGTTTATCATCAGGTGGCCTTTTCTGTGTGTGCTATGCTGCGATTTTGATGTGTTAAGTCATAATAGGGGAGCCACCATTCTTTGGAGGGGCTGCCAATAAAATCACAGACAGAGGGGGTTTATATTTCATGTCAGCCCATTATTGTTTCCAGCTTACCCTGTATACTTCGTTTCACCTGGAGAGGCCTCAGTCAAAATTTTGCCGTTCTCTTTCTTGCTTTGTCTTGGTTCATTTTTGTTGATATTCAGTAGGTTAAGTTTTGAATATGATGTTCTTTAATCGCTATAGTTCATTGTGAACCCCGGCACAGTCTCCGTTATTGCAACGGCTGGTTTGTAGTTATGAGGCCTGTGTGAAGTGGAGGGATGTATCCCCTGTTATTGGTGGTGAAGAACTAAGTTTACTTTAAAAAAAAAAAAAAAAGCAATTGAATTTTATCACCCCTACACATACGGCAGTGGAGCGAATCTCTTGTTTTTCTTTTCACCACAGTAACTTGTGTGTTTCAGAGGGCTCCAAATGGCACTAAAATACAGCTAACCAGTTTAAACACACCACTTTAAAAGATATTGCATGAGCCATCTGCTTACTAGATTTACATTTAACCTTAATCATGTTCTATGACTACAGTAATTCAGACAGTAGCTGTCAATCCATTTCCTGACAGAAAGACTATAGACCAGACATCGTTGATTTAGACTGCCAGATCACATACAGTTGATATTTCTCTTGTTCTCTTGTGGTACTTAAAATACAACAGATAAATAGTTTTATTGCAACTGGCTGTTCTCTGGCAAGCTTTCTGCCTCCACCAACAGAGATAATTTGCCACTGGTAGAGTGCTGCTCATACGGTGTATTTGGTCTGCCTCGTACTTGAATATGCACAGTCTCGCCCAGCTGGTGTGACCCTGGTTTATTGCTCATTCTTAAGAATCTCTGTTCCAGGATGGTGTATCCTATGAGACCCCATGTTGTGAACCACCACAGACTCAGCAGAGTGCCCTAACTCTGCTGCCTGTCGTTATCCGAAATGATCAGCTACACACTCTGCACCTGTTCCCGCAGAAAATGGACAATAGCCTCATAGATAATCAAGCAGGCCATTAGCAAGGAATGACAATGGCTCCACTAATTTTATGGGCACATTTAAAGCTTTCCTCTTTGAGGAAGACAATGATTATCCCTGTTTCTGCCCTTGAGCCATGTTTCCAAGTTGACTTAATCAAGTACCAAAAAAAGAGCCATATGAGTTCCTTTCAAGTGTGTCTCATATATCTCTAGAATGTCTTTAGATTTTGGCTATCTGTTGGCCTATTGTGTCTAAAGCTTTTCAAAAATGGCAAGAAGATTCAATTTCAACTCCGGGATGCATCGCTTGCAGTTGCAAACCATGTTGTGAGATTGTCTGCTTTTCTCTGTGGATATGAATCTGGTTGGACAAGTTGCCATTTCTTTTGACTTCCTCTTGCTCCACTTTACTCTCAAGTGCTTACCGCCTGCATTGAACAATTGGCACCAAAAAGGAGTGTATCCGTAATTTTGTAATTTTCCCTTCAGTCCCTGTACTAATAGTTTCCTCTTTTGTTCTTCTGGTTTGGATCGTTTAGAATCTACATTATACAGGTTTAAAAAGACCATTTAGGTCAATCATCAGGAAAAAGTTTGACTTTTTTCATTGATGTACTTCTCTGTCTTGCGCTAAGATGAGGCTTCTGTGAGCCTAAATAACTGGAATAACAATTGACATGGATTATTCAACCAATGGATGAAAAGTAGGAAGGGAACACATTGTAGATCTTAAGCTTGAATTTTTCTTTTTCAATTCATACAATACCAAATTTTATCAAAGTACATTTACATCTACCATTCAGACCATATAACACTGAGATACATTCTCTAAATCTGCCTTAAATAAGGCAAAGTTCACCTTTAATTGTCTCCCTCCCCAGTGACTGAAATCATTGTAATGATTCTTGTATTTTGAAGACTAAAATTTTATTTCTGAAGTGACCTATATTCATGGAGAAGTATTGTACATTCTGGGCAGAGAAAGCTTTCAGCAAAGCCTAAAGCTGTTAGTTATTACAATAGGCTGCAAGCTACGAAACTACTACCCCTAAGTAATAACTAAATGGGAGCACACAGGGACACCACCTCTGGCTATAAGATAACAATACAAACACCCGAACACTGTGTGCTTTTTGCTGAGTAGACCCCTAATGTTTTGGCTAGCCCTTTGGCACTTAACAGACAACCAGAGGGCTTGTCTCATTTCACGTTGTGTTAAGTTAAACTTTTTTTGGGGGGGTATAAAAAATATCACAACCATAAAATATGTGTTTTTGAAAACCCCACGAGACAAATTTTGTAGTGTGAGGCCAAGTCCAGATGTACTAATACTGTGACACTGGAGCAGCACAGCACATGACTGATACTGAAGCCAAAGCATATTATGAGCGTTGACATCTTTCATGCTGAGGATTGTAGATTTATCTAAGGTCGTTGTCACACCTGACCAAGCGGATTGGGGGGCTGAAAGTCGTAATATTGTTGCATTTATCACTTGTTTCGGTTCTGCTTTCACATTGTGGTTTCTGAAGCGCACCAAACTTTCTGAGCAGCATCCTGCGGTTGAAAGGGGCGCTCGTCGATTGGACAAAGTAGGAGGGGAAATCCCTCCCTCCCTCCCGACCCGGAAATGTATTTGAGGGAATGCTACAACGTTACCTAACTACATACTAATGAACGCAACCGTTACTATAATGCTATCGTAGCTTGTCAGGGATAGAAGTTGGTATTTTTTCCAACTTTGACAATTTAACATGTGACAACATGTTAGCTCAGAGTTTACGGACTGTGACTGTTGGTAGTTGTAGTTGATTTTGTTTAAATATGCCAAATTGTGAATTTATGGGTTATTGTTGTTCAGACGATTGAGCTAAGCTAGCTAGCGTCGGCGGTCACTTGTTGCCATTAGCAACAGTAAACATTCACGTAAGGACTAATGAGCTACGTACATTTGGTCCGGTGAGCATTCACGCTGCATACGAACCGCACCAGGGTTCAGTTGCAAGTGAACTGAGACCCACGTTTTCAGGCGGACCAGAGTTCGTATGAGCTTTCACACCTGCCCAAACGAAGCGGACTATCCGAGGAAACGAACTCTGGTCCGTTTAAAGCGGACCAAACAGCTCTGAATGAACCTAAATGCACCTTAGCCAAGCGCATACAGCTCTCATACCTGGTCTAGACAAAAGGATGGAGTTTGGCTTTGTTTCTTGTCAGTTCATTGAATATAGTGGTTGATATAAAATACGACATACTGAAACTATGCATGAATGTATTTGCATAATCTAGTTTTGACTCTTAAGTAAATGGTTGTAGTATATCTCTTTACTTTCAACCCTTGTTTTCATTATAAGGAAGATGTGCAATATGTATTTTGACACGCTACATGCTCACTGTGTTGTTGCCGGAATAGATGAGCATGCAGTTTAATCTGTGTTATTTGCTTTTCTCGTAGCCCTGGGCACAAAAATGATGGGGACAAAAAAGTAGCAATATGTACTGGTGTCAAACAAAATCACAATTAGAAAATAGTCTGATCGAAAAACTGACTTTTTCATGGCTACATCAACAAACCCCAAGCTTGCTTCTTTTTCCAACAGAGGAAATACATGAAAGCAACATTATTGTTCTGCAATCCATGACCTTCGGGAAAAAAAGAGCATTGATAAAAGGAACTGAAAAGCTCCAACACATACTATCACAATGGTTTGGACAGTTTGCAATTTCAAACTAGTTTCAGATAGACAGAGTTCTTGATTACTATACCTACTTTCAGTGGGGTGTTTTGTTCTTCTTTTTTTGGGGGGGTGGTATTGTTGTATTGGTATTGTTTTTATTTCCTTTTTCTTCCTTTACTTGTTTATTAATACATGATACATATATTGCTTCAGTGAAATCCATAAACTTGCTTAGTCTTCCACTCATATATGTTTCTGTCATGCTGCTAAAATCAGAGTCCTGGGTCACTCTCAATGCATTATTCAGATTTTCTACATAGAGGGGTTAAACGAGAAAATGTCATACTTCAATTCATCTCCCACTTAGAAAGTCTCATTACACTGCAGATAAGTTTAAGGATTGTCTGAGGTAGAAAGGGGCTTGGCAGTCATGCATTCTGAGTCTCCTTGTCTTGTGGAGATGAAAAACAAAATATATACTGTACTCCAGCCGAATTAATACTCAACACATCCCTGCATGTTTCATGATTGTACACTTATCTAAGCATATGTTTCCAAAAGAGATATTAAGCCTTAGATGGCTGCGAAATGAAGACAGATTTAGTGGGTGGAAAAATTGATCTGACCTTTCTCACCAAATAAGGGATATGAATCTCTCCACATCTACTTTATTAATGTGGTATAAAGACACAGGAAATCCTCATTTAGGCAGTCGCATGTAGGTCAGAGCACAGTGACATCCAGAACTAGCACAAGTATATGTAACCTGAATGCCTGCTCATATTTTAGACTGTTTGCATATCTGTTAGCAAATTGTTGAAACATACAATATATTGTACGTATGACTTAAAGGAATTTACACAGCTGGTGACAATTACATTAGACTAGAAGTGTGTTAAAGGAAATCGTAGTGAAGTTGTGTGCTTTAAATATTAAGATTGAGCCTGATTTGTCCATTCACACAGCAATGCTCGTGTGTTCACGTCTCTATAGTAACTACTTACTTTTCAGGACATTGCCATAAGGAACCGGAAGAAATTAGTCCAAATTTGAAATTTGTCACTGAAAACCTCACATTTTAAAACAAAATATTCTGTTTGCAGGTGTAGGAGACTCACACACCACCTGTTAAATCGTTGAAGCCCAGAAATGCACTCGAATGTTATGAAATAACAACACTGTGAACGTCGACCCAGACTCACAGCAGAAAATAAGTAATGAATTGGTAGAAAGATTGTGGTATAAGTTTGTGATCTTTGAAAGATAGTGTATACTTTTGTTTTTATTGTATGGCTGTTGGAAATTCAGTTTGTTAACGGTCTAATACTCCTAGCAGTTTGTTTCTTTGAATGCTCTTGTGTGATTTGAAAAGTTAGGTTATAGTTCAAACATACCTTTGCTGCCTCTAGATTGAGGACTCAGCCTTTATCTAAATAATTCAATATGTAATCCTGCTGCCGCTACCAAATACATTGTTCCAAGTCCCACATCTCCCAGTCAGTGAGTATATTTAATGCATTCAGTTGCCTTTCCATCCCTTGCTGCGCTTTTGTTGTTAGGAAACTACCATAACCAGTCATCTGCACTGCAAGATAAAACCAAATACGTTGAGGGTATGTGACCAACCATTTGACAGATCCCTCTTCAGTTTGACTGCTCTGCATAAAGCCAATCAAGAAGAATCTGGCTGCCTTTTTTCCTCTTGTGAATACGAAATTTCCATAAGGAACTCATCAATAATCAGGTATAGCAGTGGCAAAAATTGGCATTATTTTAAGAGTTCACAGAGCAATGCTCAGAAAATGTGATGGATTGCTGTCTCCATGGGTTGATGGTGTAAATCAAACAGAGTGATTAACGGCTGACATTCCTCATTTTGAGCCCCTGGACTGGTGGGTGGTGTCATGGCTGGAGATATACTGCGACCAGATGGGAGTTTTAATATTGCTGAACTTATATTAAAAGCAAGACAAATGAACACTGGCAGCGCAGTGATTTCCCTTGTAGTGTTGGGGTCAGATTTTCAGCTAGTGAAGACATACCGTTTTTGAAAGAGGCTCAGATTTTCACAAATTACATCTATTAATGGAATTTAGTTGCAAAAATGGGCCCTTTGACGGACTGGCGACCTGTACAGGGTGTACCCCACCCTCACCCTGAAAGTTGGCTGGGGTTGGCTCCAGCACCCCCCACAACCCTGATGGATAAGCGGTAGAAAATGAGAGATAAAGATGGAATAGTCTGTAATCCCCAAGAAAACAAAACCTTTATATATATATTTTTTTTCCAATTATGTTTTAACCTGAGTTATAGAGCTAATAACCTTCTGACTAAGAACTACAAATCCTCTATCCTAAATCTCAATATGTGCAAACGTGTATCTGAAAATGTTGAATTATTCCAGTAGATTTAAAAAAAATGATTTGTATTTAACAAATATTCAGATAAACCTAAACCACCAGTAGAATAAAATCCCTTTCAACACAAATAAAATTAAAAAAGACACAAAGCAAGTCTTAACTCAGATCGTGACATGCGGAATGATTAGCTATGGTATCTTAAGCATGCTGGTTTTATTAGGATCACATGTGGTGGGGATAGATATCTTTATATCTTTTTTATCAACAGAAAAGAGAGAGGGAGGCGAACACTGTGCTTCAGTCATCACCCACACTCATCTCATGAGTCATGCTCCACCACACATGCAGACAGTTAAGCTTCAGGAAATCAAATTTCTGAAATATGTGCAAGGGTACAAGTGGTAATTTGAACAGCAAACATTTTATTGAATTAACTAATATAGGAAAGTCATACATTCAGAGCAGTGATCTGTTTGAGTTGAAGATATAACTACTAAAATTTGCATCAGTTTTCTGCAGGCCAGGTGATGTGTGTGCTCCTTTAAATACTTACAACAGAGAAGGTTGATAACGGCTCTCATCATGTAGTATGCATGTAATGTGTTAGTGTGAATAAACTGACATACAAAACTCTTAATTTTAGGCAGTACTGTTGAGATGCTGGTTCTTTATTTCTTCACACAACATTGCATCTAGATTTTATCTGAACATTGTCGCTGTATTCAGAAAATCTATAGAAAATGGTACAAATAACTCATCTCTTAATTGAAAATAATATTTCCTTGTGTTTTTCTTAAAGCAATCATGTTTAGTAGCTTTATAGTAAGAGTAAAACTCTTTATAAAAAATTATATTTATACAATTTAACATTGGTAAGGTTTGTGTAAATATATACATGTTTGGAGTTTTCTCCATCTGGAATCTGAATCCCTCACAGAGGGAGCTCTTGAGCTGCAAATGGGACACAACAAAAAGCAAATAACATGAGAGAGAAGCAGAACCAGAGAAAAGGTGGGAGCAAAGAATATATATATATATATATATATATATAGAGAGAGAGAGAGAGAGAGAGAGAGAGAACTAACAAATTTGAAAAAAAATTGAAAGATAGGAAGAAAGAACAAAGAGATTAAGTCTTTAGGCACATTCTGTACCCTACGTCCTCCCAAGCCAGGTGACATTGATGGCATGATGCCATTAATAATCCACCAGCAATCATTCCAAAAAATTAAATTTTTCTCAGAATAAAAATGCACAAACACGATAAGCAAAATAAAAAATAAAGTAATATAAAGTTATCAAAGGTTCAGACAGCACTAACTGTGGATGTATTATATTAAATGTTTACCTGTAAACCAGGTATTAAAGGCCTGGTTAAATGCCTGAGAAGTGTTCCTATCTTGACCTTTAATTCTGTATAGAAATGTAATTGAAAAGAAACAGCAACATAATTACTCCATAAAAGGCATTCTATCAATTGTTTGTGATTGAACCCTGATTATCGTATTCATTTACTGTACTTTTGAAATTGTATTGAAGATCCTCAAACTAATCTTGTTTGCTGCTCATACGTTTTAAATCATGTTTAAAATAGAAATTTAATAGAGAGTTTGTAAAAGATCGAATACAGAGGATGAGAATTTTAGACCAAAATGCTTCATGCGGCCTGAAACAAGACTTCAAGTGAAAAGAAATGAAATATTAAATACACTTTGTAGAATTATATTGGATCTAGGTTATGACACATAATATCAAAATGTTTTACAGAGTGTGGCAGCATTGTTAATCATGGATTTCAAATTGGTGACACTGAAAATGACAACTTTTTAATTGGAGCAATTATTTTTGTCAGACTTCATTTTTATTAACTTAGAGGCTGGGATTTTTTGGGGGGGGTGTTTTTGAGTGTTAAATCGTAAGAAACATTATCATCAGTACTTTTTTACTTTATGATTGTGCCAGTTTTTGGACCTGTATTTTGCAAATCTCAGGCTCGTCAATACTTCAAGTTCGCTTTTGGGTCTCTTAGATCTAGAAATGTCAAATGAAGTGTGTCCCTCGGAGTTGTCATGTGAAATAGCTAAGGCTCTGTGATAAGGTGTAACTTTGAAGTTGTGAAAGAGGTTAGAGGCGTGAGTCAGCCTCTGCAGGCTATCATGATCACCACACCCCCATCACTGAACATCTCCCCTGTGTATGGCACTCACACAAGTTCCCCTGCCTGCAGAATCTCAATGTTCCTGTGAATGTAGTATGGTTAGATTTACTTCAAATTACAAATCAAATAATTTAGGACAGCCCTCTGGCTCACCTGGTAGAGCACATATTATTTACGCTTCTACCTTACTACAACAAACCAAAGTCTGGTCCAACCTTGTCCTTTGCTGTGTGTTATTGCCTCTCTCCTTCCCCAACTTTCCTGTCTCTCACTGTAAAAAAACAAACAATCAGCTCATCTAACTCTAATATGTTAAAATGGTACATGTTCGTACTTCATTCAGTTATTAAATAAATTTTGTTTTTTGGCTGTTAAGGCACCCAACAGTCATTAGCTAACTATAATTAAAGAACTGTTGTACTAAAATATGTGGCTTTCTTAAAAGGTACCCGAGACAATTAATTTTTACTCAAACATATCCTTCAGCAAGTCATCTATTTTATTGGACAGCTCATTTCACTAACATAGCCCATCCTGACAATGGTATGTGCAAACATGCATGAAAACAGACAACTTAGTCCCTCGAGCTGTGGTCACTCATCTCGAATCGGTGTCTCTCACACAGTGCCTTAAAATAAATAAATAAATAAATAACACGAGCATCCGTACTCCTGACTCTGAATCTGAAATGTATCATAAATAATCACAAAGAAATCTATCTTGGCGAAGAGAAATGACCATCTTCAACTATGTCCATGACAAGCACTTGGGTGGTTGATTGTCGGGAGGTAAACCACTACACTCCTGTGAGTTTCTTATTCTTTTTATTGCACAGGAAAGAGACTCATATATAGCACTAGCACATCGCTGTGACTGATTTCCTCAGCACCTTCTGGGGAATTGTCATCACCTCAGGTCAATGTCTAAACTTTCCCATGCATCAAAATATATTGTAATTGACTCCATTTGTAATTCCTCCAGAGATCTGGCACTCTGCTGTAGCTCTGATGGCTGCCAAAAGCAATAAAGTCTTACAGACATGACCCCAATTGTAAACAAGGCCTCCTTCCTGGGTATGAGGTAGAGTAAAGTATCAGGGTTTTTTTTTTTGTTTGTTTGTTTTTGGGTGTCTGGCTCCACTTTTCTGGCTCCAGCCAAACCTCAATTCAAATGTTTTAATTTTAAAATGGTGTATTTCTCCTGTTATGTTTTGTTCCTCTTGGGTTGTTGGGTTTTTCGTGTGTTCCACTCCTTTCCGTTCAGTTCTTGTAGTTTTAAAGTATAGGATGACCTGAAATGCAATATTTCCATATATATATGTTTTTCTTCCAACATAGTTTGTGTAGACGATAGCTCTGTGTGGAAGCAGATAGAAAGGCAGTAAATACAACATTACACTGTACTCTTCAGGAAAGAAATGCTATATATAATTCAGGGTTAGGGTGCTTTTTGATTTTGTTTTAATCCAAAAAGGCTGTTTTTTGTGGTCATTGCTGCAGTGGGCTTGTGCAGATTAACCACTACATATTTCAACCCTATGGTTTTACTCCTGGGGGGCCATCAGTTTTAATCAGATAAGAAATCCTTCATTATGATAACAGTTCTGTTTCACAGAGGGCTTAAGGAAAATGCAAATTAAAAGAGGAAATAGAGCAAAAGTAAAAAGGATTTACCCTTTTATGTGAATGCAATTAGCACCACATTGATGGGAAATTGCAATTGTGATAGTGCTTAGTGTAAATTTGTGTCCTCTGAGCGAATTTAATTGCATTGTCTATTTTTTAGGTATGCTGTAATAATCTTATTCTCTCTAGATGTGTGTAATTATTCATAATAAAACATAACTAGTCCATTAAATTATTTATAAAAAGGTATGTAACGTGAATGTGTTTCCCCTACAAAAGCATAGCAATGAAAATCAAAACGAGATCAGAGAATTTTTGCCTAGTAATTGAAACCTGCGCCATGATGTTTACTGTTAATAGTAAATAAAGGTTTCTTCTGTCTTTGTTCATTCTGTCCATTAACTATCTTCATTTGCTACTTTCTCCTGCTGCTTTTAATATTACATAAGCTGGGGTAAGCAGAAAGAACAATGTAACTGCTTTGTCGTGGCAACAATATCACTTTCACTCATGCAACGGAGTTGCTTTGATTCCCGCTGAAAGGGGAACACGTAAAGTTGTGTTTATCCTTTTGTTTCTTTCCTCTGCTGTACTCTAGCTTGCCTCCCACTTCATCTCAGATTCACTTTCAGGTGCCACCAACAGCAAAATAAAAAAGGATAAAGGCTGATTTTGGTAAAAATCTAAATAAAAAAACAAAAACATTATTTTGTGTCATTTTAAAGGAACATGGAGCTATTTTAAATACATTTTATGACTCTCAAATGTTTTGAAACAGACGCAAGAATCTTCATTGTCTTGATATCACTATCACTGATATCAATAGATTTTACCCTGATGTGATGAAGATGGCTTCTATTTGCTATTATGTGTCTGGTCATGTGTAGCTTCCCCTCAAGGTCATCTTCACCATATGCTATAATAAATATGCAAAGGTTTTGTGAGGGGAGGTTTGGGGGAAATAATAAATGGGGGTAAGATTACTTTTTCATGGTCTTCAAGGATTTAACATCCATAATCTCTGGAGCCGGCAAGACCTATAACATGTGATTTAAGTGCTGATATTATCATTGCTACGTAATCTGTCATTAAAATCTGATAATGTCAATAATTTAATCAGCTGACTCTGATAAAGAAACCTTTTCATTCATAATTTATCATTATTTTTATTATTTTCTTTGGCCCCTGCTGTGATGCAGTACATAAGTTGTGAAAACATGACATCACGTTCCTATCCTTGTTGTTGTGATGATTTTTGATGCTAACTACTAAACCCGTCAACCTTATCCTCTGTTCATGAATGATGTGTCATGAATGTTGTCAGCCTGATTTCACATTTGTGTGCAACTAAAATGTCTTATTTGGTGGCCCGCCATGTTTAAAACATGACTTCCTCATTAATATCAAATTATTCACAGTTGTGTTTTAATTAAGTAAGAAACTGTAACTGTTGTACCTAAAACAGGAAATACATACTTTGTAAAGTATGTGTTTTTCGACAGTCATACTGTTTTTGCATCCTACTCATTTGCTTTGCTACACACCCACAAACATAGTTTTACTTGAATAAGATGATGAATGCATTTATGAAAGACCCTCTTCCCTGGCTTTATGTTGCATCTTTCTTTGTTTTCACAAGTGTGTGGATTATTTACAACTTGATCTTTTATGCTACGTTGGCAGCCATATTAAAAATAAATCTCAATTTCCTTTGTAACCTTTGGCAGCATTGCAGGAGCACTGAATGAAAGATTGGTATTATTTGTCTATAAATCAAAATGAAAATTGCCCCCTTCTACAAATGACTGAATATAAAGTTGACATCTTCACATTATAGCAGTTGATTTGGTATTGTGAGCTGCGCAGTATTTTCCCCCGGCAGTTGATTTGAAAGAAACGGGGCAAAGCTTAATGAAATTCTTTTTGTCCGTCTTTTTGTTCATGGGAATGAATAATGTGTCAAGGGCCAGCATTACAGAGCTCATCAATAACTGACCATAAGTTTTTCAGGCTGTCTGCCTTGTCTGTATTATTCACTCAGGTAAACTTCTGGTCTCCAGATAGCTTTGTTTTGTTTTCCTGTTTTTACGCTTTACTGTCCTCTGTATATCACTTCATCTTTGTAGTTGTATCTATTGAAAGACGAAGAAAGAAGATTCTATTTCTGTTTCATTGAAAGACAATGGCAGGTTTATATTCCAGAAATTCTGTCTGATATGTGTGGTATATACAACCCCCATTATCCTAACTGTTTCTCCTCTGATCCACTTGAAATGCGTATTCAGAAGGCGCCACTGTTGCCATGTTTTGTCCCCTGAAAATAGCAGCATTAATTCTGTGGTAATTTTACTAATGATATCCCTAAAGGATCCACTCTAGGATTGGTTGACGGTAGTTTATTAGAATAAAGTGGGATAGTGGTATTGATATATATGAATTTCTAAAAAGCATAAACTTGCCTTCATGTATAAATATATATAAAATTTTTATAGAGACTAAAATACTACACTTACATGTGCCAGTTTGTATCGCGCATGAGTAATTCTCTTAGAAACAGTAGTCTATTGCAGTCCCATGGCTTCACTCTGATCCTATAAATGGCTTCCTTGAAACAGCACTGCAGTTACCTGCCGTTTCGTAGGGTTTCTATGATCAGTGTTATAGCCACATTATTACCCAATCACTCATGCCGCAAGCATGAGTCACAAGCCACAATCAATAACAAAGGCCTTCCAATAGTGATTTGTGGTAAATTTGTGTGGATGTAATTGTTTCTTCTCTCGCCTCCATCTGCCCACCTCCCTTGCCGTTCATTCTCCTTTTCGCCATTAATGGGGCTGAGAACATAGTGAGAGGAGCATGTGGCTCCTGGTCGTCCTATCAGTTGAGGAGTAGGCGATGTGATGGTGTGGTAGTTTTCACTGTCACTCCCAGGATTCGGTTTTGTGAGAATTGTGGAAGAGGATGTGTGAAAGTCTGCCGGTCCCTGGATTGATCTAGTCAACCAAAGTCTAATAATGACACTGACCTCACTTCTTACTCATATTGTATTGCCTCTAGAGTGATCGCAGCATTCAGGTAGTGTGTGTGCGTGTGCGCATGTGTACATGTGTGTCTAAGACTGTTTTCCTGAGGGAAGATACATTCATATGTGGGCTGTTGGTTATTTCAATGTGTTGGGGTATGTGAGCCACCATCTTGCAATTCAATTTTCAGAAAATGAGAGAAAAAAAAAAACAGATCCAAGTGATGGAATTGATGTAAAACAAGACAAGGTTGCCTTTTTGTCACAGAGGACACATCTCATGACAACATGCCCATTAGCCCACTCCTCACTCCTTCAGCACTTCAATTACAGTCTAGTAGTTGGACTAACCTTGTAGATGTAGGGGTAGCATAAAAAAAAAAAAGTTCTTATAACACTGTCCTTGGTGGTATTTTTTTTTTTTTTTTTTTTTTCAATTAATATTTTGAGCGAATCACAAAAACAAGGTTGGATGTGAGTTGTTTATTCTGTCAGTCACAGGTCATATGTAGTTTCAAAGACATAAGTAATATAAAGTGCACATTAAAACCAAGCTATTAATTATCACTCAACGACACACTACATCATTTATGATTCTTTTTCTTTTACAGACTGTGTTATTGCTTTGACAGCTGTAATGGACCAAGGTTCAACTTTCAAATGCAGCGACCTCTGCCTCACAAGGAGGAATACCACCCCAAAAATTATTTTGTTTATCCCATGACCTTTCATCTAGCTAGGCCACTGTGTTTGGAGTGCAGGCATTGCTTTTTTCATTGTTCAGCTTTTTACAGCATAAGACCAAATTCTTGTGACTCATTTGACTTTTTATCTTCCCAGTGCAGAACAATTTTCAATTTGAATATAAGGATAAACATAAGTGTTAAATAAGCTTTGTGGTGGCCTTCCCTCTGTTCAACACTTTTGTTTGTATTTTCAGATTTGTCCTTCAGAGGAGAAAGCATTGAGTTGTAAAAGAATAAACAAAGCAATTTCCACTGGAAATACATTGCATGTTATAGAAGTAGCAGTTATGCCATAAAACCGAGTAAACTGCATAACTGAAATTCACATATTCATATAATCAAGGGTTATCTTGAAAGATAACAAGACTCTTGTTTAAGGGACTACATGTAAATTTAGATGAATATTTTTTCCTCTTCTTTCCTGAGACCAATTATTTTGAAACCCTATGTGTGTGTGTATGCAAGTAATTGTGTGCATGTGTGTCAACAAGCTTAAACCCCAAACACAACCTAAACATGGCGCTGCATCTATGGTCCTGTCCCATCTGATCCCTTAAGATGCTGCTTGCCGTTTGAAGTACCCACTTGAAAGGCGTGAGCTGAATACTGTGGATTCCACAGCAACTCTGCAGTGGTTAAAGACTAGAAACATTCGACACACGTATTCACAGGTGCTCACTATCTAAACCACACATCAAACGATTATGCAGGAGTCACAGTATGCATAGTCCATCTGCACTTTTTGCTCACAAAGGTCTTTTGACATCCCATTAACTGACATTTTTTAATAAAGCCAAATTACTGTGTACTAATTAATATATTGATTTTCTTTTGTGATTTTTTTTTTATCCACAGTATCAGCAGAGATCTTAAAGGGCAGTTTGACAACCATGGAACGTCATATTCAGCGGCTTGAGAATGACATCGAAAACTTCCCCAAAACAGATGACCAGCAAGATAAGTTTGTGGAAAAGATGTCGATATCCTTTTTAATGTTCTCATTTTCACTGTTCGCATTGGTCTTTTCTTAAATCTGCCACTTGAAAAGCATAGGTATGCTGGTATGCCATTTTGTTGACCACAGTGGCAAAAGTGTATGCTGTTTGTGTTGTGCCTGGCAGTGGGTAAGCAGTTTAAGTCACTTGGTGTGATAGGTGGCACCCAAGGGAACTTCGAGAATGGATCTGGCTGCCTTGCTGTGAGATGTTGATCAGATCTCCTTCTTCAGTCTTCCCTGGGTCCCAAGAGTGAAATCATGCCTGTGGCTATTTTTTACTCCACTCTGCCACCGCTACCTGTCCCCTGAGGGACTCTAATAGGGGCTCTAGCCCCTCACACCAACATATCTCCTATCCCTGATTTCATCTCCTGACCGGCCACGAGCCTCTCCACACAGCCATCTGTGTGCTATCTTCTCTCATGGCACCTCTCCTGTTTCGATAACAGCGTGTTTCCAAGCATATCTTCTCCCAAATTGAATTAGCCATGTCTCTGGACTTTTGTGAATGCCCTCTCTCTGAGGATAGGTCCTCACTGCATAGGTTTGATCAATGGTGGAAATCAAGTCTCTTGTCAATACCCTGAGGCGAGGGTACCTTTCATGGAGAAAAGAGTAAAGATGTGGGAAGGAAAAAAACTGTTTGCAGGCAGCAGCCATTATTAAGTAAAGAAAGAATTAATCAAGTACTTTAACAAGTGAGTGGGTGTTTCCATATGTTAGAACCTCACATGTAAGACAGCATTCAACCTGAATTTTGGTTTCTTTTCTTGGATATTTATAAAGGCTGACTTTGCATGTTGGGTGGTAAAGGCATAATAGCCTCCTAAGTCATTTACAATCTGCTCCCAGTCAAAGAATGGCACTTAAATTTGTATGATTAAAAAAACCGAAGCAGGGACCTCCCTGGCGGTGACTCGGAGGCAGAGCAGACAAGCCAGAAAGCTGCTCTGCCCCCGATGTCAGTATTGATTCTCACAGTCCTTCAAGAACTCGAGGCTTGACTGTGAGGAAATGGAGAAGTGTAGATATAGTGGAACAAGGCTCTCCCTCACTGTCTGGAGTTCCTCCCCAGAGAGGGGCAGACAGAAGCCAACTGGCCATGACCTGAAACAGCCCACTTCTTTCACTCCCCCTTTTTCTTCCCATCCTATATGATTGAGTTTTGCAGCCAGAAGGCTTAATAAAATTGTTTTTGTCCTTTACATATTTAAAGTAGATACCAAAAGGAAAGCCCTTACAATCCCATACGTTTGAGTCTCCATCTGTATCATGGTTCCATTTTGGGGTGGCTCAGTGATAATGCTTAAGTGGCTTCCTTGCTTTCTGGTTTTGGAATTGGTAGATTTGTTTTTGTAAGACATTTTTTTTGACTGTGTTTTTCTTTTTTTTCGGGAAAGAGACACATTGAGATGGAGAAGGGAGTCAAATTATGGAAAATTCATGCTCGTCTGTTCTTTCTGCTAGCGCCCCAGTCCGTTTGATCTGCACTTCATCTACTATGCATAGTAAACTGACACAAGTCATAATAATACTGCCATTTAAGAAGATGTCAGGAAAACCTTATTAATCCCGTGTGCAAGAAATCTGGTCCAGATTCTTTTGTCCCATGTTATAGGGAACCCAGGTGTTCAATCTTAAGCTAAATAGTGAAGCAGGTAAGAAAAGCAAACCAGAAGTAGGCAACCACATTTTGCCTAGAGCCTCAGATGGGCTGTAGGTCTGTTGTGTTTGTCTGCGAATCCATGTATGTCTCAATTCATCCCACTTTCTGAAGTGTGTCGCCTCGGGTAATATTGTCTGCCATTTTAATTGTCCTGAAATATCAGATTTTGGGCTGTTTTTGTGAAAATGAGCACAATGATGGAAATTAAATCACACACAAAGAGCAAACAGGTAGATAAAGAGATTGAAAGCAGAGACTGTGCTTGATTTGCTGAGGTTTTTAGTACTAGTGTTTGCGATGAGCTTAGTTAGCACTCTGGTCTGAGTTGCACAGCTAAGTGTTGGAACAAGGACAGTGTGAAATACAGTGTTGTATATTTTGGGTTGACATTTCCTTTGGTACACATAAGATAGTAGAGTCAAGGCAAACATACCTTCTTAAACTTCTCGCTGGGATTTAAAAAAAGAAGATATTCTTTCCTTGAAGCATGACAGATGGAGAACAACAACAGCTAAAAGTCATGCATTTGATGCTTGAGCAACCCTGAAAAATTTAAGTGAAGCTCTGTTGTCTTGACTGTTGGGCACTGTGATGAATGAGTTGTCGTAGGTTATGTGTGTGTGCGCTTCCATGTGCGCTCCAGAGAGGGAGAGAGGGAGAGAGAGGGAGAATGGGAGGGAAAGTAATTTACAGTGCATGTGTAGGTGACTACGTGTGCTTCTGTTTGACTGACTCTTGTCAGCTTTTTCCTGAGATGAATTTCAGGAGGCCATGGTCACAGCAAGGTATTTTAAGTGTAATATGAGCCCCAAAGCAGCATAACTTTAATTATTCCTCCAACAATAAATTATGTTTTGTTTTGCTTTGTTTTTTTCACCATGCATGATTAGTGTTTGTAATTTGTTTAGGCTTCAGAAATTCCTGGTTTTTACCCATTAAGAAGATAAATTTCCAGAGCAAACATATTTGGAGAATCTGTCATCTTTATCAGTCATCTGCTTATCTTTCAGAGGAAATCAGTCCATGAAATGACACGAGGAGAAAATCACCATTGTGCATCAGTAGCAGTTATGAAATACTTAAAAAAAGAAATGCAGAAAGAAAAACAGTTGAAAAGATAAAATATGCAGGGGACGACAGAAACAGTGGCAAAACGAAAGATGGAAGGAAGAAAGAAAGAGAGAGTCGAGCTTAGTGGAAGCACTTCATTTGGCTTTATTGATACATTTTTCTCTTTCCATTACTGTAATGTATGCAAATGACCCAATGGGGTGTTTGTTCAGCAGTTTAGTGATCTCTATCCGTCAGAAGTTATGGCAGCTCACAAAGGCTGTAGAGTTGACACACAAGCCCCCAGAGAACCTTATTTCACTGGAGAGGCCAGAGCTATCACACGCACAAATGCACGCACACATTTCTTGTTGCTGTTAGATGTGATAGAGTAGAGCTGGGGGCTGAGAGCGGGACTCTGCATACTGGAATATTAATGGTAGTCAGGTGGCTCGATAGGCCAATGATGAGACTGGACTGAACCTTGATAGATGCCTGGACATGGCTGATACGCACCCCCCACCCTGCGGTACTCAATGCCTCTACCCAGCCTAGTGATATTTAGCTTAATCTTTTATTTCCCAGAAGGCCACAAGAGTCGGAGCACATCACTGTTAATCTGTCTAATTTTTTTCCTCTCAGAGTAGTATAATGTCGTGTTAGTGTGAGTAAGACAGTTTCAGGAAAATAAAAAGGTTCTAATTTTAGGCTTGAAATATGTCACCTTATATCCCCAAGCTAACACTACAACAAACAGTGGTGTTTCTATGGTAACAATTACACAAAAAATTTTCACAAACTGATAGAAATGAGAAAAGCATTGTCCTAAGTGAGTACGAGCAGTGTTATTGTTTCTTAACCATCCTCAGCAGTTATGCGCTTATTTAAAGATTGGGGTTTGTTTTATTTTGCATGTTTTAAACATCCTTACACATCATTTTATTTTTCTCACATGCAAATCTCATGATTAGTTCTTGCTGTCCTCTTCCCCCAACCATTCTTTTGTCTGTTGTCTGCACGTTTGTGTGTCCGTCTCATTGAATTTCTCTCGTAAAATGTCCTTGCTGCCGCAGATTTTTTTTTTGTTCAAGTTAGAATGAAACTGAGTGATTTGAAGCCATTGCTCATGGCCATGTTTTTAGTATGAAAACAAGCATCATCTACCCACAATTCCTAGTGAATTTGTCCAAGGACATGACAGCATTGTCCACCTGATAGGCTACGCTAAATCTACGGAGAGAGTGTGTCTTTAGAAAATCAGCCTTTGAACTAAGTGGACTTTTTTTTTTTTCCTGAAGTAAATTTTAAACTCGGTTACCCAACAATAATTCTGTTCCTTGTGTTTTGTTTCTCACTGATGGGTTAATGCCAACATAAAACAGCGGGCATTAAGGCAGCGATACAAATCTACCGTAGTTATCAGCTTTTATGCAGCCTGTTTAATGTTGGACTGCTGGGCTTTTATTCCACCTCTATTCTGTGTAAAAGGTATGAACATCGAATGGAAGTGGGTGGGGTGGGCGGGGGGGCATTGTTTTCCAGCATTAAACCTCCAGGGGAGGTAGTCAGACTGCAAACAAGTAAAACAAGTAAAGTCTGCATAATAAGGGCCTTCTTTGTGGCAATATAGAGGGATCTTTTTAAAGGAGGCTATTTACAGTTGGTGAATAATCCTGCCAATCTTCCAAAGGCCACACACCTATCAGTGCCAATTTCCCACACCAACTTAGCCCTTCCACTTTCAGGTCAGACACATTTTTCCCTGGCCCAGGGCTAGCCTGTCTGTAATAACACATTTGTGGCTAAAAACTTCCAGATGCATCTCTACAGGAACCACCTTTCTGTTGTTCTGAGAAACCACAGCCTGATTTAGTTCCCACTTCAAAGAAGAGGTTCACTACAGTCAGAGACTCTTAGCTTTAGGCGAGGTTTGTGTACAGGTGCAGCATTATCTTGTATCAGCATCGGCACTTAAGGTCAAATAAATGGTTGTTAGTGAACAATTGTTCTGTTTAGCAAGCTGCTGAGTTAAACTGCAGAAACATCCCCCGTTAAAGGCTTGTTTTGTTTGGAGAAGCAAGGTGGTGGTTGTAAGGTTATCCCACTCTCAGTGTGTGTGCTTGAAAGAGAAATAAGTCAGATTATTTACAGAATCATGTTTATTTCTGTTTATTTGTATATAATAAAATTGGGTGAAAACATGCTGATGGCACTTTCAGTAGTGCCTTATAATTTTTTAAAGCAGAAATACACAAACACCCACCCCCTTCGCTTCTCACACACACACACACACACAACCTCTCTTGCTTAATCACCACCTTCCTTTGAGTCCCCCCCCCCCAACCCCAGCCCAAGTGTTTTTCTCCACTAATGAAATTTACTGTAAACTGTGTGGCCAATTAACTGAAGCACAGATAAACCATGGAGTCTTTTAATTATCCGAAATTCAGAAGGAACCGGTATAAATAAGTGGAGATGCTTAAAACAGGCTCATTCACTGCCGGAGTTCTCCATTTGTATCTCCCACTTCTGTCCAAACTGGATTAAGCAACAGAAAACTGCAATCATCATGCAATCATATTCACCTTTCATGTTTCATTCTGCATGTCAGAGAATTTGGATTAAAACACTTAAATTAGTGTGTCTTTGTAATTTATAATTTTAAATTTCAAGAATGAATATTGCAAAAAAAAGGTAAAACGTGGTAATTATTTGTTATTTATTCAACACTGTCTTCTCAAGTAGGGCATTAATTGCCATTGTTGCTGAGGGAGTCAATTAAACTGATTTACAACAGTGTGACTAATATCTGCACTTATAGTTTTATAAAACTGGCTGTATTCTAATGTATTTACAGTATACCATGCCATATTATTACACAGTACTTCAATGATAATGCTCATACAGTATGAAAATACAGTGGTTACCCCACTGGCTTATTCTGTACATGTCATATTTGATCTAAATTAATAATATTTTTTTTTTTAAATGTGAAAAAAGAAGGAAAAAAGTAAATCTTTACATTCAAAAAGGTGAGAACTTATAATGTTTTTGTTTTTTTACCAATTTAAACAAGTAATTTTGTGATTGTTAAATTTGTGGGAAATTGGAAAGTTGACTAATCTTTATCATGTAAAACCTGATAATGCAAATAGCAGTAAAAACAAGTTACTTTGTTTGCAGAAAAAAAACTTGTGCAAATTTAAACTCAGTACATGGCATTTTAATCTTTTAGCAACCAAGGGCAATAAAAATAAAAAATGTAAATAAATAAATAAATAAACAAACAAAATAAATAGCTATTACAGTTTCAACACACGCCACTACTTTTGAAATATATCAACTGGAATTGTGCACACAGATATATATATATATGAATTCAGACTTGGAAAGCTTTCACTTCCAGTGAAAATTGTGAACCAAATGTGACACATATGTCAGCTGTATGTTAAACTCCCTGTGATAGATTTCACAGAATACACATGCTTTCTGTTCGTCTGTCTATCCGTTTTGTTGGTCATGCTTGCTGCCAGAAAGAAGATCATCTTTGTGCCCTCTGGTCATATGAGGGAATTCCCTAGAAGTGGGCCAATCAGTATCTTGTTAGTCTGTGACACTTGGTCTGATGTGGCAGCTCCATTAACCAGCAGAGTAAGCTTGCTGACAGGCTGCCGGGACTGCAGCTCCCAGGGGCGAGGGGTGTGTGTGTGTGACGTTCAGGTACAGGAGTTACACCCATGATTTACAGTGAATCTAGCCTTTTGCTCCTGACTGAACAACTGTCATATTCCGCTGATAAAGCCTCCATGCCCTGCCCGTCTTAGAGCATCTCCTTTGAGAGCCACTGTGTCCTGTTGGGATTCAGGCCTGCCCACCTCATCTAAAATTCTTCTTTACATACCTGTTGTAAACAATCTTATGATTCTTGTGTTAGGATGATTAACAATATACAGTGTAATGTATCAAATAAGAGATGATTTGTGTGTGTGATCTGTTTTATCTTCATGTGTTGCTCAGCTGCCATATAGTTTTTGCCCTATTGGCCAAGGCCTATCCTGATTCTTTCTGCTCCACAGAAAGTTGGACTAAGGACCTGGTGGCAGCAGCACCAATCTGCACCTCATTACTTCCCCAAAAGGCTTGGGCTTAGTGCAGGGTAATAGACAGAGGCCCAGCCACCCTCATTTGTCATGGGCTCCTGGGTTTGATGCAAAGCCCCTCTTGAGCACTTGTTGCTGAGCTCTAATCCTGCAGTAGACACCAGCCACGCTTCTCTGCTTAGCCATCCCCACTCTCCACTGTCATGGCTCATGATTTCACTTTCATTTGATGTTTTAATGAAATCCCTCAGACTCAGTTGAATGGCAGGCCCATTGTTGGCAAATTATTCTATCAAATGCAAGTGAAGGGGAAACGTGACTGGAGTTATTTGTCTAGTAAATATGAGCCACCAAGGGTTTATAATGATTTTCAGCATGTGAGTCCTCAATAGAAGATTGTTGGAATTAAATGACTCAGGTTAACACAAGAAAATGTTTATAAGCTAAGTGGCACATATCCTGTGAATATTTCATGTTCTTGATAGCCCCGTGCATACCCATTAAGGTAATTTCTATAATAACTAATAATAAAAATGGTGATGATAATAATACAGCTGCTAGAGTAGAAGTTAATTGTAAAATGAGTTGGGTGAAATTTACTTAATGCTTATAGATGATGTGCAGAGCAGACATGTATACAATGGTTGACATTTATTCCCGTGCAGCCCAGTATATTACCTCGCTGCATCATTTGTTGTGGTTTACTGTAAACAAATGCTTGGGGCAGTGCCCAAAAAGGCCAGGGAAAGCTCCTTGATGAAAGGGCCTGAGTATCATTGGCTGAAGTTACTGTATGTGCCAGCTGAAATCCTTTGTAAAAAAAAATCAAATTAATGCCAAAACATGTCCTTTCCTCTCCCCACTGTAATATTATTCCTTATTTGCTGATGCTGTTGAGGGAACATGGATTCTGTTCTGCTGTTTGCCGTTTATGCTCTTTGTTGATTTCTAACTTTGCTCTGTGGTGGTTGTCCTTCCCACCCCCCGGCAGGACCCAGGGATCTCTGTCTCCGCACGGCTGTGGGACATCTCTCCAGCAGTGCACTCATATGTAGATATGCAAACCATTAGCCCAACCTGCTGACTGCATTTGCTCACTTTGGAGCAATTAGCTGCTTCATTATGCAAATAAAGTGCCCTAATTACCTCACGTTTGCTAATTGATTATAAGATACAGTATATGCTTGACATTGAGATCGGCCTTCAATAGTTTAATCCTTGCACTTTGCGAATAAGTTAATGTAAGTAAATAACACAATGGGTCATTTCCCTGACGTGTAACGACATGCATATTTTCAGCACAATAGAAATCAGTGGAGAAAGAGAGAATTTCTAATTATAATGAATCTGTGACAGAAACAGTAACAGTTACAAACGGCAATCTGATAGTAGTCAACAGGGGATTCTCCATTAATTGGCGAGATGAGGCTCATCAATCACACGGAGGGGGGATACTGCACTGACAGTACCCTGTCGGAGTCACCCACTGTGGGGGGAGCAGCATGATATGTGTCTCAGGGACAGAATCATGTAGAGCAGGAACAGTTTTTCTCTTTTCTTCTCTTTCTCTATCTCTCTCTGTCTCTCCCTCCCCCTGACTCTGTTTTTCACCACATGTGGCTCTCAGTAGACATCTCTCCAACTCATTCTGACAGGCTTTGTTTTTCCTTGTCGCATTTCAAATGCGGATTGGTTGGCATTCTCTGCCACTCAAAGCCAAGACAGAATTGTCAAAACACACTGTTGAATTTCGTCTTTCAAAGGATAGTATTTGCTGATGACATGGGCTGAGAGGCTTAATTCAAGCACTCCTCAAAATACTGGTATTGTTTCTATTCAGGAGGTCATGATCATTTTATGGGATTACGAGTAACTTTTCCAAGAAAGACATCCATCTCTCTAAAGGACATATAGGAGCAATGTAAGAAGTTAGTAAGCGATATTTTAGATTTTTCTCCAATTGAGAACGCCAAACATAAACTCCATTCTCTAACTGCAAGTAAATATATAACCAGGCAATAATTGACTGTTTCATCTATTGAACCAGTGGGTGGACTGCTCTTAGTCTCTATGTCAGTGACCATCACAGGCAGAGCGAGACTTGAAATACGTATAGCTCTATTCTTCTTCTGCTTATTCTCTGCGCGCAACTTTACTACCTCCTGTATCTACATAGTGTGTTAAGCTTTCATAATTGCCTTTACTCAGATTCTGTAATGTAAGCTGAGATCACACCCCCATATGAGTTGGATGATGATATCCTCACAACCTCTTTCCGATGTTTCAAACCAGTAATATGTTCAGCATGTCATGGCAAATGGAGTATTCAGAATTCAGAAAGTCTTTATTGTGTTCACTGACAGGTCTGATATACTGATTCAAAACAACAGTCATGCGTGCGTGGGCTTTTGTTGACAATTAACCTCCAATTAGCAGCGTGAATAGATGGTGTGACCTCCGGAAGTGCCAGTGGTTTTGTTGATGCTGGCCCCTCCATGAACATGATTACATGGGATGAGCCAGTTTGCAGTGAAGAGGAACCTCTGGCTGGTGCACCGACACTTACGGTGACAGACAGAGGCATTTATCGCGTTGTTGCTAGCTACAATGGCAGGACATTAAGATAAAAATAGGGAACAGTAATAAATGTTTCTAACTTTGTGGATTATTCACTCTTCTCACTGTTGCACACAGAGCGCAGCTCAGAAAATGTTTAAACTTCTTTTGTTGTCATCACATTTTACGATGTTGCAGCTTTATGCTGAAATAGAATATGTATATAATGTTTTCCTCATCAATTTAAACTGATTACCTAAAAGTGACCAAAGTGAGTCAAAACTAGATTTAGTATTATTTTGAATATTTTGAAAAGAGGAAAAATAAGTAAAATAAAGTGTCTACTTTATTCTTTTTGAGAAATTTGAAATTTATTTCCTTTGCTCAGTTGTTATGGGCTTACCAGTGCAGGAGATTTTCTTAGCATCAGGTTGTAAAATAACAAAAATGGGAGGAAATCGGAGCGGTGTGAACATTTTTTCAATGTACTGTGTACACAGGCACAAAGGCACACATACAAACAGTCTGTATACCGTCAGTGGAACTGAGCCCTCATTTAACAGCAACAGGAATGTGCGAGGCACATCTGTTACCTGAACCAGCAGCTGACTTTGAATTGACATTCTCTGAAAAAGATTTATGGTTGATCCCAGGCTTTTTGCTTTGGTGCCTTAAAGTTTTCCATCCTAACTTAAGAACATAGGTAAGAGCTATAGAGACCAAATATCCCTTCCTGTGTTGGTCTACCTTCTTTTTAATTCTTCCGTGTAATGACTTTCAAAGGTGGCAAGATTGTTGCAAATATAGATGAAGAGCCCTCAACTTTTTTTTCACAATTTGTTTTGTTCACAGCATTACTTGATAACACACATAGGTGTAATTTCCTTTTTTATGCAAACTTTTTCCTGTTGTGCTTTTAAATATTTGTGCTTTAATGTTGACTCTCTGTATGAAAGCATGAATTTTTAAAAACAGCAGTTCAGTTTGGAAAAATATTCACTCTACCCGCTTTGTGTTGTTGTCGGGTTGTGATTCCATCTGGCAGGAATATATAATTATATAAATGCACACAGAATCAAGTATAATTCTTTGCTCTTGATTAATAAAATGTAACTTTTTATTTATTGAGTCCAAAAGCCAGAAACTGAGCTCCAATGCCCTTACTGACTTGAGCCCTGATTGGTTAGAATGGTGACACTTGCCAAAAACAAGTGTTATCTAAAACAAATAATAATGTGTAAAAAGTAGTAATAAAAATTTTGTAAACAGTAGATAATATATACTAAATCCATGCTAACAGTCCTCAGAAAAAAATTGTGCTTGTTTTTTTTCCCTCAAACCTCTAAACAAGTGTTGAAAGTGTGTGTGTGTGTTTTTTGTTTGTTTGTTTGTTTGATTTTTTTAAGAAGTTTTTTCATCTGACTTCTTCACAAACTGTTACAGAGAGATGGGAATACTTATATCTTGGTGTCCAGGCGGAGGTGTAACAATAAACAGTGCAACAAGCGCACCACCTCACACAGGGGCCCTTCACGCTCAGAGATGTGAGCCACAGTCTGTTATACTTTTATTTCCCTTATTGAAATTTTCCAAAACTGCATGTTCAATTTAATATTAATAATATTTCTAGCCACCGATGATTTAATTAGGTTACTTCCTTACCAAAAATTACTCAGTTAGGCTTTTCGGGGAAATCATAGTTTGTCCGATGAGGTTGTTAGCTTTCATTTGTGATAAATGTAATCAGCAAGTTTTTGCATTATTTATTTTGCAGCATAATGTTTAGCAGGCTTAAACAAAAAAATGGCACTCAGGAGAGGTTGGGTAGGAGAAGACACAATGAGTTTGTTGCTTAACTGATTAAATTTTTACTCAGCACAAATGCTAGCATTGTCGACATGCAGCTAGAATATTAATGTTAAAGGTAAACTGGCTAAACTCTCAATAGAGAAAGACAGAGTCAAAGATTTGGATTGGAACAGTGTTAATAGCTTTGCTGGGCGCTATACATCACTGATGAATTTGATATTCATAGCCCATGTCCAGATCAAAGGCTAGTTTTGGTTTGCTTGTGTTTTTTCATTTACATCAGGTCCAATAGCAGTTATGTTAGGCTTCAGTGTCTGCAGTGGCTGCTTTTGAAGTGAAAGTTCATCTCATTTCCTGGATAGACAATATTAAATGACTCAGAGAGCCTAAATCAAAGCCCATGGACACAAAAACATGACTAAGTCCAACCGTTAGGCTAACAATTATTGCACAAGTATTGCACAGTAGTGTTCTTGTTATGTGCTGAAGACAATTTAAAAAGCTAATAGTACATTTTAAACTTATTGTGTTTTGGTTTGAATTAATTTGCCTTTGTCAAGAATTGATTTAATTTTTTTTTGTTGGAAACAAAAAGAAATTAACCACAATTAAGCTACAGCTGTGATTCAAGCATCCGGTTAGAATTTTTTCTGAGGTTACACCTACTGAGGCTGCTGGACACTGTAGACTTTAAGAGTTGTCCCACCAGCTAATGGAAAAAAACAATAACTTATTTTCAAAATGAACAAAGATAGAATATTTACAGAAAATGTGACTGTACAATGTTCATAAAGCATGGTTCTATCACTACACTGTTTTATTTAATAAATGAATTAAATCGTAATTGCTATGTGGA